>CM016614.1:105209016-105807596 GCA_005393395.2 Gossypium australe
AGAGTTCTAATATGAAATAATCTTAATTCTAAATGAAATATTATGAAAACGTATTTGAAATACATTGGTATGTCTTGTATATGTTATTTGAGTTCATAATGTGCAAAGTAATGTATGTGGAAATATGAGATGATGATACCTGTACATGGAATTTATTGGTGGATACGTACATCCAAATTTATATGATAGATTGTAGTGAACATTGAAATTGGGCTCAATAAGTGATTTGTCACTTTAAATTGTGATTGGCAGAAAGGGTTAGTGAATTGCATGTTTATGAATTGTTACACGTATTTGTCGAAATACGAGGAAATGATGGTAATTGTTACATGGAAATATGAGACTATGATATATATAAAAACATGACATATGTTTGATAAATGTGTTCATTCATAATTATGGAATGGTGTACTCTACAGCTTATCAAAATGAATTAGATTATATTCGGCCATAAGGTATGCATATACATATGTGTATGTTATATGTGATGTGGTTGAGTGTGTAAGTTGATAGATGAATGTGTTGGTATTTTGGCTTCTTGAATATGTGGATAAAATGTTATTTGAACCGATATTGTTTACTTACAAGCATGAGACTATTTTAATGGATGTACATGTATATATGTATATATATATATACATTCGGTTATGTAAAATTTTATGCATATACATTCGGATATACGAGATTATATATATATTCGGATATGTGGAAATATATATATATATATATATATATGCTCATACATTTGATTATTTGTGGTTAAATTGTACATGAACTATTAATTTGGTTGTATAAGGAAACATATTGAATTATATGCATTTGATGAGTTGTGTCCTTAAAGTAAAATAGTGATGTTTTGGATTTGATAAGGGATAATTAAAATGCTATGTATGGATGGTAATATTCGGCTATGATTGATCAGTTGTGTTTTGTAATTTATATTAATGTTATAAAATGATTGGTTCAAG
The DNA here is from genome assembly GCA_005393395.2 of Gossypium australe. Classification (NCBI taxonomy): domain Eukaryota; kingdom Viridiplantae; phylum Streptophyta; class Magnoliopsida; order Malvales; family Malvaceae; genus Gossypium; species Gossypium australe. The sequence goes on from CM016614.1 coordinate 105,209,985, forward strand.
ATGTTAGATTGTTTAATTGATTTATTATAATTGCTTAAGACTTACTAAGCTAACTTAGCTTACTCTGTGTGTGTCTATTATTCTGTTTCATAGACTTTGGTCAAGCTACGAGCTCAGGGAATCGTCAATGAATTCATCCACACTATCGACTTATTTTGGTACTTTTAAAGTTTGGGTTTTGAACTTAAGGCATGTATAGGCTAGCCTAATACTTAGATGATATTTTTTGTTGATGTATATAAGCCATGCGAAAATGGCTTGTTCTAAAAGTTAATGATATAAGGTTTATGTAATCTTGATTATAGTATGCGTGAATGTTTTGCTTGGATTGTGAATATGGATGTGTTTTAATTCATGTTAAGTATATATGTATATATATGTATGTTTTGATAGGAAATAACCACATATGAATTCTTGCTAGCTCATTTGGAAAGTTAACATATGTGGTTGATTAATAAGTTTGGTTTATAATTTGTTAAACATTATTTTTGATGGGTAATATAGAAACATGAATCAACTTTATAAAATCATTTTTACTATAATCTTTGAATTCGATAAGATGTGGTTAGTAATGGTTATGTAATTAGATAGGTATATTCGAATATGAAATACATCTGTATATGCGAATAAAGGGTTTAGATTCATGAATTGTGGACGATGGAAGACATATGTTTGGTTTTGATAATTCGAGTATGCTCTTGAATAAGAAATGATCTATATCTTGTTGGATGTGTATGCTCTTGGTATGGAAAAATTTGGATATATGTTAGATTCAATTGAGCAAAATCTATGCTTATGTGTGTATATGATTATTTGGTTTTTTTTGATAATTGATAACTTATTTTATTGTAATGATTATGGATATGTGCATATTCGGTCAGTAAATAAATTAGATGACCAAATGTTTAGTAACCTTTGTTATTTGATGGAAAATGCTTAGAAATGATTTTGGTTGAATGGTTTTAAAATAGGCTCGAAATGGTTTAAGTATGCTTTGATAATGCATTTTTTAAGATACATTCGGTTCTTGACTACATGAGCAGTAAATGGTTGTGGTGACTTGTGTTAAGTTTGGTAATGCCTTGTAACCCCAATCTGGCGACTGATACGGGTTAAATGTGTTACATTTTATTGGTATCAGAGCTTACGATTTAGTCAATTCTAGGACTACCGTAGTGTGTGTGAGTCTAGCTATACATGCCTTACTTTATAATGCGATAGCGTGATGACTTCTGACATCTGAATTGTGTTTTTATATAGTAAATGGATCTCGATAGAGCTGTAGCTGATGATGTCGAGAGCGTAGCGCCTAATCCCGCGCATCGGACAGTGCCGGTAGAATCTCGACCTATCTCGAGTAGCCATGAGGGGGAGGCTAAGCAAGCCTTCTACCAGATGATGAACGAATGGTTTACTCAATATGTTTGGACTAATCCGGCTGTGCAACAACCTCCACCCCCGAATAATCCATCTCCGATACCTATGGTACCTCCGATGATAGATCTAATGAGATTTAGCAGGCCTCTTGTTGATAAAATCAGGAAACATGGGGCCGAAGAGTTTAAAGCTAATGATGATGATGATGCAGAAAGAGCTGAGCTGTGGCTTGATAATACTATCCGTGTGTTCGATGAGCTATCTTGTACTCTAGATGAATGCTTAAAATGTGCTATATCCTTGTTACGGGACACCGCATATCACTGATGGAATACACTAGTATCGGTGGTTCCGAAAGAGAAAGTGACCTGGGAATTCTTCTAGACTGAGTTCCGTAAGAAATATATCAGTCAGAGATTCATCGACCAAAAACGTAAAGAATTTTTAGAATTGAAACAAGGTCGTATGACCGTGACTGAGTATGAACGGAAATTTGTGAGATTAAGCCGATATACTCGAGAATGTGTTTCAACTAAGTCTATCATGTGTAAAAGATTCGAGGATGGTTTGAATGAAGATATTAAGTTGCTGGTCGGCATACTTGAGATTAAAGAGTTCGTGGTACTTGTTGAACGAGCCTGTAAAGTCGAAGAGCTTGGGAAAGAAAAAAGAAAAGCCGAATTTGAAGCTAGAGACATCCGTAAAAGATCATCGAGTAAGATATTTCATTCAGCATCAAAGAAGTTCAGAGATGAATCTAGACGACATAAAGCTACTTCTGACTTTTCTAGACGAGTTCGAAACCGACCCCCTACGGGTTCCCGAGCCACTTCGATTGCTAGCGTCAGTAATGTTCAGCAGAACCGGGTTGAGTGCAAGCATTGTGGCAAATGGCATTCTAGGAGTTGTAGATTGCATGATCGGTCCTGTTTCAAATGTGGGTCGATGGATCATTTTATTAGAGAGTGCCCGATGTTAGTCGAGCAAAATACTGTTCAGAATGCGAGACTGAGCAATGTATCAGTGCGTGGCAGACCACCTAGGCATTCGGGAAATGTAGGTGGCAGTCAGAGAAGAACAAAGGATACTACAGTTCGATCAGAGGCTCGTGCACCTGCCAGAGCATATGCTATACGCGCTCATGAGGATGCTACTTCTCCAGATGTCATTACCGATACTTCCACTCTTTATGATACTAGTGTTATTGCGTTGATTGATCCTGGTTCGACTCATTCTTATGTGTGTGAAACATTAGTATCCAGTAAGGCTCTGCCTGTTGAGTCTACTGAGTTTGTGATTCGTGTATCAAACCCCTTGGGTCAATGCGTTCTGGTTGATAAAGTGTGTAAAAGTTGCCCGTTATTGATTCGGGATTCATGTTTCCCAGCTGATTTGATGTTGTTGCCTTTTGACGAATTCGATATAATTTTGGGTATGGACTGGTTGACTTTGCACGATACTATTGTTAATTGCAAACGAAAAACCATTAATTTGAGATGCCAAAACGGTGAAATTATTCGGATTGAATCTAATGATCTGAATGGGTTACCAGCAGTAATATTATCGATGTTAGCTCGGAAATACGTGAGAAAAGGTTATCAAGCTTATTTTGCTTATGTGCTTGATAGTAAAGTGACTGAAAAGAGGGTTGAATCTGTACCAGTTGTGTGCGAGTTTCCGGATGTGTTTTCTGAAGAATTACCGGGTTTGCCACCTGTTCGAGAGGTAGAGTTTGGTATTGAATTAGTACCGGGGACGACTCCGATTTTGATAGCTTCGTATCGGATGGCACCTACAGAATTAAAAGAGTTGAAAGCACAGTTGCAAGAGTTAACAGATAGTGGCTTTGCATGACCGAGTTTCTCTCCTTGGGGTGCACCAGCTTTATTTGTGAAAAAGAAAGATGGGACTATGCTAATATGCATTGATTACCGACAGCTAAATAAGGTAACTATAAAGAATAAATACCCGTTGCCACAGATTGATGACTTGTTTGATCAGTTGAAAGGGGCTTCAGTGTTTTCAAAGATAGATTTGAGGTCGGGTTATTATTAGTTGCAAGTCAGAGATTCAGATGTGCCAAATACTGCTTTTCAAATGAGGTACGGACACTATGAGTTTTTGGTTATGCCTTTCGGACTTACTAATGCACCTGCTGTTTTTATGGATCTGATGAATCAGGTTTTCAGTTAGTATTTGGATCGATTTGTGGTAGTGTTTATAGATGATATTCTGATCTACTCCAGAGATGAAACCGAGCATGCTGAGCACCTGAGACTTGTGCTACAAACTTTACGAGATAAACAGTTGTATGCAAAGTTTAGTAAATGTGAGTTCTAGTTGAGTAAAGTCAGTTTTCTGGGCCACGTTGTTTCAGCATCAGGTATTCGGGTTGATCCAAATAAAATATCGGCTATACTCGATTGGAAACCACCAAAAAATGTTTTCAAAATTCGAAGCTTTCTAGGACTTGCTGGTTACTACAGACGATTTGTGGAAGGTTTTTCAATGATAGCTACCCCGTTGACAAAGCTATTACAGAAAGATGTTAAGTTCGAATGGTCGGAAAAGTGTCAGAAAAGTTTCAATCAGTTGAAAGCTCTTTTGACTGAAGCTCCAGTGTTAGTCCAGCCTGAATCGGGTAAAGAATTTGTTATTTATAGTGATGCATCTTTCAATGGTTTGGGTTGTGTTTTGATACAGGAAGGCAAAGTCGTAGCTTATACTTCAAGACAATTGAAGCCACATGAAAGAAATTACCCGACACATGATTTAGAGCTAGCAGCCATTGTGTTCGAGTTAAAGATTTGGCGTCATTATCTGTTCGATGAGAAATGTCATGTTTATTCAGATCACAAGAGTTTGAAGTATTTGATGACACAGAGAGATTTGAACCTGAGACAACGCAGATGGTTAGAGCTGTTGAAAGATTACGAATTAGTGATTGACTATCATCCGAGAAAGGCTAATGTTGTTGCGGATGCTTTAAGTCGGAAGTCATTATTTGCTCTTCGTGCGTTGAACGCGCATGTGGTTATGTCTAATGATGGTTCGATAGTAGCCGAATTAAAAGCAAGACCGTTGTTTATTCAACAAGTTAGTGATGCTCAGAAAGTTGATGAAGATTTGTTGGAAAAACGAGTTCAGTGTGAAAGTAATGTTGAGTCAGAGTTTTGAATTGATGAGAATGACTACTTGAAGTTCAAAGGCTGAATATGTGTTCCGAGGAATTCGGATTTGATTCAGACAATACTGAATGAAGCTCATAGTAGCCGATTTTCTGTTCATCTGGGTAGCACGAAAATGTATAACGATCTGAAACAGTTCTATTGGTGACCTGGTATGAAATGGGACATATCTGAATTTGTCTCGAAGTGCTTAGTTTGTCAACAAATAAAGTCCAAGCATCAGGTGCCTTCTGAGTTACTTCAGCCGATCATGATACCTGAATGGAAATGGGACAGAATCACTATGGATTTTGTATCCGGCTTGCCTATGACACCGAGCAAGAAAGATGCAATTTGGGTTATAGTGGATAGGCTAACCAAATCAGCTCACTTTGTTCCAGTTTGTATGGACTATTCTCTCGATAAGCTTGCTGAGTTGTACGTATCTCAAATTGTGAGATTACATGTGTGCCTATTTCTATTGTTTCAGACAGAGACCCGAGATTCAAGTTGCGGCTTTGGAAGAAATTACAAGATGCTTTAGGTACTAAACTACACTTTAGCACAGCTTTTCATCTGCAGACAGATGGTCAGTCCGAACGAACCATTCAGATACTTGAGGATATGTTGAGATGTTGCGTCCTCGAGTTTGAAGGTACTTGGGAACGATACTTACCTTTGATTGAATTTGCTTACAATAATAGCTTTCAATCTAGTATCAGAATGGCACACTATGAAGCTTTGTACGGTCGTAAGTGTCGTACACCATTGTACTGGACCGAGCTCAGTGAGAACAAGATACATGGGGTTGATTTGATTATAGAAACTGAACAGAAAGTGGCAGTAATCCGTGATAGTTTGAAAGCTGCATCAGACCGTCAAAAGTCTTACGCAGATTTGAAACGTAAAGACATTGAGTTTCAGATTGGAGATCGAGTATTTTTGAAAGTTTCACCATGGAAGAAAATACTGAGATTCGGTCGTAAAGGCAAGTTGAGTCCGAGATTCATTGGACCGTATGAAATTACAGAGCGTATCGGGCCGGTTGCTTATAGATTGAAATTGCCACCTGAATTAGAAAAGATTCATAACGTCTTTCATGTCTCGATTCTTCGAGGATATCGATCTGATCCTTCACATGTGATTTGCCCGACAGAGGTTGAGATTCAACCTGATATGACATATGAAGAAGAACCGATTTGTATTCTGGCTCGGGAGATAAAAGAATTGAGAAATAAGAAAATTCCGTTAGTGAAAGTACTGTGGCAAAAGCACGGAGTTGAAGAAGCAACTTGGGAGACTGAGAATACAATGAAAGAGCGTTATCCGAACCTATTTACTGGTAAGATTTTCGGGGACGAAAACCCCTAAGGGGGGAGAGTTGTAACAGCTCAATTTAGACCCTAATTGGAACGGTGGTTTCGGGACCACAAATCCAATTCCGAAAAATATTTTAAAATTATTTTTCGTATTTACTATGTGTGAATTTGTTTGTGTTAAAATTTCGTGATTTAATTTTGTCGTTTAGGTGTTCGATTTAATAAAAGGACTTAATCGTGTAAAGTATAAAAGTTACAGATTAAAGTGTAAAGTGCTTAATTGATAGTGGCTTTTTAATGTGAGGTCCTTAAAGGGCAAATAGCCCATTTTAAGTCATAGTGGACAGCATGTTAAAGCTTAAGTGATTATATTATGTAAAGTTTTATTATTATAAATGTTATTATATATTAAACATTATATTATACTTAAAATAATAAAAACATAATATGAAAGAGAAACATTATTTATTCATCCATCTTTTTGGCCGAAAGTGAAGAAAAAGAAAAGAAAGAAACCTAAGCTAGGTTCGGTCAACTTTAAGCTTGATTAAAGGTTAGTTTTTGTTCGGTTTTTGATAATTTTACGTTTTTGAGATCGTTGTTATGAAATGTACAAGACGCATGCTTTAATTTTTGAGTTTGATGAATCTTTTGAGTTGAGCCATTAATGATAGTTTGTTGTTTATGTTGTTTGAGGATGAATTATGATATATATATGTTAGATTAACAAGTTTTGTCTTTGAATTTTTGATGAAATTGAGTATGTTGGACTAAATTGCAAAAATAAATTTTTGAGGGACTAAAATGTAAAAAAATGAAATGCATGGATTGTATAAGTACTAGGTACATTCAGCCCTTGTTGAGTTACTTTAAATTTTGTGTATTTTGTGTTTTGTGCAAATAGGACTAAATTGTAAAAGTGTGAAATGTTGGGGGCAAAATGGTAATTTGCCCATTTATGTGTTTTAGGACTAAATTGAATAAAAATGTGTTTGAATGAGCTTAATTTGAACATGTTTAGATCAAGAACAAAAGAAAACGGACTTGGATCGGGGAAAAGCAAAAATAACCGAATAGCCGGTTTTTGTCGTCCGACGTTATCCGAGGTAAGTCTCTAAGCAAATAAACATCGTAAATTATTTATGCAACCAAATATATGTTGATTTTTGGAAGTATGGTAATTATATTATGGAATAGCTGAATTTGGCTAAGTACAATATTGGATTTGTTTAAGTTATTCAATTGATATATGTTAATTGAATGTTCGTATAATGAGCTCGAAGTGTAGAAAAGAGTCGATATATGAAATGATTCGTGTGAGACAGTTTAAAGTATTATTATTCTGGCTGCGAGCCTAGCAAGCCTTGTGCTGGTGAATTATATCGAGCTTTATGCCTAGTAGGCTTAATGCCGGTGATTTAAATATCAGACCTTGGGTCTAGCAGGCCTAGTGCCGGTGTGCTTTATTGCCTAGCAGGCTTAATGCCGGTGATCTATATTACAAGTTTATGCCAATGAAATGATTAAGGTATGGTGGAAAATCGAGCAAGCTACAGCTTATCAAAATGAATTAGATTATATTCGGCCATAAGGTATGCATATACATATGTGTATGTTATATGTGATGTGGTTGAGTGTGTAAGTTGATAGATGAATGTGTTGGTATTTTGGCTTCTTGAATATGTGGATAAAATGTTATTTGAACCGATATTGTTTACTTGCAAGCATGAGACTATTTTAATGGATGTACATGTATACATGTATATATATATACATTCGGTTATGTAAAATTTTATGCATATACATTCGGAAATGTGAGATTATATATATATATATATTCGGATATGTGGAAATATATATATGCTCATACATTCGATTATTTGTGGTTAAATTGTACATGAACTATTAATTTGGTTGTATAAGGAAACATATTGAATTATATACATTTGATGAGTTGTGTCCTTAAAGTAAAATAGTGATGTTTTGGATTTGATAAGGGGTAATTAAAATGCTATGTATGGATGGTAATATTCGGCTATGATTGATCAGTTGTGTTTTGTAATTTATATTAATGTTATAAAATGATTGGTTCAAGATGTTAGATTGTTTAATTGATTTATTATAATTGCTTAAGACTTACTAAGCTAACTTAGCTTACTCTGTGTGTGTCTGTTATTCTGTTTCATAGACTTTGGTCAAGCTACGAGCTCAGGGAATCGTCAACGAATTCATCCACACTATCGACTTATTTTGGTACTTTTAAAGTTTGGGTTTTGAACTTAAGGCATGTATAGGCTAGCCTAATACTTAGATGATATTTTTTGTTGATGTATATAAGCCATGCGAAAATGGCTTGTTTTAAAAGTTAATGATATAAGGTTTATGTAATCTTGATTATAGTATGCGTGAATGTTTTGCTTGGATTGTGAATATGGATGTGTTTTAATTCATGTTAAGTATATATGTATATATATGTATGTTTTGATAGGAAATAACCACATATGAATTCTTGTTAGCTCATTTGGAAAGTTAACATATGTGGTTGATTAATAAGTTTGGTTTATAATTTGTTAAACATTATTTTTGATGGGTAATATAGAAACATGAATCAACTTTATAAAATCATTTTTACTATAATCTTTGAATTCGATAAGATGTGGTTAGTAATGGTTATGTCATTAGATAGGGATATTCGAATATGAAATACATCGGTATATGCGAATAAAGGGTTTAGATTCATGAATTGTGGACGATGGAAGATATATGTTTGGTTTTGATAATTCGAGTATGCTCAAAGAATAAGAAATGATCTATATCTTGTTGGATGTGTATGCTCTTGGTATGGAAAAATTTGGATATATATTAGATTCAATTGAGCAAAGTCTATGCTTATGTGTGTATATGATTATTTGGCTTTTTTGATAATTGATAACTTATTTTATTGTAATGATTATGGATATGTGCATATTCGGTCAGTAAATAAATTAGATGACCAAATGTTTAGTAACCTTTATTATTTGATGGAAAATGCTTAGAAATGATTTTGGTTGAATGGTTTTAAAATAGGCTCGAAATGGTTTAAGTATGCTTTGATAATGCATTTCTTAAGATACATTCGGTTCTTGACTACATGAGCAGTAAATGGTTGTGGTGACTTGTGTTAAGTTTGGTAATGCCTTGTAACCCAAATCCGGCGATGGGTACGGGTTAAGGGTGTTACATATGACCTGATGGGCAATCTGATAGTTATCGAACTCAATATAGGAATCCGCCAAATGCAAGAAAAGTTAGGAATTATCTGCCAAAGAATAGTACTTGTGAATGATCAATCTGGGAAAAATGTTAAGTGTTTGTTTGAAGAGGAATCCTTTGAAAGTAGGCTCTGAATAGATATTCTTCTGAATAGATACCTATGTTTTATTAAGAAGGAATAAGATTTATATCGACTAGTAAGATTTGAAATTAGCAAAAGAGAGTAGTGAGAGATGATACGTTAAATATGGAAACTAACGTATAGGAAAATATCCAAGATTATGAAAGCACCCTCCAAGGACAGTGATATAATCCAAAATGTTCGAAGGGAGGAACTCAATTACGTATTGGCTTCCTACACTTTCAAAAATCATGGAGGTATCATTTTTTAAAACATGAATATCGATACTTCTACTCCAGACCACAAAAATTCGGTAATTTAAGGCATATAGTCCATTCGAAATAATAACTACTCAAAATGCAACTTTTACCTTATCAAGTAATCACCCAAAATGATCAAAATAATGGTTCAATCATCAAAAACATGTCCAAGTAAGCAAATTATATAACAAGAACAATATCCATAAATCCTAAGAACAAATTAGCTATGAAAGTAATCATAGCATTATGGAAAAGTTCATGCAACAATTCTACCACATTATTCAATGTCCATTGACCATACATATAGTTCATGGAACTTCAACATAGCAAATATTCAAACCAAAACAATACCAATGAAATAATTATAACATCCACAAAAAGTGTTAGAAAACAAAACCTATAAAATATCATGAGGATCACAATAACAATCGATCAAACTCTAACCACATTGCCTTATCCACACAGTTCAAAAAATAATATTAATACAGCCTACGAAATACTAAAACCTAACTTGGATCACTTCCTTGGTATCCCCGCACCGCTCACACCTGAAACGCTAAATATCTACAATGGTTAGAGAGAGTGTGTGAGCTTAAACAAGTTCAGTAAATGTTGGAGTAACCAAAATATATTCACAACATCAAATGTTGAACAAGAGCACGCTATGACACATTCACAACCATATTCTAACCAAGTCACAATAACATATTCATGCTTCATTAAATCATTAAACTAACACATACTCTTACGTATAACTACACTCAACTTATATTCACATACATACATACTTTAATAATTCATTTTACAATAATTCGTCAAGACTAACAATGTATACATGCTTTAATAACTCATAAGTTTAGCTTAAATATTCACATGCATTCATAAGTTTAATGAAAATGACCCAAACCAAAATTACATGCGCAATTTACTATGAGAACATACTAACATTTCCATGAAACTTAAATCAACTCATTAGCATACTATTTACATGTTTATGCATCCATCCCACATCGTATTAACACAATAAATAGATCACATTTAAATGATAATTTGGCACTTGAGGCTATGAAACATAAAAGTGGGCTCTATAACCACACATTGGATACACGGATTTCCAACAAACCAAATGACTCATTGAGTCAAACATATCCCAAAAGTGAAACATAAAGCTAACACTCTCCAACACACCAAACATGTCCCGTTGAATGGAGCTTAGCTCACATTCCTTTATCTCTCCAACCTGTCCCAAGGCCTCAAGGCCCAAAAACACATTACATATAGGTGGGTACTCACAATCCTATGGCATGCCAACTATATCCAACAGTTTCAAGAGATCACAAGGCCAAAATATCCACAATTACACTTTTTTAATTACTAATTTAATGCACATCATCTTTGTTCATATTCATCAATTTACATCACAACTTGTACACAATGCATGCTTATTAGATTCATCCTTACTTGCACTTTAAATGCCACAATAATGCTCATTGAGCCATCACTTATCCGAACACATATGTGTGCATTAAAATCAGTACATCATATATCACATACAAGTTTTCTTACATATTACCTGTCATAATAATATCACATTCCATAATTTCAACACATATGTACTTACTGGCTAGCATTCGCTACATATTTGCATTATTAGCATATCATTATCACTGTCATTTGGCATGTATATCATGCCCACAACACAACACGGTTCACAATAATCATCACACTTGTCTCATATCACAATATCGTATCATAATAATCAATCCACAATTATTCACATAATCACATAATTTGCCAAAATAAGGCAAGGGAAATAGAAAGCTTACACTCAAAAATTAGGATAGGGGTTTTGGTTATTCCTAAGCTCCCAATTAAAACTATGAATTGTGTCTACAAGTAGCGATTCCAAAAACTCACCGATCACGCTTTCACCTAATTGCCAAAAGCTTAAACTAGTTTTTCATTGCCTTTCATCTTGCTCATAGAAGGCTCCAACGGTTCTAATGCTTCACACATAATAACCACACAATATACACAATCAATAATCAGCCAAAGACTCACTTCAAACAATCAAAACACAATGCTAATCAAAACACATGGCAAACTTGAATTTCAATTATCTCAATCTATGCTTAATCTTTTTGCCTAAAACTGATTCTGTTCATCTAGTTATTCACCTACGACTGATTCTTAACCTTTAAGCTACTCAAAACTACCCAATTCATGCTATTGAAATTTTTGACATGCTTTTGGAAATTTTCATGCTATTGAAATTTTCGACATGTTTTTGGAAATTTTCACGAAAATTCATTAAAACGTTGGAAATCTTCAACGAAACTTTAAAGTAAGTTTAGGAACCTTCTAATAATGTCAAAACTAATTGAAAAACACTTTGAAACCACGTTTTTACCCAAAATCCCAAAATCAACCATTAACGACTCAATTTTTTACTTTTATTTAAAACATGCGATTTAATGACTAAAAACTCAATTTAAAGGATCAAATAACATAAAAAAAACTAATGAGAAATAGAATCGTTACCTTATTTAACGAAAAACTAAATGTTTGATCAAAAACCCGAAAAACCCAAAAATTCAACAATAGAGAAATCTATAGTGTTCTTGGATGTTTTTCTTGAAATACTATGGAGATTTATGGCTTGAGGAATTATAGAAATCTAAATAGTTAAGTTTGCGAATCAAAATTGAATGAGAAGAGCTTTGGAATGCAATGGACGGCAAAACAAAAATATGGAGAAGAGACTAACGTGAGTTTTATAAAGATGAAGGAGGAAATAGGGTGAAAATTAAAATTTGGTTTAATTGCCTATTAAAAACTCATAATTTGGACCCTTTTACAAATCAATCCTTATTTCAAAATTGAAAGTCTTTTGAACATTATTTTCAAAAATTGTTTTAATTTCCAAAATGTCATTGACAAAAACATTTTTGAATACCATGCTAACGAAATTCCCAAGCTCACTAGAGCTAAAATCCTCATTTTACCATCGAAACTTCTAGGCCCAATTTTGGGGTGTGACAATTAGTTGTGCTCAAAAATTGTAATGATAATAATGTCAGGAATGTCACTGCTTCTAGGAAACAATGGCGGCAAATTGCTTGGGAGCCCTTAAGTCTTGGTTGGATAAAGGTTAACACAAATGGAGCAATTAATCTCAGCTGTCAAATGGAATATGTTGCATGTGTGTTTAGAGATGACAAGGGTGATTGGATCGTTAGTTACTGTAGGAAATTTGGGGGTTATTTGCCAACTAGGGTGGAGCTTTAGGCAATTCATGATGGTTTGTGCGTGGCTTAGGAGAAAGGGTTTAGACTAGACCTGTTCATGGGTCGGGCCACCCAGACTGGTTTCATTCTTGGCACGGTCGCTGTTCCACCTCGATTTGTTCTTGATTCAAAAGGGAAGTCAATTTCTAATCTTGATTTTACCTACTTTAAACAGCAAGATAAGCTACTTGCTTCTTGGATTGTATCCACAATTAGTAGATATCTACTCTCATCTTTTACAGGTACATCGATAACACACGAGGTCTGGAGTAAGGCCTCTCAATTATTTGTTGTTGCCTCCAGTGCTAAGATCTCTAAAATTAAACATGAGTTGCATGCTTTAAAAAGGGGTAATCTTACCGTCACTGAATATCTGGCTAAGATTAAGCTTCTTTGTGATCTCCTTGTTGCTTCTGGCCACCCACTAGCTGATAGTGAGCAGGTTGATATGGTTCTTGTCGGACTATCTATTGAATTTGACGTGGTTGTCATGATGTCCGTGTTTGCGCCGGAGCTGATGCGCCTTGATCGGTTGGTGGAAGCCCTCTGGATTGTGAAAATTTCAAAAGAAACTTACTCTTGATAGCCTGATTCAGGTCAACATGGTGAGCTCTGCCGATACAGCCCGTGTTTTTTCGATGGTGACGTCGTTTTTGAGGGGTGGTCGCGTCGTCTATGGTGGTCGTGGTTGGGTCAAAGGGGGCACGTTCAGGGTCAGATCTATGGTCGACTTGGTCACTTAGCCCAAAGGTGTTACTACTGCTTTAATCAGCTGTACGATGGTCCTCCGGCACCGGCGTTGTTGAGGGTCTCTCAAGGTCCAGTGGTGGCTTTTGACGCAACAGTTGGGCAAGAAATGGCTACTGGCTTTCGACCTGGTGCTGCAACAAAAGGGTTTTTTAACCCTAATTCTTGTACTCATTTGGGTTATAGCATTGGGCCATCCGTCAACCATGTGGTCCTTAATGGGCAGGTTCACTTGCAGGCTGGGCCTGCGTGTGTTTGGCAGGCTACAAAAGCAAATAGGCCTGCTGCTAGAGGAGGGGCTTTGTGGACCTTGTAGCCCGACATGCAAAGACCGATTAGGCCTACTCCTATGGCGGCTGCTGCTGCTACGTTTAGGGAGTTAGGCCAAGGTGCTCCAATAGGCCCTCAACTGTGTGTTGGGCTTCCTCGGATCCCAGATTTTTTAGGGTCCAAATTTTCTAGTGAAAATACATCGAATGTTACTCCACCCAGGTTTGCTTTTGGGCCAAATTTTGGGAATCCAACTATAAATCATGTAAATCCATATGTCCCTTTACCTGTAGAAAATAATGCTTCGACATCATGGCACCCTGACTCGAGAGCTACCAATCACGTGTGTCAAGCGGCTTCGGTATTAAATACATCCACGCAATATTCAGGTAACATTCCGCTTTTAATGGGTGATGGGATGCATGCTGCTATTGCAAATTTGGGTAATGCTATGTTTCCTACAAAAAACAAGGTGTTGCATTTATCTAATGTTTTACATATGCCAAGTATTCGTAAATATTTATAGTTTGTTTCACAATTTGCTCGAGAGAACAATGTTTTCTTTGAGTTTCACCTTTTTTACTGTGTGGTTAAGGATATTTAGACTCATGTAATATTGTTACGGGGCCACATTCATGATGGACTTTATTGGTTTTTCCCTATTGTTGCTGAAAACTGTGGAAATACTAATATGTCTGCACATAGTACTAAATTGGGATCAAGCCATTCCAATTTTGATATGTTCGAATTGTGGCATCGTTGTCTGGGTCATCCTTCGGCACGTGTTGTTCAATTAGTATTAAAAACTTGTAATCTTATTGCAAGTAAAGATAAGCTTGCTTATGTCTGTACTGCTAGTCAAAAAGGAAAATCTCACAAGTTGCCTTTTACAGATTCTACTACGGCTTATGTCACAGGTTACGGTTGTATTGGACTTATGGGGACCTGTCTTTGTTGCATATGGTAGTAATTGGTATTATGTCTCATTTCTTGATGTTTTTAGTCATTTTACGTGGTTGTTTCTTATTCAACGCAAATCTCAAGCTGTTGATTGTTTCATTCAGTTCCTGATAATGGTTAATACTCAATTTGGGAAAGACATTAAACAATTTCAAAGAGATTGGGCTGGCGAGTTTTGATAATTCACATTTGTGTTAACTCAGTAAGGTATCATTCATCAGATCACGTGTCCACATACTTCTGAACAAAATGGCATGGTAGAAAGAAAACATCACCATATTGTTGAGGTAGGACTCACATTACTTGCTCAAGAAAACTTA
This sequence comes from Gossypium australe, assembly GCA_005393395.2. Taxonomy (NCBI): domain Eukaryota; kingdom Viridiplantae; phylum Streptophyta; class Magnoliopsida; order Malvales; family Malvaceae; genus Gossypium; species Gossypium australe. The sequence continues at coordinate 105,225,065 of CM016614.1, forward strand.
CCAATGAAGTTTTGGGGTTATGTCATTTCATGTGTGGTTCATTTGATAAATCATTTACCCACTGTGGTCTTACATGATCAGTCGCCATACTTGGTTCTTTATGGTAAGTCCCCTACTTATGGTCATCTTTAAATATTCGGGTGTTCTTGTTTCCCATATCTACGCCCATTCAATAATCACAAGTTGGAGTTTCAGTCTCAGCCTTGTACCTTTTTAGGTTATAGTTCCCAGCATAAAGGATATCAATGCCTTTCGTCTGATGGGAAAATTGTTGTATCTCGACATGTTATTTTTTATGAAAGTCGATTATTTTTTGGGTACTCTTCATCTTCTACCTCAACAACTGATTGTGTTACCATGTTTGTTCCTCTTGTACAGTCTCTGTCACATCACTCTGCCTCTCCTAACAGAGATGCTGACAAAAAAAGTCATGCGGCTTCGTCTCATGGTGCCGTAGACTCGCCGTTTTTGGAAAATGATATAGGTGCCTTGGATCATAGTAGCAGCACTTCTTCCCCCACACCGGTGTTGTCTATCACTACAGTAGATCCTCCACTGCCACTAGGCAATACACATCATATGATCACCCGGTCCACAGCAGGTATCTTCAAACCTAAAGCTCTAGTAGTTGAGCTACTTGATTGTGAGCCACGTACGATTGATGAAGCATTTTCACATAAAGAGTGGCGAGTGGAAACTCAAGATGATTATGGTGCTCTTGTTCAAAAATCATACTTAGGAGTTAGTTCCTTTGCCACTAGGATGGAAAGCAATTGGTTACAAAGGCTAAAGAGTGGCTCAATAGAAATCTCGTTGGTACTGTGGCTCAATGGAAAGGTCGGTTACTGGCTAAAGAGTGTTCTCAGGTGCTAGGGTGTGATATTCAGGAACATTTAGCCTAGTTGTTAAACCCGCTACCATTTGAACCATTTTTTCTATTGTCGTATCCAAACAATGGACGATCCGCCAAGTTGATGTGAATAATGCATTTCTCAATGGTGAGCTCATTGAAGAAGTTTACATGCACCAACCCCCTGGGTATGTTCAACATGATGCGAATGGGAAACGTCTTGTTTGTTAATTGATAAAAGCATTGCATGGATTGCAACAAGCTTCGAGAGCGTGGTTTGATAAGTTGAAAAATTTTCTGTGATCCTTAGGTTTTGTTCTTTCAAAATTTGATGCATCTTTGTTCATTCATGTCATTAATGATTCTTGTATGTATGTGTTAGTTTATGTGGATGATACCATCATTACAGGAGATTCGTCTTTCACTAAAAGACAATGGATCTCTTCATTATTTCTTGGGGGTTGAAGTCACTCGTTCGACCAGTGGGAGTCTTCATTTATGGCAACGTAAGTATATTCTTGACTACTTGATCAGTGTCATATGACTTGTGATAAGGGTGTTCATACACCCATGGTTAGCTCTTCTTTGTTATCTAAGAATAAGGGCATTTTGGTTGAAGATCCTATTGAGCATAGAAGTATTTCTAGAGCATTGTAATATATTATTCTCACTCGACCTGACATTGCATACGCAGTCAATCGTATATGTCAGTTTATGCATGCTTCGACGGATGTTCATTTTGTGGCACTAAAATGTATTTTGCAATACTTGTGTGGTACTATTGACTATGGTTTGATCATTCAACCCTCTGAGAGGCTCTCCTTGGTTGGTTACACTGATGCTAACTAGGGATTGGATTTTGATGATCGACGATCCACCACAAGATATCGTGTTTACTTTGGGGGAAATCATGTCTCCTGATGTTCCAAAAAGTAGCAGGTTGTGCCTCGCTCCACAACTGGGGCTAAATATAGAGGGTTGGTAGCTGTGGCTACTGATGTTACTTGGTTGGTTTCGCTCTTGCAAGAATTAAAGTTTGATTTTGCTGATGTCCCTACCATATGGTTTGACAACTCAAGTGTCGTAGAGGTAGTGGCTAATCCAGTTCTACATTCAAAGTTCAAACATGTCGAGCTTGATTTGTTTTTTGTTAGTGAAAAGGTTACTGATGGTTCTCTTATTGTAGGAGATATTCCTGCCTGTGATCAGGTTACAGATATTCTTACGAAACCCTTGTCGGCATTACAATTTTGTCGTCTTCAACATCTTCTTCGAGTCTCGAAGGTTGAGAAGTTAGGTGAATGTTAGAGTCTGTTAAAACAATTAAGCAGTTGTGGCTGTTAGTAAGCTATTAGAAATTGTTAGTAGCCAGTTAGTAGCAGTTATCTACAGAGAGTTGTATAAATACATATATTGAGCTTCTAATGAAAACAAGGATAGATTCTATAACACCCCTTACCCATACTCAACTCCGGAAACGGGTACTAGGCATTACCGGACTTAACTTGCTTGAATATACAACTTTAGGCTATAAAATTTCTTTTCAACTTAAAACTTCTCATTCACATTCATATCATCCTTATTATGGGCCTACGAGGCCCTAAACATGCATACGGAGGGTTTTGGAATTTAACAGGAAACTTTTGCGCACTTAGAAAATTTTTGCCTAAACAGGTCACACGCCCGTGTGAAATGGGACACGCTCATGTAGACAGGCCGTGTGGTCACACACGCCCATGTCCCTAGCCCATGTGGAATTTATTTTTCATTTCAAACCTACAGGGGTTTTCACACAGCCGGGCACACGCCCGTGTCATTGGCCTGTGTCCCTCACACGGCCTAGACACGCCCGTGTCCTCACACGTGTGTGAAAACCTGGGTATTTTGTTTATGATGTCAGCAACTCTTAAGGGGCACACGGCCTAGGCACACGCCCGTGTGCTGGCCTGTGTGACGAATCAAATTCTCGCAATTTGATACAGGGGACACACGCCCTATCAACACACCCATGGGGCTGTCCGTGTGTCACAGACGGCCTAGACACACGCCCGTATGTACCTTGTCGACAATTATAAGGCTAAGCCAATTGCCACCCTGAAACATAAACACACTTATACCAACTCAAGCAACACATATTATGGCAATAGTACACTATAAAGAATCACAAATCATCATTCATACCCTTCATATCTCACTCCATCAATTGCATGAACTTTCACTTCATAAACTCATCATCATTAAATATATGAAACTTAACAAATATCGACCAATTCTCAATGGCCATTTACAAAATGAGTGTGTAACATTAGTAGCCAACACTTTGGCTTCCAAATATGACATAACATAAGATGACCAAGTTCCTATACATGTCATACCAAAAATAAAAAAACTTTACTATACCAAAAGAGTGATTGATAGTGTGATCCGAGCTCCGACGTTCTATGATCCCCAAGCTAGCTTGGCGATACTACAAGGAAAAGGGAAAAGAGAGGGGTAAGCATATAGCTTAGTAAGTTTGCATGAATTAAAAATAGCAACATAAGTACTCATGGTAAAATCCATTCATCTCATAGAACAATAACAACACAAGTTCTCAAGTACTTAGTCATACTTATTCATGCTTACTCTTACCCATCACATATCACATTATGGTTTCATAACTCGTATTTTACTTATGGTACCTATATCACTTCATCACATAATTTAGCACTTATGCTAACTTGAACATAAACTTAAATCATCATCATCCTTAACATAAATGGAACTTATTATCATCCTTGTATAATTTAGCTCTATATCATCTTTGCATTCTTAGCTCTTTTGCCCGTTGAACTACTCGGAATATTAGAGGATACTAAATCTCATCATACATGTGTCACGATGCCAATGCCATATCCCAGATATGGTCTTATATGGGATCACCTCTTGATGCCTATGCCATATCGCAAATATGGTCTTACACGGGATCTCTTAGCTCGATGTCGATGTCATGTCCCATTCATGGTCTTACACGAGATCGTACATCGATGTCGATGCCATGTCCCAGACATGGTCTTACACGAGATGTAACACTCCAAACCCGGCCTAGAGGTTATGACCGAATCTGGCATATCACATTGAAGTATTTTTCGAAAACCATGTTTTTATTGAAAACCCTTCTTAATTAAAAGCTTAAGTAAAATCCCAGTTACGTTAGTTTAATATTATTTTATTTTAAACATGGTATGAAGAAAAATTATTAAGTTTATTCCCAAAATTTCTTTTCAGTTGCGGAAGCTAAGTTTAAGAGTAATCGGTTTACGAAAACGTGATGTTTAAAGATTAAATAGTGAAAGAGTAGTGTTTTGAAAACAGTTATTGTTTTGGAAAATCGCGATCTATTTTTAACAGATAGGAAATGTAATCCCAAATTAAAAACCAAAAATTAAAAGAGGCCTTATTAAAACCCAATAAGAAAGCAGTTAAGTAAGGTAAAATAGAATACTAAAATTTAAGGTTGTTCGTAGTGTGGCCACCTCTGAGTCCTCCAGTACGTCGAACCGCTTACTGAGGATTACCTAAAAAATTAAAAAGAGAGGATGAGTTTACGAAAACTCAGTGTGTACAACCCTCATCGATCATAAAGCATGCATCACATTAATCCGGGCCTAAACCCATAACAGTAATCAATGTGGGCCTAAGCCCAACACAGTAACGGTGGCAATTGGGCCTTAGCCCATAATAGCCTCAGTTAGGCCTTAACCCATATCAAATGTCACATATCACATCTATCTGGGCCGAAGCCCATCTCAATATCAGAATCAATATATGCAATGCATGAATACCCAAACCAACCCTGCACTCTGTCTCCTGTCCAACCCTACACTCCTGTGGGGATTTAATCGACCCACCCATCCCTACACTCCTTATGTAGCACCGGTTGCGGCACTAACCAATATTGCAGCAGAACTGCCAATCACATAACCGGCTTAAAGCCATCGGTGGATCCACAATCGTCAAGCGACCATGCGACCCTAACAAATTATACACTTCCTCCAATCAATGATCCCATCCCCCTTGCAGCATAATGTCACGTGAATGCAAACATACCATAAATGGCATACAATAACTATCATATAACATGTAGGGGCATTTTAGTCATTTTCCCTTCAGAGGCATAACGGTCATTTTACCCTATTGGGGTATTTCGGTCATTTTGCAAACCGGGCTATTTCAGTAATTTTACAACATTCCCTAAGGTTTACAGTCGCCTCGAGCGACACAGATAACATATATGATCAAAACGGAGTATTTGGGCTCAAAGCCCAATATTCGGCCCAAGTGGGCCCACACACTTGTGACCCATTTGCCCAAAACTGCCTTTGGCCTTGTGATCGTCATGGCCGGCTCATTATTTTCTATTCATCCACAAAATTTACTTGCGTAGGGCCCATGGGCCTATTGGGCCCACTCGACCCATTCCGATCCATTTGGCCCCAAGATCGGCCTAAGACCACAAGATGCTCATGGTGACCTCTGTCGTTGTATCGACTTATCCACACACGCGTTCATGCGCTCATGTGATAGTCGTAGCCGTACTTTTGGCCTTTCGGCTTCTCAGCATTTCGGGATTTCGGCATTTGCTGATCTACATTTGGAGTGGTGTGTGTACACACCTGGTTTATGAAGCATACTTCCAAGCCCTTAGCAACGAACCTATATTCAGTCAATGGGTATAGTTAGCCTTTTTGTCTTTAAAGATCACAACACTTATTCCCTAAACCGATTAACCACTACCTACCTTGACTGAATAACAACGACCTATCCTTTTCCTTAGATCGCTTGGTTAAGAATCGATTCCCCCTCCTCGTGGCTTATCTGAACCACAAACGTAATCTATCAGTTAACATTATCTACTAACTAGAGTTAATCATATGCTAATTCAACGAAAACACATGCCCAAGCAAGAACTAACATTCGGCCTTACCCAAGATTCCTTGATCGAGTACTTACCTTGATCGCAACCTTAGTGTAAGAAGCCAGCTACTACTAATCACTCGCCCTTTAATCGCCCCTCGAGGAACCTTAAACAAACCAATCATCGATCAATGATAAGAAAGGGAGATTCGGTAGATAAAGAGGAATACCATCAATATCGAAAACCGTTAAAAGCATTAACCATCACTTACTATCACATTCGGCAAAGAAGAGAGATCCCTTACTCGAGCTCACTGGCTAAACAGATGAAGATTTGAAGCTAAGGGGATTGGAGATGGATGACGAAAACAAAGAAGATAGAAAAAGGAAAGTGTAGAAGTCAACTAAAGATTCTCAATAGGCAAAGTGAAAGTATTAGGCTTTATGTAAATGAGCAGCACTGTAGAAATTTGAAAGAGTAGGAAGAAAGATTCAGTTTAGAGATGAAAACGTAAGAAAGGAAGGAAAAGAAATCGTGAAAAGAAGAATGAGAAATAAATCGGCCTAAGGTTGAACAAGTATATTCGACACCAAGAATGACCTAAATGATGATGCTATTTTGGCTAAAAATAAAGTGAACTCAAAAATAAAGAGTCTTGAAACCGAGTGGCCAAAAGGGACAAAACGAAAAAGAAAACGAGTGAACTTACACAAGCAAAAATTGGCTATCACAAACACCACACTCCCAACCCCCGAAAACAAATGGGCAAAATCGAAACCTGTGCCTACCTATTGTCCATTTCGGCTCCAACTCCCCAACAAATCAAATCCCCTTGATTTCCTCCCCTTATCACTCCATAATCCACTCCTTAAATCCCTCACTTGACCAATTCAAACCTTCTCCACCAGAGTTCAATTCCAACTCAACCACTTGCCGACCACAGGTGCAAAATAAATGCTCAAACAACGCAATCCAAGATTCGAACCTCTGACCTCCTTGCCACCCTTGTGACGCCACCTTGCCACAACACCACAGGCTCTTTTGTGTCCCTTTTTAATCACAATTATTTAAAAGGCTTAATACCAGGAGTCAAGGTTCCCCTAATGCTAAAAATAAAAATTTTTTATAAGTCTAAGCTTGAACCCAAAACTTCAACAAGACCCCTAAACACTCCAAAATCACTTAACCATCACACCAACATGCAATTGTGCCGCTTTCTTGTTCTCAAGAATTTTAAACGCTCCCACGCCCAAGGCCCAATTATTCTAAGCCCAAATTTTGGGGCATTACACGAGATCTTCCTTTGGTGCCGAAACCATGTCCCAGACATGGTCTTACACGGGACCTTTCTTATTTGTTGTCGATGCCACGTCCCAGACATGGTCTTATACGGGATCTACATTCAGTGCTGATGCCATGTCCCAGACATGGTCTTATACGGGACCGTCCTTATCTCATGTCGTGACATAGGTATCCTCGTTATTTCGAAATTTCAACCGGGACTTCACTTAGCATAATCTCATCATTTTCTCATTAAGACATCATCAATAAAATTTCATGGAAATGATATGCATTTCTCAAAATAATAAGTAATTTAAACATAATAACATATGTAACCTTAATTTCACACAAACTTACCTCGGTACTCAAAATGTGTGTAGATGTTCGATTTAGTCCAACACTTTTCCTTGCCTCGGTTTCGGTCCAGGCTTCGTGTTTCTTGATCTATAATAACAATTTCACTTGTTTAATACTCACATTGACTAAATTGACTCATGAATCACACTTGGGCAAAATTACAATTTTGCCCCTAAACTTTCTCATAATTACACTTTTGCCCATAGGCTCGTAAAATGTTTTTCATTCAACTTTCTTGTATTTCAAGCCTAGCCGAATCATTTTCTTAACTACAAAAGCCTCTAATTTCCACTATTTAACTCATGTTTGACCATTTTTATAACTTTTACAATTTGGTCCTTTTATGCATTTTCCATGAAAATCACTTAGAAAAAGATGTTTATCATACATCAAACTTTCATATTCTTTCATAAAACATCAAAATGCATGCATGTCATACATGGGTAAATTTTTTAACATAAACCCTAGCTCAAAATATAGCTAGAAATAACTAAATCGAGCTACGAAGATCTCAAAAATACGAAGAACATTAAAAACGGGGCTAGGATGCACTTACTGTCAAGCTTGGAAGATGAACAAACCCTAGCTATCTCTTCCTTAGTGATTTTTGGCCATGGGAGAAGAAGATGAACATAATTTTGACTTTTTTTCCCTTTTTAATTCTTTTATTAACCAAAAGAAAAAAATGTCCTTAAGGCCATTTCTTGAGATTTTTTCTTCCCATGTCCATTTTTGTCCATCTTGACATTTAATGGTCTAATTGCTAAATAAGGACCTCTAGTAATTTTTGTAATTCTATTTCATACTTAAATCTTCTAGAATCTCATATTTTCTAATCTTTGCAATTTAGTCGTAATGGATAATTAAATCACTAATAAATAAAATTTCCTCATGAAATTTTCACACAATCATGCAAACACATCATAAGCCTCATAAAAATCATAAAACACATATTTCTACTTCAGATTTGTGGCCTCGCAACCACTATTCCGACTAGGCCCTAAATCGGGTTGTTATAGATTCACACAAAATTCAGTATTAAGTTTGATTTCCTTTGTTGTGATTAGTTCTTTGTTAGTATTCTATCATTTTAAAAAATAATTTTTAATTGAGATGGTGTTTGATTAACTCATAGTACCAACTCAATTAAGCTCTTAGAAGTATAGATATCGATTAGGTCAATGTAATTTTTTTCCTCTAAATGTCACAACTAGGTCCACTTTAATACTTGAAAGTCTTTTAGTCTACATGGATTCTAGAATTTGTATTCTTTGAATTTGGTTTCTAAACTTTGATTTCGTTAAGTTCAATGATGTCTCCCTACGAGATTGCATCATATCATCACCTGAAACTTAAAATATATAAGATAAACTATATAGTTAGCCACTCAAATTTCTTAAAATTTCATTTTGGGAACTGAAAATAAAAAGTTTGCAATATAAGGATTGTTGTTACATACTTTTATCATTTTAGTCACTATTGTTACATATTTTTATTGTTTTAGTCATCGATCGTTAATTTACCATTACATACACTCATTTTAGTCACTCAACTTTTTAGTAAGTTTTCATTTTGATCAATCATTTTTTTTTAGAATTAATTTTATTTTTTCAAAAGATCTGGCTTTTTACAAGGAATTGAGTTTTTCGATTGGTGATATGAAACTCAAGTTTTTCATCTATAACTCAATTCCCTGTAAAATCTTAAGGTTTTCTTAAAAAATAAAGAAAATTAAAAAGATAAAATAATTTTTACATGTATAAATCCAATTTTTCCCTATAAAAATTCAGGTAATTTATTGTAAAACCTTAAATTCTTTTATTTTACTAAAAAAATTAATTCTAAAAAAAGGAAATGAAAAAGAAAAATTAATTTTTTCTATAAAAATTCAAGTTTTTCCTATAAAAACCTAAGTGATGAGAAAAAATAAAGGTAATTAAATTAGATAAAAATGATTTGTTAACTCAGATTTTCTCGATAAAATTCTAAGTTTCTTCTCTTAATGATAAAAACTAAAATGAATTTTTAAAAAAGAAAAGTCAAGTGACTAAAATGAGTGTATGTAATGACAAATTAATAGTGAGTAACTAAAATGATAAAAGTATATTACAACAATGTGGCTTTTTTACCTGTATATTATAAAATTAAAAAAATACTTAAACGGTATTCCAAACAGATTATGTACCGAAATGGTATATCCAAGCAAGTGGAGGGTGATGCATAGGTGGCACCACCATAAAAATCTGACATGCTTAACTGTAAAATATATATATATATATATATATATATATATGGAAAATGCCATCTAAATACGCAGCACCAAAAGGAATACGGGTCAATTACGACCCTTATACGACCAAAACCTGACCCATCCAGACCCACTGCCAACCCGCTATCATTGATGGGACAGGACAACTGGTGAAGCCTAAGAGAAAGGCGACACACCCACTGATCATGCCCATTTGCTAGGTGGCACTGGGCTGGTGATGCCAACCTCATAGGCGGCACACCTCTGACTCCTGCACTGGTGGCAGCGATGGGACGAAACTATGCCCGTGACTTGTGTTTTAGAGACCATTATAAGGTTCCCAATGTCTCATTTTGGCCGGAAGAGAAAAGAAATTTGAAGAAGAGAAGAAGAAGAAGAAGAAGAAGAGAGCGGGAAGGGGAAAAAAAAGGGAAGCAGAATAGAGAGAAGCAATGAGAAAGAGAAGGAAAAAAATAAATAGAAAAGGAAAGGAGAATGGGAAGGAGAAATTGTGTTTAGGGTTTAGAAAGATTTGGTGTTAAAAAAAATTTATAAAAGGTAATTTATTTTATTTAGTAATTTTTTTGTTATAAATAAATGTTAATTTGTTTTTGTTGCTATTGTTGATTTATTTTGGATTTCATTTTTAATTTTATTTTTGCAAGGTATTATTTGGTTAAAAAGAGCTATTAAGGTATGTTTGTATTTATTTTATATTTTCATTCATTCATAAGTTTTTTTTAATGTTTATTGAAATAAAAAAGTCTATTTATGTTATGTATAAAGAATGTTTTATTTTTTTATGTAATTTATTTGTTATGAGTCATTTTACCCAAAAATGCCCTTTTTTAACGTTATTTACGGAAATGGACTGACTTTTTAATTATTTACCAGAAATGGCCGAATTACCCGAAAACGCGTCCATGTCAGCACGATGTCAAGTGCCGTCTTAGCAAAACACGTCCCTAGGGGAGCGTTTTGTTGAGGAAGCGCTTTGTGCTGACGTGGACAAAATCTCCCCTAGGGACGCATTTTGCCTATTTTTTTTGTTAGGGTTTTCAGCTTGGTTTAGGGTTAAGGTTAGGGTTTTTAAGAAAAATATTAATGAAATTAGGGTTTATGGTTAATTAATTAAATTAGGGTTTAGGGTTTTAAGGTTAATTACTTAAATTATGTTTAGGGTTTTGGAAGAAAAATATTAGCAATATAAAATTTTTTTGTTTTTTTCTACAGTAGTATCTGAAAAAATAATTTTGAGAGGACATTTCTGAACAAATAGTGTCCAAAACACTTCAAGCAGGATGCGCTGTCAGCAAGATTATTGAAAAAAGCTCCCACGTGGACGCTCTTTTTCTACAGTAGTATCTAAAAAAATAATTTTGAGAAGACGTTTCTGAACAAATAGTGTCCAAAACGCTTCAAGCAGGATGCGCTGTCAGCAAAATTACTGAAAAAAGCTCCCATGTGGACACTCATTTTCTACAGTAGTTCCTATTTGGCCTTAGACTATAAATGAGCCAAATTTCATTCTCAGATTGCATAAGTTACAGCAAGAGAAATTAAAGCTAATGTAGAATAGAAACTGAAGATGAGTGAACGTATTAGTGATGTTATTTACTATGATGGTGAGGCCCGTGACACCGAGAACGGCGTTGTTTTTTATCGGAGAATACAGCGCGACTGGTTTTTAACCAGAACATAGATTTGACAGAATTTCGTAAAAGAATTAGGCGTAAAATCTTCGGAACGACGCCAATGAAAGTTTTTTCTATTAAGTATAGATTTTGTGCTTTGGTTGATCCCGTGAGATATGACTCATTCGATATCAAAGGTCCTCGTAGCTTGGAGGTAATGGTGCAGACTCATCTTGCCAGTAGGTCACCCTATCTTGAGGTATATGTACGATTTTCATCTCCAAATGATGCATTTGCGACTTCAACATCTACTGTTGTTCGAGAGGAATATACGACCCCTAGCAGACACTCTATTAGTGGGAGGCAGAATACGGAAGCGCCCGTGTTTGGTGGCAGTATGGAAAACATAACCCCTGCACGACACTCGGTTAGTGGATGGGACATGCATATCGATGGGTCGATGTTCGTTGCTAGAAATACGTATTGGGGAAAGACATCAACCTCTAGTGGTTGGCAATCCACATATGATTGGGGACATTACAAAACTTGTTTAATAAGGGATGATGTACTCCCTACGACGTCCACCGGCGAGGGGACCTCATTCTTTGCAGATGATGGTGGGTCGGATGATGAGTCCGATATGGATCCACCTCGAGAGCTCGATCTCGACGGTGCAGAAGTTGCATTATTTTCTAAACCGGAGCCTGTTTCAACCATACCTGAAGAAGTTGAAGGGGGTTCAGAAGAAGAAGAAGAATATTTGCGATTCAGGGCGTACTCGCCTCCAGCCCACATGCATAATGTCGATCTATCTCAAGATAATGAGTTGGAGTTTCCAGATCTACCACACAGAAGGCGTGACCGTACAAGTTTGTCGTTGGATTCGGGCTAATTGGAAGTTGGTAAGGAGTTTTCCAATAATGATAGTTTTCTGGTGCATTGAAACAACATAGCATCATGAACGGGGTTAACTACAACGTGGTTAAATCCAAACCCGATAAGTATGAGGCCAAGTGTGCAGTGCAAGACGGTACATGTTTATAGAAAATCATGCCCTCGTTGAGGAAAAGGACAGGCTTGTGGGAGATAAAAAAGTACAAAGGTCCACATACATGTGTTGTCGGTACAGTATCACTAGGTGTTTAGGGTTTTTGAATAATACTGTTATTACGTAATGTTGCATTATTTAATGTACTTCGTTGACAGGTGTTTCACAAGATCATCCCAAGATGGATTCAGATATGTTAGCTAGCTTAATACTACCAGCGGTGAAGGCGGATCCAAGGACTTTAGTGCCGGTCTTAATTGCCAATATTCGTAGCCAATTGAAGTACACTCCCTCTTACAGCAAGGCTTGGATAGCTAAGCAGAAGGCGTTGGAAAAGTTGCATGGTCGGTGGGACGCTTCATATAATGAAGTGTGGCAGTGGTGTCAGGTGCTGGAGAGATATGTCCCAGGTTGCTTAACAGACCTTGAAACGGCACCTGCGTACTACAACGACTGATTGCTCCGTGGATGCCAAGTGTTCAAGCGTCTATTCTGGAGCTTTAAGCAATGCCGAGACGCATTTCTATACTGCAAGCCATTGGTACAAATTGACGATACCTTTATGTATGGTAGATATACCCATCAGCTATTGCTAGCTATGGCACAGGATGGCAGTAGGAGAATCTTTCCAATTGCATTTGCAATAACATCGGGGGAGTCAGCTGATGACTGGGATTTTTTTCTTTCTAGGTTAAGGAGGCATGTCTGCCCCCAACCTGATATCTGCATTATATCGGATCAAGGCCCTGGAATACTAGCCGCAATTGAGCGACAGGGAAGCCTATGGCATCGCACACACCATCGTATTGCCTAAGGCATGTTGTGCCCAACTACTACGGGCAACATCGATCTACAAGTGAACAACGGCAAGTGACCAACATGGGTATTTAATCTTGATTAATATAATTTTGCTTGTAATATTCAATTTATTCTTAATGGAGGAGTGGTATATAATATTCGCTATCAACTTATATTGGTAGGGTATGAGATAAGTAAGGACCGTTTTCATGAGATGTTGGCCGTTTTGCGTTCAGTTAACGAAGAAGGTGCGAACTACCTCTATAACATACCTTTCAAACAGTGGACACAAGCATACGACGGCGGCCTACGATATGGTCATATGACCTCAAACCTAGATGAGTGCATAAATTCTGTTCTAAAAGGAATGCGTCATTTGTCGATAACATCGGTTGTACGAGAGACATATTTTTGTTTAGCGGCACTAGCAGCGAGTTATAAAGGCCAAATGCAGGGAGGCCATGTATGGTGCGTGAAGGTATTGCAAGAAATTAACAAGGCGAAGGCACGGGCCAACACCATGCACACAGTGTGTCACGATCGCGACAACCTATGGTTTCGTGTGACGGAGTTTGACAGGCCAAACCAAGGTATTATTGAAGGGCAATATCGTGTACACTTGAGAAATAGAACCTGGGACTGTGGAATGTTTGACGCACTTCGTTATCCATGCGCTCATGTAATTGCAGCTTGTCAGAATCTACATCTGGATCCCATGAGCTATGTCGACGAAGTGTACAAAATAGAATACATGTACAACGTGTGGAGACACGTATTCCCACCAGTCCTAGATGAACGTAAATGGCCGTCTGTATCGCTTGCTTTGTTTAAGTTGTTACCGGATTGAGAACTGCATCACAAACCAAATGGTCAGCCTTGCTCGACTAGAATACGTAACAATATGGATATTTGAGAAACTGCCAACCAATAGAAGTTGTGTGGATGGTGAAGGAACCCAGGCTATACAACTCGATCATGTCCAAATCGGAATAACTGATAATTGTTGTAATAAAATTATGTTGCATTATTTATATTTTATTTAAATTATAAAAATATTAAAAATATTGCCCTATTTAAAAGAACTTTTATTTTATTAAAAATATAAAAAGTAAATTACAATTAAAATATTAAAAACAACTTTTATTTTATTAAATGAAACAATATAAAAAAGTTTGTACAAATATATTAACAAAAATCAATGTTGGTGCCGGTCGAAATCAGTGCCACATGGGGGTGGTCGACGGTTACGCGCTGGATTCCTCCCTGGTTCAGCTTCCGGCGGGGTTGTGGTTGCTCCGGCAGGGATTGTGGTTCCTCCGGTAGGGGATCTGGTTGTAGGTGTTGGGAGGATGACCCACCTTGATAGAATAATGACTGCGGAGGTGTTTGCATCACCCATGGCGGAGGTGTTTGAATCTCATAAGGCGATGGGGATTGGTAAAAAGAAGAGCTCCCAGACGGCGACTCGTGCGATCCCTTATGCAACAGCAGCCTATAGATTAGCGGTTGACTCAGAGTACACCGGGCCATGCATTCCAACCTGCTATAGGACTGGGAAAAGGAAACATATAAGGGTTATGATACATATAAGGGCTAGGATAAGCACCTGGCATAATCTGAAAAAGCTGTGATATGGGTGTCGTCGGTTGAAGTGTCGGGCCCGGTGACTCTGTGGGCGCTGTTGATGGGCCCGGTGATTGTGTCGACGCTGTTTATGGGCCCGTCCCATCATCTCTTCTCCTTGGATTTAAAGGGCCCCGTCGTTCCCTTTGTACACGAATTTGTCGTCGCCTCTCCTCTTCCAACAGTAAATATGGCTTGTCATGGATCCTAAAGCATGGCATGTATTCTGGCACGCACGCTAACTTAAGAACGATGATCGATTTCCGAGTAGGTATATAGTCATACCGATTTTCCCACATTTCGATATATGCTGACCAAAATCTTGGTCAATCCGTATGCAACTACCGTAAATCGACTTTGTGCTCATCATCGAGCACCTCAGGTGCCACGGGAATCAGTTGTCGGAATCCAAATTGTCGCAATACTCTATCTGACTAGTGCATCTCCACGGTGGCACAGTTGACCAATGGAACATTCACATGCCAAATGTTCAGATTTTGAAAGAATTCATCTGGAATTACTGCCCGAATTGCCGGATCCTCGTATGGTGTCCGTTGAAACTAGATGAACATGATAAAAAATATTAGTTATATACATAATACTAAATACTAAATACTAAATACGAAAAGACTATTTTATTATGTATATATATTTTATTTAATACTTACTTGTGCTTCCGATCGTTGGTCTAATAGAAGCCGTATATCTTCAAGAGAGGTGGGTATTCAAACATAACTCGCTGAATGGTTCCACCTAATTAAATAAATTTTTAGCATACAATTATATTTTAAATCTATGTAATAATTGTAAAATCTAATATAAAATTTACCTCGTTATGAGTGGAAATGTATATGGGTGGTCCACTCGATGACGTAAAGATAGAAAGCGAAACAGTGCCCATGATTGCAGTAGTGATAGGCAACCTCTGATTTTGGCTTTATTCGGTCGCGTCATCCCGCACATCTCCTGGTACAATTTTTGCTAACACGGCAGACCCCTAACTAAATTCACCAGCTGCTCTAAAATCAACGAGTTTCAGCAGCCATATCAGATGTACGAGGTTTTGTGACAAGTCCGGCATCAGATAACCTCAATATCGTATTCTTTCTAGTTCAGTCAAATCATTATCAGGCTCCAGAAATGTGTCTCGTAACCAGCCCATCTCGATCCGACCTCCGTTAATATTATTCGGAATAGCACCCAAAAGCTCGTAGCACACGGCTCCCCAATCAGCAGATTGAGCGAACCCAGTGACTACGTACCCATCTACCGGCAGTCCCAATTGCAACCGCACGTCTTCGAGAGTGATAGTACACTCTCCACATGGAAGATGGAAAGTGTGCGTCTCGGATCTCCACCTCTCTATCAACGCACTGATTAGTTTCGGGTCCAACTTGCACCCCAGCCTATCGTGGCCACATGCCAAAAACCCGCTTCCCGCAAGTAATTCTCTATCAACGGTGATGGCGGACCAGGCATATTACGAATATAGCATTGCAACACCCGATCTATAGACTATTATAAAAAATTATAACATAAAAATTAATTAAAATTGCATAAATGAAAAAGAAAAGTAAATAGTATTGAAAAATTAATATTATCACTTACCATTGTCATTTGATCAACAGGGATGTGTTTATTATCGAGACGAATTAATTTTTCGGCCATTGCTAACACGATTGAATATTTTTTAATTTAAATAAAACTAATTCAAAAAAATTTTAAACAGAGCTTTTTTGCAAAAATTAAAGGACTTTTGTGAAATTTGAGAGGAATTTGAAAGGACTTTTGTGTGAAAAATATGAAAGGGGGCCTTTTATAGTTTTTTTTTTACCATTAGATGCCAAACAGACAAAAAAAATAGTTGTTGGCGGTTAAAAAAAGGGGCAAAACGCGTCCCTGGGGCAGCATTCTGCCACGTCAGCACAAAGCGCGCCCTCAAGGAAGCGCTTTGTGCTGACATGGACGCGTTTTTAGGGAATTCGGCCCTTTCCAGTAAATAATTAAAAAGTCGGTCCATTTCTATAAATAACGTTAAAAAGGGTTTTTTGGGTAAAATGGCCTTTGTTATGTGTGTTTTAGGTTTATTAGATTTATTTTTATGAAATTTATTTGGCATGTTATTTTTATTATTTTAATATAATTTTTTTGTTTTTTATGTAGGCAAAAAATGAAACCATTGAGATGGAATTTGTGAATGGGATCATTGAGTTGGAATTTATGAGATAAATTAGGAATAATAGTTTATATGTTCTAATTTTTTTGGGTTTTATAATTGGGGATAAGAATTTATGTTTTTAAATTTTATTTTATGTTTTTTATAAATATTATAAATGAAATTTCTTTTGAATCCTTCTATGCAAAAAAAAATTATATTTTATTGACAATAATTAAGTTGGCATGTTATTATATATATTATATTTAAACCAATACACTTTACTTATTATCATTTTAAAATAATAATATCATTATTCATATTTATTATGTTGCGATAGTTTTGTTATATTTTTTATTGGCATGTTAGTTTTATTATTTTAATATAATTTTTAGGTATTTTGATAAATATTTAAAATGTATCAAACTTATAAATTAATTATCGAAATTTGTTTTGAAATTGCAGGTATCGAAATGGGTTCATTGATTAAGAACGATGATCACATATCAAACACAGTTAATAATATGGTAATATATTGTTATTTGTTAATCATGGGTTCCTTTAAAAAAAGTTCTACGTCATTTACGGAAATAAATTATGTTATAATAACTATTTTCTGTAATTTAATAGTGTCAGGGCTCGTACCACGCATTGAGGGTCGGGTGAATGGTTTAGGATATCCCCCGGATGAACGAATAATGCCATATTGGAGTTAGTCGGATTCGGGTCAGCAGCATTGATCCACTTGTTTGATTTGCAGTACGATTTAATATCCGCATTGTTTGAGCGTTCGCGCTCGGAGACCGACACTTTTCATTTGTCGTGTGAGGAGTGCACTGTCACTCTGGAGGATTTTGCATTACAACTTGGGCTCCCAATCGACGAGAGTGCCGTAACGGGCGTAAGTATGATACCTGAGCTAGCTGCCCTTTGTTATAGCCTACTAGGAGTCTCGCCCAATGATGCTGAGTCCAAATTTATAGGTTTGAGATTTTCATGGCGGAAAGCCAATTTTGAACATTTATCAATTAATGCCACTGAGTAGGAGGTGATGTGCGCAGCTCGAGCGTACATTATACATATTATAAGGGGTGTATGGAACGACGGAAATGTGCAAGTGTACACAATCGCAACAAGTAATAAAGTGACAAGTAAATGTCGAGTTAACATACCCACAGGGACTGTGAAAAGAATTATTTATGAAATTAATTTAAAAACACTTTGGTGAAGAAAAATATTTTGATTTGAAGAGGTGATTAAAAATTAGGATTTTAACTAAGTAAATAAATAAAAATAAAATAAAAGTTCCAATGCACGATTTCAAACGATGATTTTAATCAAGATGACATAATTGTGCTATATCAATTACATTTCTTAACTTAGAATTATTAAACTCATGTTTATGTTGTTACGAATAAATTCACGACAACTCAGTAATTTGCTGACTTATGAACATACTTACCTACCAAAGTCTATTTATCTCTTGGCTATATTTCTATGTCAATTCAATCGATTAAACAAATTTTAATAAGCAAATGTGTTAATGCACATACATACTTATGAAATTAAAATAATCTCTTGTACATATCTCTATGCCAATTCAAACAATTAATTCAATCTCATAAGCACATAAAAGGTTATGTGAGGTAACAATGTATTTCTACCTTGAAACAGTTTAATCACAATAATCTTGCAAGTTATGCAAGGCAAATGTATCGTTAGATACTGTTGCTAATTTAACCTTTAGCTACCTTAGATGATTAAACATGCACTAATTAAGTATCATGTCAATTAATTACAATTCCAATCCGTTTAAATAATTAATTCATTAGTTACCTTACAATTGTAATGCAAGAATAACTTAGTCATGGTTTTACTTAATCAAACATCTTACCGAGGCCTATAACAACACAAACACAATTTTAATAAATTAAGTAGACAAAATGCAATCAACCTAACACAAGTTAAATTTAAGCCATATCAATTAAATTAAACATTTCAACATCACAAATATTCATAGACATGTTCATCATAACAACAACAAAAATTAAAAGGATAGGGAACAAGAATCAAATCCGGTGTTTCTCCGTGGCTTGACTAGTTTGCTCCACTCTTCCTTCTCCACTTGTTCTTATCGAACAGAGGCTACTACGAACACTTTAATGCTGCTCCAAATGGTGGATGAATGAAACTTTTTCAAGAGGTGAAATCGGTAAGAGAATAAAGAAAAATGGATGGGAAATGAAGAGAGAAAATTGAGAGAGAAGATATCAAATGAGAAAAGTTGAAGTGTGTTTGAAATTAGCATCCAAGGGGGGTTTTTATAGGTTGAGAGGGCTGCTAAAAATAGCCAAAATCAGCAGCCATAGCCCCCCATGGCCGGCCACACATGTGGCACGTTTGAAGTTTTCAAACTTGCTATATTAAGGTATGGGCAAATCTAGAAAGGCACAAATAGTGGAGGGGTTTGTTTGGAATTTGAAAAAGTCTTCAAGAGCCATTTTGTAAGATAATTAATCAGCCAAGCAAGCTGATTGGGTCAGCATGTGGGACGGTTTTGGGCTGCCCAATACTCAGTCGGTTCGGTTTTCTCGATTCAGCTCAATTGGGCCACTTTTCATAATTAATTAATAAAAATTTATTTAACTCAAATTAAATTGGATATAAATTAAAATTAATTATATTATGAATTAATACACATAATTTGGACCGTCTTAGACTAAAAAATTAATTCGCCTTGATGCTTCAAAATTGTTTCTCGGTTTTGCGCTTCTAGAAGTATCTGCCTAGTCGGTTTCGCCCTTTGTACAAATCTGTCGAAAATAATCAAAATTAATCAAAATTACTTATAAAATTAATTAAAATTCATTATTTTAATAATTTAAGTACAAAATGATTATTTTATAATAATTATATATTTTTCGATAAGAATTTTACCGAACTTGCATGAATTTGAGTTAAAAAGGGCATGAAAAAGTGTGTATATTTTCGTGTTTCCAGTGTACTGACGTCTGATGCGAACAATAACAGGGTTCATTTGATGTATTTACCCCTATTAACTGATTTGCAGAATGTTTGCTCGTATAGTTGGGGTTCTACAGTTCTGGCTATGTTGTATCGTGAGCTCACAATACAATAGACAAAGGCGGATGCCTCATATTGCTGCAATCTTGAGCTCTTTACCGAATGTCATTCTTGGCATCGGTTAGGCACCAAGCATATGTATTTCCACTGGTGAACAAGTGATAAAATTTTACTTGTTATAGAAATTAATTGACATTTTTTTTTCTAACGATACTATTCTAACATGTAATTTATTTTCGTAGATGGAGTACTAATCCGGGTATCGGGAGGTCATACACTGTCCCGATATATCGTCTGATGATTGAACAACATGTCGGGGAAGGAGTAAGCTATTCTAATATTCGAGACAGGTAATTACTTTGTATATCTTACTCGAACTGTTTAAATTTTAACCATGTTATTAATCGTGCAGTTCATCTGGATGTCGTATCGAAGACCGAAAATTGCGGCTGTTATACCCTCTTCTACCCACATTCATTCACACATGTGGTGCATTAATGCACCAATTATCAATTTCCAAGCAATCGAGTGGTATAACGGGGATCGAGCACTCCGGCAGTTTGGTTGCATCCAGTATATCCTCGCTCCGCCAATGCAGTTAGGAAGATCCATGGGATTAACAAGAGAGGAAAGCATAGAAATAATTGGGGGTTGTGCACCATAAATATATTGCAGTGTGGGATAATCGGATAGTGTGAAAACCTTAGGTGGATATTTCCTTCGATTTGTAACCATCGTTAGAGTACATACAATGGTACTTTAATACGAGAAAACCATATTTATTGGTGGGCAATCGACTGTAGTCCACCCACACATGCATCGACTTGAGGCATACGAGCTAGAGCCTGAGCTAGAGCTAGAGCCAAAACCCGAGCCAGAGCCAGAGCCCCAGCTAGAGCCCGAGCTGTCGCATACACATTCCAGGGATAGTTTTTATCATCTGGAGTTGCGAGTCTATGACTATTTCCCAGACTCGTCAGGACACGGATATCATTTCAGGTTTGATATCTTTAGTCCAGTACCACCGCAGTACAATACTCCTCTCAGTCCGTGTAACAGCCCAATTACGACCCTAGTCGGAACAGTGGTTTCGGGACCACGAATCCGAGTTAGAAAAGTATTTTAATTGTTTATTTGATATTTATGTTATGTGGTCAAGTATATGTTATAATATTATGTATAAATTATTGTGTTTGGGTGACTAATTTAGTTGAAAGGATTAAAGTGCATAATTAGTGAAATAGCTAATCTCTATAAAGGAGTGATTAAATTGAATTGCTTCTTGGATCAAGGGACTTGCATGTCAAATTTCCCTAAGTCAATGTGAGTGGACGGCAAACATGATGAGAATCATCAATGTTTGATTATTTTATAATTTATTTAGTTAGTGAATGTTAAATAAATAAAATAAGCATGGATATTATTAAACAAAGAAAAACATTTTTTTTTTCTTTCATCTTTTCTTTTTCCATCTTCATCTTCACCGATTTTTCTTACAAAGAGATGAAGGAAGCTTAAACCTCCATCATTCGGCTTTGCATGTAGTGATAAGGTAGGTGCTTGAGCTTTGTTTTGGCAAAATCCTTACATATTTACGTTAATTGCTTGCATGCTATCAAAATCATGTTAGAATTTTTGGGAGTTAAGCATGTTAAGATTCGGCCATGGATGAGTTCTCTTGAAATGTTGTGCTTGATTGAAAAAAATAATAATAAAAATAAAAATACTTAGATAGAATGGAGAGTAGTGGATTAAAGTGTATGAATGTTATGAAATTACCTTGGATTTGAGCATAGGAGTGCTCTTTGTATTCGGTTAAATTATGGGATGAACATTTATAATATTTATTTAGCTTAATGTTTGGTTATGTATTGAAAATAATAAAAATAGGAAGGTGTTCATTGAGATAGCATATTCGGCCATAAGAGAAGAAGGAATTTATTTTGTGTACTTGACCTTATTGTATTTAATTGTGTTAAATAATTATATGAATGATTTATAAAGACTTGTAGGGAGATGTCAAACATTCGGCAATTGAAAGGGACAATTACATTCTTGATAATTTGAGTTTTAAATTCTAAGGATTTCTTTATAAACATTGTACATGTTGGGGGGGTAAGTTGGTAAATTGTATACTTATGTGATTTTACTTTTAATTGAATAAATATGTATCATTTAGATCAATGACAAAAGGAGAAAGTTTTAGATCGTGGAAAAGCAAAGGTGGACGAATAGCCGGGAAATCCAAAATTATCGACTTCTGATGTAAGTTATAAGCAATTGGAGAAATTAAATTTTCTTTTATCTATATTATTAATCATAAGTTGAATGAGCTAATGATATATATATATATATATGAATATGTAAGTTTAATTTATTTTGGGTTTAATATAAGTATGCGCATATATATATATTTATATTTGGAGATTGTATATATGGAAATAAATAGAGAAGGATTATGGTTGTATTGAAATTGACGATTTGGCTTTTATATTATGTTAGCCGAATGTGATGGAAATCAATAATGAACGAGAGTTAACTTTGATATATAATTATAGTTGTATATGTATTGATGGTTGCCGAATTTGGTGGGTTAAGATGGGAGCATGAACTACGATTAATAGATGTTTTATTGGGGCATAGAAAATATGGATAGTGAATATATATATATATATATATATATATGTTTATGTGGTTGAGGAAAGGATTTATTTACCGAGCACTGTGTGTGCGAGATCAGTAGAATGGCACTGTGTGTGCGGATTTATTCACCGAGCACTGTGTGTGCGAGATCGGTAGAATGGCACTGTGTCTGTAGATTTATTCACCGAGCACTGTGTGTGCGAGATCGGTAGAATGGCACTATGTGTGCGGATTTATTCACCTAGCACTGTGTGTACGAGATCGGTAGAATGGCACTGTGTTTGCGGATTTATTACCAAGCACTGGGTGTGTGAGTTATCGTTTTTCATTTCTTCAAGGACCAAAATACCTAATAAAGGTAAATGAAAGTGTCAGGTAAGTCTCTAAGCAAATAATCATGGAGCATAGTTTATATGATTAGAAACCTTAATGAGTCTATTTTTAATTAGAATAAACAAGAACATTATTGAAATTCGGTACAATGAGATAACTGAGTTTTTGTAAAGATAGGTCAGAACCATCAAACAGTGAAATAGGGGAAACTTTGATGAATAAACTGTACTAATTGGCCATATGAAAAATTCTGGAAAAATTATGGTAAGAAGATATATGAGTCTAGTTTCAAGGAAAATTTACGGATCCAAATTTCGAGTTTTGTAACTCGAGTTATGGTCAATTTAGTCAGCATGACGCAGTAGGACAGTTTTAATTTTTATGCCCCGAATTAGTAGTCAAGTCTAGTAATGCCACATACTCGACTCCGGCAAAGGTCTCGGGTAAGGGGTGTTACAGCCCGTATCCACCACATTACTCCACTCCTCCTGGATCGTATCCACTGCAATACAGCACTCCTCCCGGCTCAAGTTCATCGATGGCGTTCAGGGCATATGATTTGTCTTCAATGTTTCACACACCCCCAACTACGACTGAAGAGAATGTTGATCGCAGCGATAACCCATATCGTGAATGTCGACCCCCGCAGAAATATACCCCTAAGACCACACCATCAAACCATCAATTTTAGGGGTTTCTTGCAATTTAAATATTACAAAGTTTGTACTTTTTTATTCTAAAAAAATATAACTTAAGAAAAAACAATTTTTGTATTTATTTAATTAGATTAATTGCAACATTAAAACTTGGAACAAACTTTGTGGTCATAAATTAGATTAATTGCAACATTAAAACTTGGAATAAACTTTGTGGTCATAAATTAGATTATTTGTAACATTAAAACTTGGAACAAACTTTGTCATATAAACTAGGTACATTGGTTTACATAAGCTCAATTCCTACTCGATCGTGATGATTGTCCAATATGGTAGTTTCGCTACGGGCATTTACTCCGATTATGATCAGCTAATCTGCATAATCCACAACCTTATAGTCGAATTTCTCCTAAATGTCCATTTCATTATAAATTCTGGATGATTGTAGACGACCTTTCAGATTCCTACGCAACCCTTTGTCTGGGACAAGCTTGAAAGTCGTCGGAAGCACCTCCCACATAGACAGGTCAGGCAGGACGGGAAACTCGTTCTCCCAAACACACAATGTGCGCTCGAGGGTGTACACATCATTGATAAATTTTTCAACATTGAGCAAAAATTTAGCACACGCTACCACAACATGTGCACATGGATAATGAAGTGTTTGGAACCTCCTATAATCGCACCGTCTGTTTCAGAGATCAAATCCATAAGACCTAGGTGGTATACCGCGTCGGCGAACAATGGTCTCTGTAACTCAAAATGTTTCAAGACGTCATCAATATACTTCTACATTCATCGACCTCGCCATCTAACGGTTTGCAACCATTGCATCCCTGACATCTTCGACAAACACGTGTCCCGCCTCCATCTGGTTGACTTGTTGCTGACTCATTCTTGGCATCAAGGTAGCCAAACTGTAGAATGTAGCTGAAAAGGCAGATGAAATCAGAAGATGTCGTGTTTCCAACAATACGGAGTTGATCCCCTCTGCCAAGTTTGTGGTCATATGACCATAGCGAAAGCCCTAATCGAAAATTTGAGCCCATTGCCACGACTCCATGGTACCCAACCACTATAAAAAACATGTGTTCATTTTCCCCTCCATGTCACTCTCAAGTCGAGTCATTCTTTGGTGGAAAATGTGTGGCTCTAGCTCATGCATTGTGTATGTATTAAGAAAAGATAAGCTATAGTATTGACCTAAAATATTAAAACTTATATTGAAAAGATAAGGTTATCCTTTACCTGTTCTCACAACTTGTCTCCGCCAGTCTGCATTATTATAATCTCGATGGAAGTTAGCCGCGATGTGCCGACTGTAATAAACGGATCTCCATGGCACACCAGAACACCTAATGGCATCAATTAATCATTTTCCTCTATCTGAGATGATACAAATATTATCGTTGCTAATAGCATACCTCCGCAGGTTTGTAAGGAAGAATTCCTACGATTCCATATTCTCTTTATCTACGATGGTAAATGCTATCGAGAGCACGTTCTTGTTCACATCTTGAGCAACCGTAAAAAGTAGGATCTGTGTATATTTTCCGTATAGCCAGGTCTCATCTACTTGCACAAACGACTTGCAGTGGGGAAATGCGCGCACATATAGATCAAACATCTAGAACATCCGATGGAAAATTTTTTTCCCAGTTGTAGTTGGTTATCTGGGCCGTAATAAGGTCGTGTCTATAACACCTCTAACCCGTATTTGTCATCGGAACAGGGTTTCAAAGTATTATCGGAACATTCAGAATAATTTTTCAATTAATTTGCGTAAATTACTATCCATTTACTGAGATCATACATATCGTCCCTTAGATGGACCCTCGAGGCCCAAAACGAGTGTTAGAATCAAATTGGGACTAAATCGGGAACTCATGGAATTTTTTGCGAAATTCTAAAAATTTTCCTAGGTGCAGGGCTCACACGCTCGTGTAACTCACTGACTTTTAAAGCATGAAGAAATTGAAGTCACACGCCTGTGTGCTAGGCCGTGTGGCGAATTTTTATTTTCAAAATTTAGGTGCAGTTTTCACATGGTCGTGTAACACGCCCGTGTCCAAGGCCCGTGTCAACCACACGACTGAGACACACGCCCGTGTCTCAGCCCGTGTGCCCAATTCTGAGCATTCTATTTCTCATTTTTAAGATGCAGGGGAAACACGGCCGGACCACATGCCTATGGGACAAGCCGTGTGTCACACACGGCCAAGACACATGTCCGTGTGTCTGCCCATGTAGACAAAATAAGGTCATTTCCTAGCCTCAATTGTCATCCAAAACTTACCATTTTCCTGCACTAAAACTTACAAGCATATATCTACCAATCCAACATCATATTCACAAGAAATTTGACATCAATCATATAGTATTATCTCATTCATCAATAGATATAAACTTACTCATGTCATAAACTCATATACTAACACAATTTCATCAAACCAACTCATAATAAGCACTTATGTGATTATCAAAACATCACTTTAACATAGCCAAACTTAGACCGTCATTAGCCACTCCAATGGCTAGGTTACAAAACAACCATTACAAGCCATCATTGGCCAACCAAGCTTATACATGCTATTATACCAAAATGAGATTTCTATTTATACCAAAATGAGATAGTGGATAGTGTGATGACTGCTCCGACTGACTTCCAACCTTCGCGAGCTTTGAGCACTATAAAATAGGAAAAAATAAACGGAGTAAGCATTTTACGCTTAGTAAGTCCGTATAACGGGAAATAAACTTACCGGTCTTATTTATTAACACAAGCACACGTAAATACATAGTCCCTCAATTTTGGGTAAGTTACCCAAACATATACACTTATTCAAACAAGTTAGTCACATAATCTCATATGAATATCAAGTAAACATAGATGAGCTCATCACATTATTACAAGCTTCCACTAATTTCACCTTTCCACTCTTCGAGAGTCTTTTCCGTCGAACTATTAAAATCTTGATGGATGTTCGGGTAATATACACATGTGCAAAAGTACCAATTGGGTACATAATGAAAAGGCATACCCTTAAGTCGTACATTTTACCGTATGATTACCAGTCCAGGCTAAATCTTATCCGTAGCATATGCTCTAAAGAGCTTAATATGGATTACCCGTCCGGGCTAAATCCAATTTACAACCTAACTCAAGAGGGCTTACATTAGAAATACCCGTCCGAGCTAAATTCTATTTACAACATATGCACTATTATTTTCAACCCATCAAAATTCAATATTCGACCGGAACACGATAATTTGTCCAT
The DNA here is from genome assembly GCA_005393395.2 of Gossypium australe. Lineage (NCBI taxonomy): Eukaryota > Viridiplantae > Streptophyta > Magnoliopsida > Malvales > Malvaceae > Gossypium > Gossypium australe. The sequence continues at coordinate 105,251,950 of CM016614.1, forward strand.
ATTACACAACTTAAAACCATTTCATTATGTATATATATCATCTCACACATAACAACACAATCATACAATTCAATTCAAGCATATTAACATGCATTTTTAAGTTACACGAACTTACCTTGAAAATGGTTCGTTTTTGAATTTCAACTAATCCGAAACCTTTTGTTTTCCTCAATCTAGTTTCGTAGTTGGTATTTTCGGATATATATGGATAAATTTAACTATTAATCTATCACATTTCATATACATTTGCATTCTATTGCATCCTAAGAAAAATTACCATTTTGCCCCTATCCTTTTCAAAAATTTCGATTTCATCCCTAAGCTTAGAAAATGAAATTCATGAAATTTAACCCTCTTTCCAAGCCTAGCCGAAATTTATAAACAACATTTACAGCACACATTTTTCACAAATTTCAGAATTTTCCATGGGTTTTTATTATTTTTCATTTTAGTCCCTAAATCAAGTTTTCATCAAAAATTACTTTGTAAAAGTTGTTTATCTATGAATAACTTTTCATTTTCTAGCATAAATTTATAATTTTCAGCATATTCATCCATGACCCAAATTTCATGCCTTGATAACTTTTCAAATTAATCCCCTAAATAGAGAGCTTAGACTATCTCAGTTTCAAAAAATATAAAAATCATTAAAAACGGGAGTTGATTTCATACCTTTTCAAGCTTTATAAGTTGTCTTCCTCTCTCCTAGGGTTTCCATAGGAATTTTTGGGAAAATGATATGAAATTAGATGAATGTTTCTTTTTATTTAATTTCCATCTTTTAATTTTGTGATTTCCAATTTAGTCCCTTGCCTTTTCTAATTTTTCCATGGATGAGTCATTAAAATATCTACTAACTACTCTTCAATGGTATAATTATCATATAAGGACCTTAAGTTTTGAATTTCATAGCTATTTGATACCTATAGCTACTAGAATCCAACTTTTGCATTTCATGCAATTTAGTCATTTACCTAATTAACCACACAATCGATAAAATTTTTGTATCAAAATTTTCATGTGACCTTCCTATCATGATGCTAACCATAAAATAAAATAAAATTATTTTTATTTTTAACTCGGATTTGTGGTCTCAAAACCACTATTTCGACATCACCGAAATTGGGTTGTTACATTGTTTGTAACTCAATGACAGTCCTTGGCACATACTCCCACATAGCGGCTATCCATCCCTGTAACTCATTGTACGACATATCGAAATCCTTGTACAATTGCACCATTGACATCTGTTTAGCTATCCACGCCTTTCAGTATGATACTCAATACTGGAATCGTGCCTGCATTTCGGCAATCAGTACCGAAAATTTAATGGTCGGCATGTCCTTCACCATTGGCATGATACATGTACAAATAGTTTTGGAATCAAGTTTTCAATGATCTTCTATCATACGTGTTGACGTGCATGTGTGAGGCCCAACAAATTTTCATCTCCTACATCTGTAGCCTTCCGTTGACTTCCAACACTCCCCAATATATAATGTCGGTTTAGACACTATGACTTTGTAGTCCACTGATATATTCATGTTATACCGCTTAATAGAAAATACGCATTCTTCCTTACTTTCGAATCTCTGGCCCACGAACAACTCCTCAGGATCGGAATCTACGTCCAACCGATGAATAGGTAGTAATTTCAGGGTACTCTAGGAAATCGGCTACGTGCGCCGCGTTAGGGTCTATGAGCGACATGTATGCCCCAGGATTATTGTGTATTACAATACGTCGAATCGGGTTCCCAACTAAAGACGCATTAATGTTTCCATCTTCATTCACGTCTTCGTTGTAAATATCATCGGGGGCCTCGTCCACATCGGGATCACTATCACTATCGACCTTGTGATCATAAGGATAACTATTAACGTATCCATCATCACCAACCACATCAATATCGAGTGCAACATTAAGATCGATATCGATCCCGCGTATAGTCGATTGACTATCAACGTACGATATTGGAGCCACCATACACAGTTCTTAAGCTCCATGTTCTTCACCTAATGCAGTGAGATCTTCAGTTGGCTCCACACCAGCTAACTCAACAAATAATCGAATTGGTGCATTTTGGTCACTCTGATTCCCACAATAAAGAGCGATCATTTTCTCCACATCTTCATCGTCTACAAGTTACATTTTGGTGAATTTAATGGGATCTGTCAAAACTAGAAACTTGTAGAAAAATTTCGAGATCCTTCTCCCACAACGTCTAACAATTTTTGCGCTAATATTTTCCTTCATATCATCGAACGAGACATTTCTATTAAATCTCATTTCTATTTGTTGGCGACATTCAAATATACATCCAACGGTTATTGTCAAGATTATTCAATCGAAATAAATGCATACGAAAAAATGATTATCTATCTTCGATACTCAATCTGTTAAAAAATAAATAAATATTCTCAAAACAATTTCAAACAACAAAAAGATACTTACATAAAAAATTTAATGAATAAAAAGAGACCAAAATTATATCAATATGTAATTTTTTTCATTCATAAGCTCAGACTTTTTCAGTTCTCATTTTGCACATGAAGGACATTTATCTTTACATTTAACTACTTAAATTCATTTCTACGTTTTCTTCCATCTCTGATCTTGTATCTTCCTCTGGGAAATTCTCTATATTAAATTCTGAATTCTCTTCAAATTCATCTTCTACAATCTAATTTGGAAATTCCACAGGATCTTCTTCCTCTTCAATCTTTATAACGGGTATTGAATTTAGAAATTCTCTTGGTAATTTCCTAACAACTAATTTATCCATCCATGATATGCCAAACACATTTTGCTTCCCAGTCAACTTTTGTGAACCTCCACTTTGTCTCGCTATTTTCCTTGCTCCATAAGAGAATAAACTTCACGAAGTATATAACTAGATTCTAATAGGTTCGTGGTACCAATGTCTTCCAAAGATGGTCTAGAATGATTTGATGCTCCCATTCTATTAATATCCCTCTAAGGATTAAGTATTGTACTTTATTCTTTCTAATCAGTTCATGACCATTCCATAACACTTCTTACATCTTTTGATTTACGGTAATAAGGTGTTGAACGATGTCTTCTTCTAGTTTCATTCTGTAATCTTACAATTCTCTCATCATCTTATCAATTTTCTCCCTTTGTGCTGAAGTTATTATCTCATCAGGCAATATCAAATTTATTGCCATTTCTTACAATATCTATGACAAAAAATATTTTTTATTTCGATTTTCAGTATTTATCTATTTTTTTCTGTTGTTATCACTAACTAAACTTTATAATAGTTACTAACAAAATAACTTTCAAATATATTAAAAAAATTTAAAACATAACATTCATAACCTAACAAATCACAATAAACCTTAAACAAATAATTAATTTAAACACAAAACTTACTAACAAAATAACTTAAAAATTCATATAAATTTACATTTATAATCTAACAAATCACAATAAACAAAATAACTTTAAAGCAAAACATAAAAATAATACTAACAAAATATTATTTTCTCATCATATCTATTCTATTTGAAAATAACAATAAAAATGTAAATACATTTTCTTTCTTTCTTTCTTCTCCCTCTATTCTTCCTTATGTTCTGCTATTTTTTTAACAGATATTTAGTATTGAGCTGAATGGGGGAAATTTGGTGCTGGTGCCTCCTATTAGATAGGCACCATACCCCTGCATTACATCCGTATAAAAATACAGGTTCTGTACTATTCCGATACAAATGTGGTGCTGCCTATCAATTAGGCACCACTATTAAAATATTTTTTTTAGTCAAACATGTCAAATTTTTAGGGTGGTGTTGCCTATGCACCATCCTCCACTTGCTTCGATGTACCATTTTGGTAAATAATCTGACATACCATTTAAGTATTTTTTTAAAATTTTATAATATACAGATAAAAAAGCCCAACAATGTCCGTATTGCAAACTTTTTGTTTTCTTTGACAAAATAAAATTTTATAAAAATTGAATGACCAACTGCATAGTTTACCCAAAAACATATAAAAAATAAAAATAAAAATTCTAAATAATATATTTTTCGGAGTTAAAATAAAAAAAAAAAAAAAAAAAAAAAAAACGAGGAATTATGTAGACACTTAAAATGGCAACTTTGTACGATGAAGTGAAGCAAATGTCTAAAAAAACAACAAAATCAGCGACCAACTCGTTCAAAAAGCTCCCACCTCAATTCCCGCACTTTTCCTTTCAACTAAAATCCTCCAAAACAGTCTTTTTGCCAATCACACACATACACACACAAATGGCTAGTCTCATTGAAACCTATGCGTGCGCCCCTTCCACGGAACGAGGCCGTGGAATTCTAATCTCCGGCGATCCCAAAACCAACTCCATCCTTTACTGCAACGCAAGGTCCGTTTTTATTCGTTACCTTGACCGCCCTCTTCACGTCGCCGTTTATGGAGATCACAGCTATCCCGTCACTGTCGCTCGTTACTCCCCCAACGGCGAGTGGATTGCCTCCGCTGACGTCTCTGGAATTATACGAATCTGGGGTACTCATAACGACTTCGTTTTGAAGAATGAGTTCAAGGTCCTTTCCGGTCGGATCGATGATCTACAGTGGTCCCCTGATGGCTTAAGGATCGTTGCCTGTGGCGATGGCAAAGGAAAGTCCTTTGTTCGCGCTTTTATGTTAGTACTCCTTATTCTACCTCTTCCATTCCTCTCTTTTTTATAGGACAATTTCTGTTTCATAATCTGAGACTGTCGCTTGAGTAAAATAAAGATGATATGAAAATAGTTAGATTTTTATTAGATTTTCTGTGATGTTGAATTTAAAGGTGGGATTCGGGGTCAACAGTTGGGGACTTTGATGGCCACTCGAAGAGGGTGCTAAGCTGTCATTTTAAACCGACGAGGCCATTTCGAATTGCAAGTTGTGGAGAAGATTTCTTGGTGAATTTTTATGAAGGTCCACCCTTTAAGTTCAAGTTATCTCACAGGTAGGTAATACTGTTTTCAATTGCTCTTATCATTTATTAGGCGTTACATTTACCTGATATTTTTACTTTTTCGTTTCCCTTAGTGGAAAATGAGTAATCAAAAGTAGCAATTAAAAATATGAGAACAATAATGATAAACAAAAATAAAATAACTAATCAGACGAACCCTAAATTTCTCAAGTAGAATGCCTTGGGTCTTAGTGAGGAAGACATTTCATTGATGGTTTGTTCTTGCTTTCATTATTCATATGTGCATGCATGTTTTATGGCGGTCACAAAAGCTATGGCCGTGGTGTCTCAGGAACATAAATTAAATTTGTCAATGATGCAAACAAAGATGCATTTTCAGTACCCGCATCAATCAGATACATGCATTGCTACTTGTAACAACTATTTAACGCTTCATTTCGAGAATAATCTTCTACTCAATCTTAAGATTTGCCTAAACTGAAAAGTGTGCACTGTTTGATTATAATAGAGACTAACAAAAATGAAAAGAGTATTTCTTGATCTTATCTTTCCAACTACACAAGAGTCTATATTTATAGACAAGATATTAAAGCTGCTAACCTGTTCAACAAACTAACTTCTTTAACAGCTTTTTAACAGCTAACTTCTTTACCAGTCTAACTTCACAACTGCTTAGGAAAGTATGAGTTTCATTAGGAAAATAGTATTCCACTGGTTTTTAAGATTTATGTGAGTTTTAGGGTTATTCAAGGAATTGTTTTATGATGTGCAGGGAGCATTCAAATTTTGTCAACTGCATTAGATTTTCCCCAGATGGCAGCAAACTAATTAGCGTAAGCTCAGATAAGAAGGGTATAATATATGATGCAAAGACTGGCGAAACAATGGGGCAGTTGTCCAGTGAAGATGGTCATACAGGTAGCATTTATGCTGTTAGCTGGAGTGGAGATGGTAAACATGTAAGCATCTAGTTGAGTATTTTATTTAGTTGTTTTGATAAGGACCATACCCTGTCAATGCAATTATGCTTCTGACATTACTCTCGCTTTTGTGAAACTTTTTAAATCCAAATGCAAGTTAACAGCTTCGGCTTGGTTTCATTATTCATATGTGCATGCATGTTTTATGCCATTGCATTTGTGGGTATAGTTGCATGTATTCTTTTCGAGAATTCCTAACTCTTTGAAATTTATATTTGACCACTATCTGAATTTAGGCTTAGAGATGTTGACAAGCAGCGGATAATGGAGCAGAATAATAATATTTTTGGAGGGTAGTACCATCTTATGCATTTAGGAGCCTTCGGGCTTATTGGCTTGAGATTTCTTACTAACTATTTGATTTGCGCTTTATTTTATTGATGAAATCAGGTATTAACTGTTTCTGCTGACAAGACTGCCAAGATATGGGAGATTTTTGAGGATGGTACTGGGAAAGTAAGTAAAACGTTGGAATGCTCTGGATCTGGTGGAGTGGAAGACATGCTTGTTGGATGTCTGTGGCAGAATGATCATCTCATTACAGTTTCCCTTTCTGGCACAATTAACTTATACTCTGCTAGTGATCCTGATAAACAACCGTTATGTTTGTCTGGACATATGAAGAACGTAAATACATTAACTTTAATCGAAAGCAACGAAAAGATTATTCTATCCAGCAGCTTCGATGGATCTATCCTTCGATGGACTCCAGGGACTGGACACAGTGGCAAATTACAGAGGAAAGATAGTTCTCAAATTAAATGTTTGGTTGCTACAAAAGAGGAGATAATGACATCTGGATACGACAATAAGGTGAACTTATACCAAAAAACACATTGCATTTTGTTATTGTTAACAGAATATGCATTCTCTGTTATTCAGTTCATCCACCACTAAGCAGAGAAAAATGTCAAGACAACTTTGTTCTTCATATGAAGTTCAGTTATCAAGGACTTGGAATATAGCTTTCAAATGAAATTTTATTTTACCTGTTCAAGATAATTACATTTGCATCAGTATGCTGTTATTACGATCTTGCAGGGGAAAAAGGTGGCGCTTGTGGAAGCATCTATAAAATTTAGTTTAGTTCATATTCCCTAATCTATAAAAAGTGTGGTAAGTATAGGCGACCTCGCATGAACTGATGGTTGCATTTCAAATGAGTGCTAGAATGGTATAACTCAAACATTATATAATCTTTATTTTAATTAGCTTGTTGGAGCAAAGAGATACGGTTTTATTTGCAACCGGAACTGGCAATGCAGAGACCTCGATAAAATAAATTAACAGATGAGACTTTGGGGCTAGGATTTGAATATTTTCTGGAGCATTGGCTAAGAATGTGCCGTATAAGAACTAGAGTTTTAAACATTGTTGAAAAGATGTTGATTATCTTTGATAATAATCAGAATGATTACTTTCTTCCTAGCTATACAACACCCAATCTTAATGAAATTGCAACACTTGTCTTCTATGGCAATATGAAGAATATCAAGGTTCCTTTTTCTGCATGATGGTTGTAATCTTGATGAATGTTTAAAGTTTCTCTATCCATACACGGGTCACCTGTAAAATTCTTTTTATTGTTCAACATTGATACCATCTCTATCTAGATAAGTAATTTCATTGATTTATATTCGCTGCAAACACTCTGCACCTAGCTTGAATACTAGTTTTTTCTTCTGTTGACAATTCCTCAGTTAATTTCAGGTATGGAGAATTTCTCTTGATCAAGACAAAGCTGGAGAGGCAGAACATATAGATGTTGGCAGTCAACCAAAGGACTTGAGCCAGGCCATTAATTCCCCTGATCTGGCTTTAGTTTCATTGGATTCTGGAGTTGTATTGCTTAAGGATATGCAAATACTTTCAAACATCAACCTTGGATTTTCAGTGACAGCGTCTGTTATTGCACCTGATGGATGTGAGGCAATTATAGGGGGCCACGATGGTAAGTTGCATATATATTCTGTCTCAGGTGATTCTCTTACAGAAGAAGCAACCCTTGAGAAGCATAGAGGTCCAATTAGCGTGATACGGTATTCACCAGATTTTTCCATGTTTGCTTCTGCTGATCTAAACCGCGAAGCAGTTGTTTGGGATCGTACCTCCAAAGAGGTAGCTTGAACTTCATATTAGTTTTAATATGTTCTAGCCTTCCAATAAAACTTGGATGGTAGCTTGATTCATCCCATCTTTGAGATGTAATGTTTGGGGGATAGCAACCATTATGTTCTTTACTTATATTATATCTAATTGCTTGACATTTCCTTGATGTCAAAAGTAAATCGAGGAATACATATTCAGTTAAGAGAGATGGTTTCCTCCTTAACAAGAGTGGATGCTTCAAACATCTTTCCCAAAAGTAATGCCCTACATTATTATGGGATTCAGATCCATCATTCTTATTCAATCGGGGACATTACTCCTTGATAATCAGCCTTTTTTGTGGTCATCCTCTAGTTTCTCAGTTACATTTGCTACATTGCTCCAAAGCCCTTGTGGCATGGCCATAGTTCTGGGTCTGCGGAGTCTCTTTTAGGACTGATAGTGGAATGCTAATTATGTTTGGAGTACTTGATCATTTCTTCAGTTATCTGGTTATTTGTGTTTGATTTTGGCATCAACTGCTAGGTAGAAACCTGTTTTATTGCATGAAGCAACTTGCTAAAGCTCTTAGCTTTCTAATGTTGCATTGTCTTACAGCCCAAATATGATATTATAAAACTAGTTTTAATTTGTTTATGATATCTTGAGCAGCATTATGCACATTTCTGTTACCGCTTACTTCAAATCAAGAAACAAAAATAAGGTGTGTTGCCATGAATGGGCCAACAAAGTTTCTGATTATTTTGAACAACAGGATACTTTGAAGTGCTTTGAGAAAGTGTGACTGGATGTATTAACCACCATCTTTTGCTTTGTAGCTAAAAATATGGTGTTCCTTATCGTTTTGCAGGTGAAGCTTAATAACATGTTGTTCCACACAGCTCGTATCAATTGCCTTGCTTGGTCTCCTAATAGCACTATGGTGGCTACAGGATCACTAGACACTTGTGTAATCATTTATGAAGTTGGGAAACCTGCTTCAAGTCGCATAACTGTTAAGAATGCTCATCCAGGTGGAGTTTATGGTTTGGTTTTTATTGATGACTGCAATGTGGCTAGTTCAGGGGAGGACGCCTGCATTCGTGTCTGGAAGATAGTGCAGCAATAACGCAAGCAGTGCATAAGACACGAATAATGCTGGTTAAATCTTTAAAGTTAGTGAATCCACATTCATTGCTTTCTTACTACATTTACATTTGTTACCACATGATAGTTGTATAACTGTATTTCAGGACACAATTTCCGTTCTCAAATTTTGTGCCAAAGAATAAGATGAAAGCAAAAAGGAGCAAGTAAGCAGCTTCATCAAGGGTTTTGGTGAAACAGGTTTGCATATATATATTTTCACCTGGATTCATGATGTAAAGAGGGAGCATTGTGCCCTAATGATACTTTTTTAAGGTTACTCCATATAGAAATATCTTTATCCAATGCATTGGAAATCATGAATAAAGTTGTCAACTGTTTCCATAAATATATATTAATTAGCACTTAAAATGTGCCCTAGAGGCACTCTTCCAACAATTCTTTCATCATTCATTACTCTTTTTTTTTTTTTTTAAATTCTGAAATGCTTATAGCATCTTTGTACAGTTTGAGGCCATTTCTTGTGAGATTAGAATCATGTTAATAATTTTTTTCTGCTCTTGAGGAAAAACACTTATGTTTGGTGTGATTGTCAAATCTGGTGATATGGTTTTATTTTGGTTTAGTTGGTATATACATTCCAAGCCACTGAATCTCAAGAGAGAAAGGGTAGTTGTGAGCATTGATCCAAATTCCCAGCCAATTAGGTGCTTTGGAGAGTGGACTATTGGGGCACCATGAGGGCAAAGTTCTATTATGAAATAAAGCAGGCAGCATTTGAAATTAGAGGTTATGTATTGATGTTTCAAAAGGAAAAGAAAATTTCATTTGAAATTTTATTTGGTTTCCTCCACAAGAAATTTGAATTTATGATTTTCCATTGATTTTTTTTTTTTTTTTGTTATTTTCCCTTTCTGTTATGATTATTAAGGGGTAAAAAAGCTTTTGTATTCTTTAAAAGAAAATCAGTCTAACCTAGTACTCAATTAATCCATCACTTGTTAAAAACGCATCAACTAAATTTTGACAACAGTTTTCGTTGTTGGTTGTTATTGTGCTGATATGGTCATTAACGACCATTGAGTCAAGATTGTGATGTTGACATGGTGGTCTATGTTAGCAATGATGGTTGACTTAAAATTCTCATGTTATCAAAAATAAAAATATAAAAGTTATTAAAAAAATTTAAGTTCAAAATTAATCTAGATAAATGGGTGTTTAAATTCATTCGAATCTCAACATTTCTTTTCAAGTTCATTTTGAATCTAATTTTTAAATTATTAAAAATTTTAAAATTTTAAATAAAATATAATAATTATTAAAAAAATTTTAAAACATTATAGAAATTATAAAAAAAAATGTTGTGCTTTCCTTGCTATTTCACATGTAAATTTCATTTTTTTATAAGCTTTTGAAGTTATTGTTGCTTTTTTTATTTTTAATAATTCGCTAATTGTGACAATGGTGTTTGAAATTATTAGCATTTTTCTGTTGTTAGTTGTTAGTTTTTATGTAGGATGTACAATTGTAATGTGGAAAATCATTGTTATGATTAAATATGTGCATAAAATAGAAAAATGAGACTTATGGTAATAAATTTATTTACCATAATGGCAATTTATAAGATTTTTAGTTGGCATTTTAGATTTTATTAGTTAAATAATTTTTTTATTGTCGGCTTTATTCTAAGCTTGAACTTTTTTTTTTTAATAATTTATATTCTTTTTGAAAAAAAAATTTTGATGTGGACCACCATATTAACATCACGATGGCTGATTCAATGATCATTAATTCTTACACCAACACTGTAGTGGTCAATGATGGAAATTGTTGGTGAAAGGGCTTAATTAATGTGTATTTAATGTCTAGGGGTTTATTGGAAAGATTTAATTGATCATTTTGAAAAAGCATAGGGGCTTTATTATGAAATAATTTTGGTTTTTTTTTTCCTCAAACTAGCAGTTAAATAAAGAAGTGTAGCCAATATATATACCTTATTACTTTTCCATCCTTGTTTTGTTGGACTCATTGGTGTTTTGCTCCGAACTTGTTAAGCGTATTTTAATGTAATGAATGTTTCATCCACGTTTTTTCTTTTTTTTTTCTCATTTCAAAGACACCGCATTTCTTCAGCAAAATACTAACTACAAAGTATAGGCATGTTGGTGGTGGAAGATGACAATGACAAACTAATATTAGGCAGATTTAGCAAAGGTTTAAAACTACCAACACAAATTAAACCATGTCATAATGTGCAGGTTCTCATTTCATCAGAAAGAACAAAGATTCTACTGAATAATTAGTTCAATGATAAATAGTGTTAAACAGGCTTTTCTTACCTTGTTTTCTAAGTTGTTCTACACTTTGTAGCCATAAAATCGTCCTATTGCTGGTATGAGAGAGAGAACTATGGGTGCAATATAAAACGAGATTTTAATGAATGATTTTGTCTTCCAACGTCAACGTGAAGGGTGGGTACAACATATAATAACAACAGCATGCAAATGGCAGCTCAAGAGGGAGTTCCTCTTACTCATTCTGGTCTTACCATTGAATATGAACCCTGAAGCCAAAGGCGTCGACCAAATAATGTATCTCATCTGATGGGTATTCTTTCGAACCTTTCATGAAACTTGAATGCAGGATCAATGTACCGAGTCTCTGAGATATTCACTTTTTAGATCGCACTTCACACCCCTTCATGTGCACTGATTGGACTGTGAATTCCAGTCATCAAGAAGGTTTAGTATAGTTTCCTCTAACTTCTTTGCCTGTGGTCCAGGTTTCAAGACATTAACATCACCCCATTGTGAGCAAGGATCTACCCACCAGCTTCGCCGGCCAGTGCACCATGCCCCTGGGACAGCTCGGTTTCGCCCACACTTGAGGATCTTTTCATCAATCATGTCCAACACAGGATCATCTTTCTGAAACTGTCTTGCAAATGCTGCTCCACTTTGAGCCATTTGATCATAATCAGAATTGTTGAGAAAGTGGGGTTCCGTCTTCGGAGGACTGTCCCAGATCATATATCTTAAATCACCGTTTACAGTAGTGTTCTTGAACTCCGGTGAATTGCAAATGACAGAATGAAAATAGCTTTCTTCGGATAACATAACATTGTTAAAATACATCAGAAGGGTCCGAGGTAGATTATCCCACCCGAAAAGGCAAAATTCCAGAAAGGATCTGCTTAAGACAACCCATGGCGAACCTGCAACTCGATACCAAACTGTTAATAACTGTAGCATCTCCAAAGAAAAGATGTATATATATATATATATATATATATAATTTTCATGAAATGTAAAGCAATAATATGGATTATAGACTTTGCCTGTGAACACTTTAAAAGCATCAGGCATTAGTCGTTTCTGCATAGCGTGAAAAATTTTAGTCCTCCTAGCTAGGTAAATCCCTGGGTCAACCACAACAGGCAGGACCCGTTGATCTCTGCATAAAATTCGAAAAAAATATGATTTAGATTTAATCATGAATGTGCAGCAGAAGGATCTATATATCTCATAAAAAAGGTTTTGCCTACTCTTTCCACCCAAGGTCACTAGTATGATCAATGAAATTGAGGTCCCTCCTAACAGAGGAGAACACGTGGGACATATCTGAGATAACAAACACAACCAAAAAAGAAAAAGTTAGATACAATTAAGAAAACAAAAGGCACAGATGAAAATGGAAAGTAGCATGATGAGGGACAAATAGGCATAGCACGCAAGCAAGAGAAACTCCCACCATTGATACTGAGAAAAAGAAATGCAGGAAAGATAGAGGGGAACATCTGAGATTATTTTCCAATATGACATTGAAGCACCAATGGCGCATATGTCAGTGGGCACCTTGATTCCTTTATGCGTATTTTATATTGACCCTGAGAGAAACAAATTGTAGGAGGCTATGGGATAGAGGACTTATAGCCTAGTAGCATTGGGAACTAGTTTTAGGATTTTCCATTGCATTCAGTCTAAAGCTTCTCTCTATCAGAAAATCAATCCAAGATTTTCAATGTACCCTAAAGACAATAAGCAGAAACTAATTCAAGTTTAAATTAATGTTTCAGAAAATCGGTTTCGATGTGATTGTTCTTAAGTATTTAGAAAAATATTAAACTTTAAGCAAAAAGTGGTGTAATAAATAACTGCATTATAAACCTGAGTTCCCTAGTTGCAAAAGTGTTACTTTGTCCAGACTCTGCACCCAAGCATAATAAAATAAGTAAAGAGCATCAGAACTCAAGCACTTTCAGCTCCATAAACATATTTGCACATAAATATATAAATATATATATTCATTAGTTCATTATGAGAATTTGTCTCACCACGTATATATACACACACATACATACTCATATAAAAACCTTGTAACACTTAACAACCAATCAATCATTTAATAATTGATAATAAGTCAGACAGTAGCATAAACTTCAGATGCAGAGCACCTAGCAATAAAATCAGTATCAGCATACTAACTTTTTTAATTTCTTTTTCTGAAGATAAATTTAGCTTACTTTAAGAGTGTTAACCTCTGTTCGCACATTTAAGTAGGCCATTAACAAAAAACAGATACAGTCTATAGCTAGAATGGTTTCTGTAGAAGAAAATACATTACTTATTTTCAACAGGAAAAGCAAATGATAAAATATTCTATGCACTCTGTTTGTATTGGTGCGAGGAAAATGGCCTTCTGTCTAAAGACCAAAGTGTAATAGCTTAAGGATTTAAATTCATACATAAAACAATCAATAATTGTAGAATCGGTGCGCCAACAACAAAGTCTGGCCATCCCTAAATCAGACCTCGAAATAGAAACATTAGAAATGCTGGACCAGCCAAAAAATAAGCCAACCACTGCTCTATCAGAGTAAGAAATATTCCAACAGGCAGATCCCTTCACTAAACTATAAGTTTTAGCAAAACTTAACAGATTTAGACCCAAAAAGGAAAGTGTAGGACTGAAACCTCATGAATCATCAATATAGATCAGCTCAAAACACTCATAAATCAGCTTCAAGAGAATCTTTGTGTCATAGAGGTAGGCAAAACACTAGATGCTTTTGATCTAATCTGTTCTCAGGACCAGATATATCTTACAATAAACTATGTTAACAGTTCTTATCTGATTGATAGCTTTCAAAGTTTCATTTTGGCAATGTTAAAATCGCCTCAAAATGTAGATTGCTAGTTTGCTTTCATCTAGAAATCTTTCTTTAGTCAGCAAGAAAGACTACATTTTAAGTAAATTAATAACTTGACAAGCCAAAAATGAATTCTTGCAATCATGATAACTTGAATAGAACAAGAAACTAGTTAGAAACACTATCAAAATCAACAATTTTCCTTTGAGAGTGTAAAACATTTCTGAATCATATCCAAATTTTAGACAGTGGGAAAAATTCTAAGATTGGAAACATTGCACCAAATTTTGGCAGAATGCAAGCGACCAACTCAAAGAAAACCTTTTGATTGAGGTAAACTGTTCATACTGATTACGCAAATTTCCCAGCAAACATCCAACACAGAATCTTCAACCAATCCAATTGATCATAAAGAACACCTTAAGCAGAAAATCTTAGGTCCATTTCTTATTAAACCACATATTCTATACCAACCAAAGCAAATTCAATCAAATACCAAGTGATTCCAACTAAATCAAGAACATGTAAATCCAAAATTAAACATTTCTCCAAATCAAAGCCTCAATTGTCATAGCTACTCCATAAAAATGAAAATAATATAAATCCAAAAAACAAACAAATAAACGAACTGAAACTGCTTACCATCTTGAGTAACCAAGGGATAGTCCAAAGCACTCAAAGCAATAAACCAATCCCAGCCACGATCAAGCTTCATCAACATAGCAGCAGCATGCAACGTGGCAGCAATATGTGTAGAACCCATAGAAGAAAACCTATCAGGCTTCCCTATAACATCCACATTTTCAAAGCTCCTAATAGCAGGCACAGATTTCAAAGCCAAAACCAACCTATACCTTTCCTCATCGGAAGCGTCAGCACCAAGTTGCAGCAAATATCGATTCCTGGGATGATAGACGGCAAGTAGTAGCCTAAAGATCTGATCCTTATCACCTTTTCCACCAAATAAATAGTAAGCAAAAGCTGGTGGAGAATGAAGACCATGTTGGACTAGAGAAGGGAAAAGTCTAGGGGAGCTGAAAACAGAGATCGAGTAAAGTAAGAGGAGGAGAATGGAGAAAATTGTTGTCAAAAAGAGAGTAAAAAGCCATTTCTTTTCAGCACCCATAACCCTAGTGTTTTAAGCTCCTCAAAAATTGTAGCTTTTGATTTAACGATTGAAGTTTCTTCAGCATATGGATTTATTGATGATCAAAGAAGGAAATCCGAATCGAATATGGATTTTGAAATGTTTCAGGAAATGGGTATTTGGGGATCTTTGATTTCAGAAGAATTAACACCATAGTCGATTATAATAAAATTTAGGTCAGACAGTACAGTTTCTCCCTCTTTTTTCCCTGTCGAATTCTCTCTCTCTGATGTCAATAAAAATTATTAAAGCATTTTGTTGTTTTCTTCTATCTAAAAGTAGTAACTGTTGAAACCGGTTGGACCGACGGTTCAATTATATACATTGAACCGGAAAATATAAAGCCAGCATGAGCCTGGAATCGGAACAACCGTTAAAATAAAAAATAATAACCTTAGTTCTACTGTGTGGAGGCCGGAGGGAAGAGGAGCCGGAAACAGAATGTGTTCCCTAAAACAGTCGATCGTGAATGTGATGTGGAACCACCTCTGGGATTCTTGCACAGTGAGCATTTGCAGACTTGGCTATCTTTGTATGTGTTGGCACCATCAGATTCTCCACCTTCAATTATGGTTAAGCTATTCAGCCCCTTTCCTTTTCCTCACCGAATCGAGAAGCCAAAAACAGAGAAAGGAGAAATCCTTCCATTTTCCGAAAACAAAAGCTCTTAAAAGAGTAAAAACTTGTGTTCTTTCATTTTCTTTCAAATGTAGAGAAAAGGAAATGTGAACATTTTTTTAAAAAAAAGGAGGGTTTTATTTACCGGCCAAAGTGGCCCGCTTCCGGTAACGGGAGACTTTTGGGTCTCCGGCGGCGGAGCCTCGCCGGAGATAGACAGCAAACAGAAACAGAGGAAACAGAATAAAAATATGAAGAAAATGTTTTAAAAAAAGAAAAATCAAACATTCTTGTTCGGCCACCATGCCCACCGTCGGAGACTGGAGAACCGTTGGGTTATCCGACGGCCAGCCTTGCCGGAAACTAAACAGACAGAGGAGCAGAGAACTGGCAGCAAAACAAAGGAGTTAAAACGCTTTTCTGGGATGAAAAAAAAAAGTTAGTTTTCAGGGTTTTTTTTTTTTTTTTTTTTTGAGTTTATAATCAAAACAAATGGGAATTTTCGTGAAAGTCCCTCCGCGTCTCCACATGTTGCAGTGAGGGGTCGTCGCAAGGTCTATTTCGAATATGGATCCCTGTTAGTTTCTATTACCTTTTATTTTAGTCCTTATTTCAGAAATTTTGAGCAAATTAATTGCTCCTTTAACCCCTCTGCTTTCTTACATCTTTATTTCGAGTTGAAGTCTTTTTAAATTTTATTTGATTTTTTATTTTATTGATATGTTATTGTTAGGCTTATATGTCAACAAAACAAGCCCTCTAAGAAAATCCATAAAAATTGAATTAAGTTATTATATTAAATTTGCACTTAATTAAATCTTTGTCATTAATTAAAATAATCAATTAAGCTCATTTACTAATGGTTTTCTTCGTTGGCTACATTGACCGTTAAAATAAATTAGCGGATCAATCAAATGGTGATATGTGACAATTTCTTATTAATCTAATATTTTACCCATAGAAAATATTAAAAAAATAAAATTATTAAAATTTTAAAATATTAAGAAAAATTATTAAAATTATAAAAATTATAACATTAACTTATAAATATTATAAAAAAGTTATAAATGTCATAATAAATTCTTATAATTATAAAAAAATTTATAAAGTTAATAAAACATATTTAAAATAATAATATTTTATAAAAATGTACTAGAATTCTTAAAAATTATAAAAAAATATTAAATTGATATAAGCTTATGAAATTTATTTTAAAAAATCATAAAAGCTCAAATTGCATCGAATCAGTTGATTAGATCAATTAGACCAAAATCGACAAGAGTATCGATATGGAAAAAGACATTGGACTTTTTGCCTTAATGGTATCACAAGTCAAACAAAGAGCAATTTGATATAGTTTTAAGGACTTGTATCGGCACAATTTGGGACTTGTGCCGCAAAAAGTGTCCCAGACCCATGTCACTACACTATTTTGAGTAGTTTTGACTTTTGGGGGTTTGTTTTGTTGGACAAAACACGTTAACAAAAAAAATAATTAAATATAAATAAACACATATAAAATGAAATTATTTATATTTAATTTGTCAAATACGAAAAACAATCAAAACAGTAATAAAAATTGAAATAAAAGGAAGAAAAGAGATTTTACTAAACGTTGAGGCCTGTGAAATACAGTTTCCTTAAGACAGATCCGACCGCTCCTACGGTACTTGGAGAAACGTTGGTCAAAAGTCTCATAGGATACAACAACACAAAGGTCAAAGCAATAACACCTCTACAGCTGTTCAACAAACGAACGTTGCCTTTTTTCTATCACTGGAACGTTTAAAAAATTCAGAGAAGAAAAAAAGAGTTTTGAGAGCAACAAAAAATCGGTGTGAGAGAATGGAAATTGAGCAAAGAATTCAGAGAAGTCTTAGCCTTTTATAGGCATTTGGTATGGTGGAAATTTGGAAATATCTACAAAATCTGCCATTAAAGGAGCCAACAAATCAATTTGATTTAAAATTAAATCAAATTGATTGGAATCAAATAAAATAAGATAATGTCCTTATATAAACAAATTATGTCTGTTGAGGAAAAATAATTTTGTGTTGAGCTAAAATATCCACAGGCCAATTTCGAGTCAGACATTTTGCATCGCCCACATCGTACGGGTGAGCCACAACCCCGTCGGATTTGGACCTGTACCTCCCTGTGTGCGAAGCAAGGTTCCAAGCTTAGTCATTCAATCACCCTTCAAGAGGGTTCCTATATATAAACACATCTCACACTTGGTATTTAACCAATATGGAATCTAAGCTTTTCTTTTCCTCAACAAATATTTCCAAGTAGCTTACTTTGAGCATCAATTTCTCATTCATCACTCAACTATTTTGAGCATATGATATATCGTTGTAAAGGTCTCATGGAGTAGAATAAGAAACCATAATTTTATGATTCAACTCTCCACCTTTACATATTAAGAATATGCCTCAAAGTTCCCATAAAATGTAATTTTTCCAACAATCCCCCACATGAATGAAAATTGATAGTCTTATCGAAAAACATTGACTCGATGTGGTGATAGAATCTACGATCGGTAGTTGCATAGGATAGGTAGGTATCCACCTTTGAACCTTCCTTGTGAAAGTATATTTACTTTACTAGCTGACTAGTAGACGTGATGTCCTTGAACTGTTCTGCCTTTTGTGTAAATGATGATATACCTCACACAACTACCTCTCTAGCAAGGTTTTAGTTCTCATGGGTATGTTCATATAGCCGTGAAAATCTCCTAGTTCTGCAAGAGTTTGAGAGAACTATACCCCAATAGTCTCCTTAAAGCGGCCCCACTTCATTTTCACATAGGTGACTTATGTTGTTCGACTCACCGAAACACATAATGGTCATTAAAAGCATTGCTTAACCTATCCCATTTTTAGTCACTATTTACATCATAGGAACGGACTTGGGATAAGTACACCCACAGTGACCTCACAAGGTCTATGCAATTAGGTTGTCCCTTTGAACTTAGATATTGGGATCTCCAGTCAACTAGATAGGGTTTTCCTTCACATAGCGCCTTTTATTTTCATGGGCTTTAGTCACATTCCTTTTAATGTTTTAACAACATGATCTCGTTTTAAGCCTTTAGTTAGCGGATCTGTAATGTTATCTTTTGATTTTACAAAATCAATAGAGATAACTCCGTTTGAGATCTGTTGTTTAACGGTATTGTGTCGACGACGCATATGTCTCGACTTACGTTATGCTAGCAAGACACCCCCCACACTTTCAAGTGGTTGTAGGATGGTTTTCTACCTTTTCATAACTCATATAGTGTCTTATCCCTTTTTTTGTGGGGCATCTTATTTAAAAGGTAATTAACTCATAGAAACGCTCCCCCCTCCCACATTTCTTGTGATAACCCAGAGCTTTTTAGCAGTGCGTTCATCTTTTCCTTTAGAGTCCAATTTTTCTGCTCGACTACTCTATTTGAGGATAGTATGGTGGTGTTACTTCATGAATAATTTCATGTTGTGTACAGTATTCAAATGATTCAACATATCTACCACCACGATTACTTAATCTTTTTATTAAGTTGGTTTTCAACTTTCTTGCTTATAGAGAATAAAATTCTCTTCATCTTTGCTTTTAAGCAAATATACATAGCAATGAAGGTAATAAAAATAATTATTCCTTCCTCTCATTTAAACAAGCTTTACAAGCATTGCTATGTATTAGATCAAGTGGTTCTTGACCTTTGTTAACTTTACCTCAACACATGTTTCACATTTATAATTATAATTATTGTGAAACGAAGGAATGTGATCTAAGTTAATTAATATACGTAAATTATCATAATTAACATGTCCGAGCCTACTAGACATAAATTAAATGACTTAAGCGTATAAACAGAAAAAGAAGCAACATTCTTATTCATAGTTTTGCTTTTACAGAGATAGCATTTAGTTTAATACATATCCCCTTTCCACAAGCATTCCCCCTTTAGAAAGAACATTCTTATTCATAGTTCTTGCGTATGTTAGGCACATAAGTCCATATCGAACACTTCCTTCCACAGCATTGGCCTCGTTAGCTCTAACTTTCTTTGGAATCTTACAGTCGGATGGCTTGTGCCCCATCTTGTTGCAATTGAAGCATTTTCCTTGAATTTTTTTGCTTCTTGGAAACACCACCTTTTGGTCCCAATTTAAACTCATTCTACGATTGTTTTCCCTTCTTGAAGTCTTTCTTGACTTCTACGACATTTGCCTTAGCAACACTGTCATTTACTGTTTTGTTGAGCCTTTTTTCCGTACCTCTATTGTCTTCTTCAATTCGAAGTTTGACAATTAAGTCTTCCACTGTTATTTCCTTTCTTTTCTACTCTAGGTAATTCTTGAAGTCATTCCAAGCAAGAGGCAACTTCTCAATAATGGCTGCCACTTGGAAGGATTCACTTATCATCATCCCTTAAGCAAAAATTCCTTGAATGATCAGTTGAAGTTCCTGCACTTAATTCACAACTAATTTAGAATCAACCATTACAAAATTCAAGAATTTAGCAACTAAAAAAATTTTTAGTTCCAATATCTTCAGCTTTGTATATATGGTCCAACGATGTCCATAATTCCTTAGCTGTTTTTTTAACACTATACACTTCGTACAGTGCATCCGACAATCCATTCAAGATGTAATTTCGGCATAGGAAATCAAAATGTTTCCAAGCTTCAATAGCAGTGAAAGCGGTAACTTCATCTACCTTGCCCTCTTTAACAATAGGAGGGTCATCTTTAAAAAATTTGGTCAAGTTCAACATGGTCAAATAAAACAACATTTTCTGTTGCCAAGTCTTGAAATTTTGTCCCGAGAATTTAACAGGTTTCTCATTGTGGCTTACAATAGCCGCCACCGGTAATACTGAGTTTTGGATCGAAGATTGCGTTTGAACCAAAGCTTCAGATTGCGAATTGATTGAACTAGCGGAAGTCTCCATTTTTCTGTTAAGAAACAAAATCAGAATTTAAAAACTTATCAACTTTTGTTAGATGGCAGGAATCTAATAAAAACTGAAACAAAACTTTATACGGTCTAATAAAAAATACAATAAAACAATGCACCAGATAGGTAACCCTAAAAGAGAGGTGGTGCACTCGGCATGCTTAAATACCAAGTCTTTTAAAAAACCAATCCTAGACATGTATTCTCGTATTTTCTTTTTAATTCACCGTTGATAAATGTAACACCCCCTACCCGTATTCATTATCGGAATAGGGAACGAGGCATTACCGGAGTTTACAATATATTTTTTTTTACTCAATATAACTCCTTTATAAATAATCTAGTCTTCCCTGCAAAATTTTTTTAAACCGAGACTAATTCATATCAACCAATCCAATCAACATACCTTCAAAATAGATCCATGCAAATTTATAAGATAACCTCATTACATACTGAAACTAGAAATTTGTTAGCCATACCAATGGCTAACCTTACATTCATTTCATATTAACATCTACTTTATTAGCTTATACATGCCATTGATTTCCAAAATAAAGTTTCTTTATATACCGAAATCTTGGGGGTTGATAGTGTGATATGTCTCCCACCGAATTTGACCTCCGAGCTCTTAATACTACAAAACAGGGAAAAGGAAACAGAGTAAGCACTTTGTGCTTAGTAAGCCCATGTAACAAGAATTATACTTACCTAACATTTTCAATATAATGTAATAACCATTTATATATCCATTCAATGCAATATAACACAGATGGACAGCTTGAACATTCACATGAGTAAATAGTGAAAATTATAGAAAATGTTACTTACAAGTGTGTTGTTTATACTATGGATTTTGTATCGGGGTTACCGTTGTCTCCGAGGAAAAAAGATGCTATTTGGGTGATTGTTGATCGATTGACAAAGTCAGCGCACTTTATTCCGGTATGTATGGATTATTCTTTAGATAAACTGGCTGAACTGTACATATCTGAGATTATCAGGCTACATGGAGTGCCTGTCTCCATTATATCAGATAGAGATCCTCGGTTTACGTCTCGTTTCTGGGACAAATTGCAAGAAGCCTTGGGTACTCAGTTGTATTTCAGCACTGCATTTCATCCTCAGACAGATGGCCAATCTGAGCGTGTAATTCAGGTATTGGAAGATATGCTCCGATGTTGTATACTAGAGTTTGAAGGTAATTGGGAGAGATATCTACCTTTGATTGAATTTGCTTACAATAACAGTTATCAGTCCAGTATTAAAATGGCTCCGTATGAAGCTTTGTATGGTAGAAATGTAGAACACCATTATATTGGACAGAGCTCAGTGAAAAGAAGATACATGGGGTTGATTTAATCCGGGAAACAGAAGAAAAATTGAAGGTTATTCGGGATAGTTTAAAAGTAGCTTCCGATCGCCAAAAATCATATGCCGATCTTAAACGAAAAGAGATTGAATTTCAGGTCGGTGACAAGGTATTCCTGAAAGTGTCTCCTTGGAAGAAAGTTCTCCGGTTTGGTCGAAAGGGTAAATTGAGTCCAAGATTTATCGGGCCATATGAAATTATAGAAAGAATTGGACCGGTCGCTTATCGATTGGCATTACCACCGGAACTCGATAGAATTCATAATGTTTTTCATGTATCTATGCTACGACGATATCGGTCAGATCCTTCACATGTTATTTCTCCGACAGAAGTGGAGATTCAACCGGATACGACTTACAGTGAAGAACCGATCAAGATATTGGCACGGGAAACAAAGGGGCTTAGAAGTAAAAAGATAAATTTAGTGAAAGTATTATGGCAAAAGCATGGGATTGAGGAAGCGACATGGGAACCGGAGGAGACAATGAGGAAACAATATCCAAACCTCTTTACTGGTAAGTTGTAATGGCCTAAATTCAAGGTTATCGGAACAATGGTTTCGTAACCATAAATCCGATTTAAAGAGAAATTTATTTTAATATTTTTGCATGAATATTTATATGATAGGAAAATCGTATTAAAATATCGATAGAAAAAAATTTTACCGATTTAGTGGTTAGTTAGAAAAAGGAATTATTGAAGGAATTGGGTAAAAGCAAGGTATCGAGACCTTGATCTCATAAAATTGAGTAGGAAATATTTTTATAAATATTTATAAAATGTTACTAATGTGGTATTAAAATTTCGTTAGAAAATTTTATCGTTTGAGTATGTAATTAAATGAAAAGGACTAAATTGTAACAAATACAAAATTATGAAAAATGATTAAATAGTTTAAATGATAAAGAAAGAGGGCTTAAAAGGAAAATAGACCCAAGGTCTAATTGGGCTGGACGGCAAAGGTATGAAATCAGCAAGAAAATAAGGAGAAATAAGGGTAAAATGGGAAAATAACAAAATTTGCTAAATAAAACTAGGACTAAATAGGGATATCTAGAAATCTCTTCATTTTTCTTCACTCTCATCAGCAAAAAACGCCATAGGAGGGGTATCTAAGCTGGTATATCATAATTTTTGCACCAAGTAAGTGAATCCTTGCCTATTTCTTGTAATTTTGTGCTTTTAAAGACTTTTACAACTAGGTCCTATCATTAAATTCATTAGTCTTTGATTTCATGGATGAAATTGAAAGCCACCATGGTTGGTTTATGTAAGTTTATGATGAAATAGCATGAAATTTAAGCCTTAATTCGTTTAAGAGATGATTTTATTAGGTAATTTCAATAGAAATTGATTTTTGGGACCTAATTATGAAAGTGTTTGGAATTAAAGTCTATTACTGAAATTATGATTTCCAAAGGTTATAAAGTAGTTTAAAGTGATATAATAAAGTGTTAATTGAGAAAAATAAGCTTAATTGAGAGGTTAATTGAGCAGGGAGGAAATTATCATTCATTGAAAGTTTAGGGGAAAAATGGTAATAATCAGCTTGCACTAAAACAGTTTTTGACAGCAGCAGTAGTCTAACTTTGAAAAATCACCGTAAATTGTAGAAGTTGAATTAGAAGATGAAAAAAATATGAAATTAAATCTTATTGAGTCTAGTTTCTTATGGAAGAAACTTTGTAAGAAATAGAATTGTAAATCATGAGATATAATAGGTTTTGTGAGACAAGGTCAGAATGAATTCGGGTTCCCCTGTTCTGACTTTGAAAAATCATAACAAATTGAATAAAAATAATTATGGGGAGTGGTTTATATTCTTAGAATCCTTAGTGAGTCTATTTTTTTATGGTACAAACAAAAACATTATTTTAATTCTGTACAGTGAGATATCTGTGATTTTGTGAAGAGATAGCAGAACTGTCAAACAATGAAACAGGGGAAACTTTAACGAATAAACTGTACTAATTGGCTAAACCAAAAATTATGAAAATTTTATGGTGTGAATATATGTGAGTCTAGTTTCAAGGAAAATTAACGGTTCTTCATTTGGAGTTCTGTAGCTCGAAAAATAAATAATTTAGTTACTATGACTCAAGTAGACAGCTTTGAATGAACTATAAATAGTAATAGAATTATAATGAATGCTACATGTGAACATGAAATGTATTGAATTGATAATTGAATTTATTTATTTAGATCCAGAAAACTCAAACACAAAGCTAAATCGAGGAAAGGAAAAAGTTCCGGATTAGTAGATTTTGTATACAATCTAGAATCGAGGTAAGTTCATGTAACTTGAATTATATTCTTAGATGCTTGAAATGTATGTTATTGATGTGGATATAATTTGAATGTTCATTGTATGAAGATTGATGATACATTGATATATTTGATAAAAAGGGAAAGAAATCTCGGTTGAATGAAAGGAAAATTCGGTGGATCTCTGAAAAGGAATTGACGGTAAAAAAGATCTAGCCCGGACGGGTGATCCTATCCTGATATAGCCCTCCCGAAGAATATGTGGAAAATGGATTTAGCCCGGACGGGTAATCCGAATTAGGGTCTGAATTTAGCCTGGACTGGTAATTCAGATCCAAGCTCATTAGAGTAATTGTCGTTGCAGGGGATTTAGCCTGGACTGGTAATCCCGACAATACTCTATGAGTTTATATTACAGGGGATTTAGCCTGGACTGGTAATCCCGCTGTAAAGATGAGGTTCGCGGGAGTGTGCTCTCTGAAATAAAAATGTGCGCACATGAATATGAATTGACGGACCCTGGTTTGTACACTAAAGTGTACTTCTGAAAATCCATCGAAATTCCGAGAAATTCAACGGGATAAATATGGAAAAATAACAAGGAAATGGAAATCATGGTATTGATGAGCTCATCAATCATTGTACATATTAATGATACATGAAAATTGTTGGACTAACTTGAATGTTGAGTTTGTGTATGTTAAGGTAATATTGCATTGAATGGATATATAAATGGTTATTACAATAAATTTCTTTTTAATTCACAATTTAAAGCCACAATTAAGACCACTATAAACAAAAAAATTTCCCTTTGATTTGTTAAACAGCGGAATATAAATCCTGAAACAAAATCAAAACAATTTTGTTAAACGGCAAGCTAAGATCCCAAAACAAAATTATATCAAAATAAAATTTGTTAAACGGAGGGAATAAATCCCGAAACAGAATTATTTGATTACATCTTTGTTTGGAAACAAAACAATATCGAATAAAATCTTGTTAAACGGCGGTAATACAAACGAACGTTGCCTTTTTCTATTATCGGAACATTTGAAAAATTCGAAGAAGAAAAGAAGAGTTTTGAGAGAAACAAAAAATCAGTATGAGAGTGGAAATTGAGCAAATAATTCAGAAGAAGTCTTAGCCTTTTATAGGCATTTGGTATGGTGGAAATTTGGAAATATCCACAAAATCTGCCATTAAAGGATCAAACAAAATAAGCCGCAGGCCCATTTCGGTTTGGACATTTTGCGTCGCCCACATCGTACGAGTGGCCCCAACCCAACCCCGTCGGGTTTAGACCTGCACCCCCTGCGTGCGCGGCAAGATTCCAAGCTTAGTCATTCAATCACTCATTAAGAGGGTTCCTATATATAAACACATCTCACACTTGGTATTTAACCAATGTGGGATCTAAGCTTTTCTTTTCCTCAAAAAATATTCCCAAGTAGCTTACTTTGAGCATCAATTTCTCATTCATCACTCAACCATTGTGAGCATATGATATACCGTTGTAACGATTTCATGGAGTAGAATAAGAAACCATAATTTTATGATTCAACTTCCCACCTTTACCTATTGAAAATATGCCTCAAAGCTCCCATAAAATGCAATTTTTCCAACATGTTTTAATTCCCGACCACCTCCGAGCAACTTCAAAATGATTTTAAGTTATTTCTAGAGTCATTTAATTGTCCAAAACTTGTATTAGAAATTTTATAAAGTGTTTTTAAATTTTAAGCTTTAGCAAAATTCCTATTTCTCTCAACCCAAACAATCTCGATTTTGAGTCAAAAAACTTTAGTCACGTGTTTTAATATTTGGAAATGTCCATATATGTTCTCAAAGACCCAAAATAATTTATAATTGTACTTTTCTAAACTTTCCAAATTTGATTTAAAAAATATTAATATGTTGCAAAATAAGTATTTTATCAAAAGTATTTTTTTATCAAAGTTTGAAAGTGCTCCGTTAGCACCTCCCATTCGCATCATAAGTCAAGATGGGTGAGAGGTGTTATAGTTAATCAGAAATTGATATGTTTAGATCATATTGCTTGTAATTTTCATACTTGATCGATGCCATTTGGTTGTGTTAATATATGTTATTAGGGATGTATTTAGTTATGGTATATGTAGTAAAAGTCACATTGGTTCTATATTAACATAATTGATGGACGAGATTGTATGGATTTTTTACCTGTGTAATGCCAAAAATAAAATAAAATTAAATACTGAAATGGTATGCCAATATTATTGTTTACCAAAATGGTATGTTTGAAACAATAACACGGGGTGGAGGGAGAGAGATGGGCGGCACTCATGATTTTTCTGACACTCATTGAATCATCATTACAGAATGATGTGTATTTAAAAAATTATTTTTTAAGGGTGGAAGGGGAGAGATGGGCGATACCAGTCTGATGCAAAAATACGGTCTGACTAGTGGAGGATGATAGAGAGGCGGCACCTGACTAAAATGTGATAATCTAAAATATTGTAAATTTACCATTTTAATTGACTGCTAAAAAAACTTTTAGGGTGGAGCCTGATAGTGTGGCGACACCAAACTTCAAAAAGGTTAAATTGCTTTATAAGCCTTTCTTATTTACTATTTTATTTTATTCTCTTTCAACACAAAAAATAGAGACTTATTACTAATTACCTCAAAAAGTTTTTTCTACCAATCTTTTTTAAATCAGATTCCAAATGGAAATAAATTTTATTTATTTTTCAAAAAATAATTTTTTGTTTAAATTATTTTATTCCACTGTTCAAATAATTTTTTTTGTAAAATTATTATATGAAATACAGGACGGTCTAAATTTAGCAACACTCTTCCCCCAGGTCCATTTCAAAAAAAAAAGATAATATGCAACTTCAAGCTGTCAATTATATCCTTTATGGAAATGGCAAACTGACTCGGAGAATTTCTGACACAAGTATTCAACTAGTTCAAACTTGTATAGTGTTAAGTTGGGACCAAGACAACAAAAGTTCTTACACCGAAGATGGCTGTCTTCCTTTGTTGAAGTAAGGACAAATGGTCTGATTCGAGATTTCCTAAGAATCAACTTAGAGAAATATCATGTTTTTTATATCAAAAAAAGAAATGATCCGTCAGGTTCAGGATTGATTTCTGATAATAGGTCAGATCGTACCAAAAAAATTCGTTTTATTCCAACGCAAGGATTCAACAATCGTTTAGAAATCACGAAGCTATTCATACGCTCTTGAACAAAAATAAGGAATCCCAATTTTTGATAATTTTGTCATCATCTAATTGTTTTCGCATGAGCCCATTCAACGATATAAAATATCACAATATGGTAAAACAATCAATTAAAAAAGATCCTCTAATTCCAAGTAAGAACTTATTATTTTATTTTATTCCAAAAATTATTTAAACAAAAAAATATTTTTAAAAAATAAATAAAATTTATCTCCAGCTGGAATCGGATTTTTTACAAAAATACTTTTTGGTAGAAATTTTTTGTGTTGAAAGAGAATAAAAGAAAACAGTAAATAAGAAGGGCTTATAAAGAGAATTGGTAATAAACCTATTTATTTTTTGTGTTGAAAGAGAATAAAAGAAAATAGTAAATAAGAAGGGCTTATAAAGCAATTTAACCTTTTTGAAGTTTGGCGCCGCCATCCTATCAGGCGGCACCTTAAAAGCTTTTTTTAGAAGTAAATTAAAATGAAAAATTTACATATTAGGTCCTTGAATATTTTAAATAATCACATTTCAGTCCAATGTCGCCTCTCTCTCATCCTCCACCAGTTAGACTGTATTTTTGCACCAGAAAATACTGGTGCCGCCCATCTCTCTCCTCCACCCCTTGTTATTGTTTCAAACATACAATTTTGGTAAATAATAATATTGGCATACCATTTCAGTATTTAATTTTTTTTATTTGCATTATACAGGTAAAAAAGCCAGATTGTATGGAATAGTTTTGGTTTTTATAGTAAATTTTTGAGCTCGTAAGACTATTTATGGCGTGCAATTATATGATATATATATATATATATATATATGTATATGGTTCAAGTGAAACACTGTTAGATAATATAAACTTAATATATAAGAAGAATAATTATACATTATTAGTTACTAATATATGATGAGAAAACATATAGATTATTAAAGGATTCGTAAAGGAAATGCTTTTTTACCTACATAACACAAAAATAAAAAATAAATACCAAAATGGTATGCCACCCACATTATTTACGAATCTGACAATTTGATCGGTTATACAGTGTTTCAAGGTTTCACTGGATATAGAGCTTATAACCATGGTTTTAGGGGTTGTAAAAACCCAATATTGTGTTGATTGTAAAAAAAAAAAAGTAAAGAAGAGAGGAAGGAGACGGTAAAAATAAAAAGAAAGAAGATAAGGGAAGATAGAAGAGAAAAAAGAAGGCTTAGCTTAGTAGAGAAGATAGAGGGTTTTTTACCAAATTAATACAAAAAAAAATCAAATTATCCAAAATGAGGTGCCCTTTTCAATATTTACGAAAATGGTACACTGAGGGTGGTTGCGCCTCTGTCAGAGGCGGCACCACCCTCTGCAGGCCTATTTTTAGACACTGAAATTTAAAAAAAATAACTGAAACAGAAAAAAACACGAAATGACAGAAAAAAATGAAATGACAGGACCCTCGTGAAGCCTCTGCCACAGGCGGCACCGAAGGTGCCTCTGGCAGAGGCGGCACCGCTGACATTGACAACTCCTGCATGCAATTTCGGCATGTTGTGGGTTTGGGGACCTTATAATGGTCCCCCCAATGAAGTTTCAGCTTCAGCAGCTGAGAAGAAGAAGAAGAAGAAGAAGAAAAAGAAGAAGAAGAAGGAGGAGGAGGAGGAGGAGGAGGAGGAGAAGACGGCGGCGCCGGAAAAAGAAAGAGAAAGGAGGAGAAAGAAGAAAGAAGGAAGGAAAAAAAAGAAGAAAAAAAATAGAAGTATGATTTTTTTTTTAAATAATGGATGATGATATTGTTGTTGTTTTTATTGTGTTGATGATTTTTCTTGTTATTATTATTATTGATTTTTATTTTTTTATTTGTTGTTGTTTGTTTGTTAGTTTAGTTTAGTTATTGTTAGTTGTTAGATTAAGATTAGTTAAAATGTTTAAAAACTACTTTAGTTAGTAGTATTATTAAATAGTTATTATTATAATTAGTTTAAAAATGTTGAAATAATAATTTAGTTAGTAAGTTATTATTAGGATTAGTAAAAAGTTAGTAATTTAGTTAGTAATATTGGTAGTTATTATTATAATTAGTTTGTTAAAAACCCTAAAATAATAATTTAGGTAGTTAGTTAGTATTGTAAGTTATTATTAGGATTAGTAAAAAGTTTAAATATTAATTATATTGTTAGTTGTTAGTTATTATTATAGTTAGTTAGTTAAAAACCCTAAAATAATAATTGTTAGTTAGTTAGTATATTGTTAGTTATTATTAGAATTACTAAAAAGTTTAAATATTAATTATATTGTATTATAGTTAGTTAGTTAAAAACCTTAAAATAATAATTTAGTATATTGTTAGTTAGTTAGTAAATTGTGTTTTAGGATTACTAATAAGTTACAATATTAATTATACTGTTAGTTATTATTATAGTTAGTTAGTTAAAAACTCTAAAATAATAATTTTGTTAGTTAATTAATTAGTATATTGTGTTTTAGGATTACTAAAAAGTTACAATGTTAATTATATTGTTAGTTATTATTATAGTTAGTTAGTTAAAAACCCTAAAATAATAATTTTGTTAGTTAGATTGTAATAAAAGTTATTATGTTAGTTAAAAACCCTAATTATTATTTTAGTTAGTATATTGGTAGTAAAAAACAATGGTTAGTTAAAAACCTTAAATATTATTTTAGTTAGTTAGTATATTGTTAGTAAAAAATTATTATTATTTTAGTTTAGTTAGTATTATTATTGTTAGTAAAAATTATTATTATTGTTAGTATTACCTACCTTAGTTATTAATATTGATAGATATATATATTAAAAAAATAGTAAAAATATACATTTGAAACATAATGTACTAAAATAATATAAAATAATAAAAGACGAAAATTGTATTTATATTAAGTAATAGAGTTTGAAAATAAGAAAAATACAAACAAAGGGCTAAATAAGTGGTTTTTACTAAATTTATATTAAAAAAATTAAAATATGTACATAATAAATTAAATTATGTTATTAAATTATGTTATGTTTTTTGTTATATTATTTTTATTGGCATGTTATTTTTTAGTAATTTAATATAAATTTAATTTTTTTATGTAGGTTAAAAACTAAATATCTGATACGGCAATGGCTCGATTGATTAGTACAGATCCACACATATCTGACGCAGCTAATAATATAGTAATATATTGTTATTTATTAATCCCGGGTTATATTTACAAAATAGGTACATAATAAATTATGTTATAATAATAATTTTTTTCTGATTTAACACTGTCAGGATTCGTACCGTGTATTAAGGGGCCGGGTGAATGGCTTAAGAAATCCCCCGGATGAACGATTGATGCCGTATATAGAGCAAGCTGGATTCAGGTCAGCAGCACTGATCCGGACATTTGACTTGCGGTATGATTTAATATCCGCACTAGTCGAGCGTTGGTGCCCGAAGACCCACACTTTTCATTTCCCGTGTGGAGAGTGCACAGTCACTCTAGAGGAATTGCAGTGCAGATTGGGCTCCCAATTGACGGGAGTCCCGTTACGGGCGTCAGTGCGATAGCTGACCCATTTACACTTTGTCAAAGCCTACTAGGGGACTCGTATGGCGATGATGAATAAAATTTTACGGGCTTGAAATTTACATGGCTGAGAGCGAGGTATGAACAGTTATCAGCTGATGCCACTGAAGGCGAGTTGATGTGCGCTACTCGAGCGTACATTATGCACATCATAGAGGGTGTACTGATGCCCGGTGCAAACAATAATAGGGTTCATATTCAGTACCTACCCCTATTGGCTGATTTGAGCAATGCTCGCTCGTATAGTTAGGGTTCCGCAATTCTTGCGTTGTTGTACCGTGATCTTTGTCGGACGACAAAGCCAGCGGCCGTAGACATAGGCGGATGCCTTACACTATTGCAGTCATGGGCTCTGTATCGGATGCCATTCTTGGCATCAGTTACCCACCAACCATACGTATATCCGCTAGTAAACAGGTGATAAAATATAACTTGTTATTAATTGAAATTTTCTTTATATTGATACTATTTGACTTGAAATTTATTTTTTGTAGGTGGAGTATTTATCCGGGTATCGGAAGGTCGTACACTGTCCCGATATACCGGCTTATGATTGAACAACATGCCGGGGAAGGGGTAAGCGATTCCAATATTGGTTACGTGGTAGTTTGTATATCTTACTCACACCGTGTTTAATTTTAACAATGTTATTAATCGTGCAGTTTATATGGATGCCATACCGTAGACCGGAAATTGCAGTCGTTATACCCCCGTCCGCCTATATTCACTCGTATATGTGGTGCACAAACGCACCAATTGTCTGTTTCAATGTAGTCGAGTGGTACCATGGGGATCGAGTGTTGCACCAATTTGGTTGCGTCCAATATATCCCGGATCCGCCATGCCAAGTGTGAGCGGTTCATTGCATAAATAAGAGAGGGAAACAAGGCTTGGATTGGGGGGTTAGGCATTGGGGATTTATTGCGGTGTGGAATGATCGCATGTCCCGAATACCCCAGATGGATATGGCTTCCGGTCTTCAACCTCCATTAGAGTACATACAATGGTACTCTAGTATGGGGAAGCCATATATACTCGGAGGGCGGTCGACTGTAGTCCCCCCACACATGCAGCGATATAGGCCATACGAGCCAGTGGCCGATATGGAGGCCGAGGCAGCTGCAGATCCTGATCCCGAGCTGGAGCCCGAGCAATCACATTCACATTCAGATGTACATTCGTATCATCCAAATGTGCCAGGCAATGACTACTTTCCGGGCTCGTCAGGAGGTGGATACCAGTATGGGTTTGATATATTTGGATCGTACACACCGCAGTACAGCACTCCCGGCTCGTATCCACTGCAGGACATCAGGCCTCCTGGGTCGTATCCACTGCATCAGGGCACTCCTTCTGGCTCGAGTTCATCTATGCCCTTCGAGCCACATGATTTTTCGGCCATGTTTAGCACACCCCCACCTGGACCCCTACCGAAGCCTGAAGAGGATGTTGGTCATCGCGGGCACCCATGACTTGAACGTCGACCACCGCAGAAGTACACACCTAGGACCACACCATCGAACTATCAGTTTTAGGTGTTTCTTGCGGTTTTGATTTTCCTCTATTTTGTATCTGTAAATATTACAATGTTTGTACTTTATTTGTGGTAAGAATTAAATTTTTGGTACAATCTAATGCATATAAATTGATATGTGAATAATATGTGATTTTAGTTGTTATTTGTGTTCAAATTGGTTTATGATAACAAGGTCATATGCGTATGGTTTTATGATTGGTAAAGGAATATGTCCAGTTTTAAATTGTGCTATTTTAAATGTGTGCAATGTCGTTTAAATGAGTGGTATTTAAGTATGTGATATGGTTCATATTGATTGAATTTCAAGGTGCATCATGTTGCTATTAATTAATAGTATGTTCGGCCATGATGTAATGTTACTATGCTTGTATATACAATTGAATATTAAATTGTATAATATAGTTTGATTGGTTTAATATGTGTATATATTGAATTAATATGATTAATAATCACCATATCGCACAAAATAGA
The DNA here is from genome assembly GCA_005393395.2 of Gossypium australe. Taxonomy (NCBI): domain Eukaryota; kingdom Viridiplantae; phylum Streptophyta; class Magnoliopsida; order Malvales; family Malvaceae; genus Gossypium; species Gossypium australe. Next base: position 105,285,359 of record CM016614.1, read on the forward strand.
AATCCATACAAATCCATATTCATACAAATCCATAAATGTAATTTTTTTTGCATTTCAGTCCCTAAATTTATTTATTTTTTTGCAATTAAGCCTTAATTAATCAAAATCACCAAAAATTTGAATACAAAACATGTTAATCTGAATAAGCTCAATTCCCACTCGCTCGTGACGATTGGCCAACATGATAGTTTCGCTGCGGGCATTTACTTCGATTATGACCACCTAACCTGCATATTCCACAGCGCCTATCGTCGGATTTCTCCCTAATGTCCATTTCATTACGGATTCTGGATGATTGCGGACGACCTCTCAAATTCCTGCGTAGCGCTCTGTCTGGGACAAGCTCGAAAGTCGTCTAAGGCACCTCCCATGTAGACAGGTCGGGCAGGACAGGGAACTCATTTTCCCAAACACGCAACGTACGCTCGAGCGTGTACACATCATTGACAAATTGTTCAACATTAAGGTTCACCTTAGCACACGCTGCCACGACATATGCACACGAATAATGAAGTGTTTGGAACCTCCTACATTTGCACTGTCTGTTCCGAAGATCGACTCCATAAGACCTAGGTGGCAAACTGGGTCGACGACCGATGGACTCCGTAACTCGAAAAGTTTCCAGACGTTGTGAATATATTTCTACAGTCATCGGCTTCGCAATCCGACGGTTTGCAATCAATGCATCCCTGACATCTTCCACAACCGCATCCATCTGGTTGACTTGTTGTTCACCCATTCTTGGCATCAAGGTCTCCAACCTGTAGAATGTAGCCGAGAAGACAGATGAAATCGGAAGATGCCGTATTTTCAACAACACAGTGTTGACCCCCTCCACCAAGTTTGTGGTCATTTGACCATAACGAAAGCCCTCGTCAAAACTTTGAGCCCATTGCCACGGCTCCATTGTACCTAACCACTCTCGAAAAGATTTGTTCGTTTGACCTTCCATGGCACTCTCAAGTCAAGTCATTCTTTGGCGAAAAATATGTGGCTCTAACTCGTACGCTGTATATGTTTTAATAAAAGATAAGTTACGGTAACTAGATATCATAAAAACATTAAACTTATATTGAAAATTTAAGGTTATCCTTTACCCATTTTCACCACTTGTCTCTTCCAGTCTGCATTCTTATACTCTCGAAGGAAGTTAGCCGCAATGTGACAGATGCAGTAAACAGATCTCCATAGCACACCGGAACGCCTAATTGCGGCAATTAATCCTTTCCCTCTATCGGAGGTGATGCAAATATTATCGTTGCTAATAACATACCTCCGCAGGTTGGTAAGGAAGAATTCCCAGGATTCCATATTCTTCTTATCTACTATGGCAAACGCTATTGGGAGCACGTTTCTATTGCCGTCATGAGCAACCGCAATAAGCAAGATCTGTGTATATTTTCCGTATAGCCATGTCCCATCCACCTGCACAAATGGCTTGCAGTGTGGAAATGCCCGCACACATGGATCAAACGTCCAGAACATCCGATGAAAAATTCTTTTCCCCGGCTGTAATTGGTCATCTGGGCCGTAATAAGGTCGTGTCTGGAACTCAATCACAGTTCCCGGTACGTACTCTCGCATAGCAGCTATCCATCCCTACAGCTCGTTATACGATGAATCGTAATCTCCATACAGTTGCTCTATTGCCATTTGTTTAGCTATCCACGCTTTTCGATATGATACTCGATACTGAAATCGTGCTTGTATTTCAGCAATCAGTACTGTAATAACCAAATTTGCCCGGCCCATTAAACCCTAATAAAAATAAAGTCCAAAATATAACAGTCCTTTTAAATGTCCAGTTACAAAAATAGCCCAAAACCCACTGAATTAATCCAAACCAGGGGTCCATGAAAAACCCAACAAAAAATCTGTTAAACAGTCCTTTTTAACATTTTTTTGCAGGCCCAAATCACTAATTACAGGCCCAATTACAAGGGCCCAATCGGCCTGAATGGCCCAAAACACTTAGGGTTTCAGAAACCCTAAGGAGTCCCAAAGCCGTGCGCCGTCGACCCATCGTCCACCACCACGTGCACCAACCTTTCGTCCTCGGACTCCACACGTGTCGATTCCCACACTGGACAACCTCCACTACGCACCTCGGTCAACTCGCGTCTCTGACCTCTCCGCTACACACGCTTCACCCATGTCCTGCAAGAAAAGGCCAACAAGTAGAAACAGAGGCAACGCAGCAGAGAAATATGGGATAAAATACTAGAATAATAAACGGTTGTATCCTTCGGCTATAAAGCCCTTCAAAATCAATGTAAAAGGGTCGGCACTAGGAGAAAAAAAAACTATCTGCAATAAAAAGAACAAAAAACATTGAGAGGTTGATTTCTTATCGATTATTATTTATAGTCGTTGTATTTTGTTTTTTTATTTGATTTCATATCTTTATAAATAAAAATCGATAAAAAAGAAAAAGAAATTACCTGAACTCCGGGATCTGCACATCGGAGCCTCCCCTCCGCCATCGAAGCCGAGTCAAAGGCAACGGGGGTTTTCTTTTCTTTCTTTCCGATTTTTAGGGCGAAGAGGGTTGGCCTTCAACACAGAGAACCCACACAAGTCGATAACGCCCATACTCCATGCGCCGTCGGCCATTGTCTGGAGGTGGCACGATCGGCGAGGGAAGTGAAGCCCAACCGTCGGGCGAGAGGGGAGGAGCTTAAGCGTCTGGTTTTTATTTGTTTTAAAAACTAAAAATGAAATGAAACAGATAGGAAATGGGACTTTTAAGTTTTGAAGAAGACGGCGTCGTTTAGTTCAAAAGGGGTGACCCGCGCATTCCAAAAGGGGTATTTGCGCGATTGGTCCCCTTTTTTTGCATCGTTGTTCGATTGGACTCTTTTGTTTCTTCTCTTCCTTTTAAATTCTGTCCTATAATTTTGCACAGTTTCAATTTAATCCCTTTCTAAATGCCGCACTCAAGGACTTGGGCAAATTTTGTTTTGAATCCCCTTTGGTTCGCGCGTGTCTTTTTTGGTCCCCCTTTCTGTTTTTATTTATTTATTAATTACCCCTCTTAATTCCTTTTATTTCAATTGAGCTATCTTAAGCGTTCATTGTCTTGATTGTTTTAATATATTATTTTGACTTCTTTTACCAGTATTATATTATTTTAATTTGATTATTTTGACTTTCATTTATAAATTTTATTAGTTGTTTTATTTTATAGTTTATTTATTTTGAAGATCACTTTAGTATACATTCCTAGGCTTTAAAAACTTGCATGATATAATTTGAATACTTCTATATGTTTTTTAGATTATATGCCTATGTCTATAATTTATATTAAAACCATGTTATACTATGTATGTCATTGTTTTTGCATTATTATATATATATGTATGTATTTTTATCTACTTATATGTATAGGTATACTTTTCTTTAAAAGCTATTTATTTATTTAATTTATTCTCTAGTTTATTATATAAATATATTTATTGTTAATAACCTTGATATATTACTATCAGGTATAAATTATTAAAGTTAGTCTATTTATTTTTCATGAATATTACTCATGTAGATTGGCGTATATTATTCTACACATATACATATATATAAAAATCATCTTGACTTTTTCTCCTTACTTAATATTATATTTTATAGTTGTTTATGTTATTCTTTTTATTATATAGTTGTCGTGTTGAATTATGCCAACTTGTTTAATATTATTTTTAATTTATGGATCCCGACTGTTAATATTCGTGAAGCATATGTGTATTGCCATCGTATGTATACTAGTTTGGTTTCTTGGTATTTTCATGTGATGTTGTTCCTTTATATGCTACTGTTGCCATATTATTAACATGCGCTCGATATTATAATTTTGCTTTTCATTATCAAATAACGATAGGATAAAACGAATTTTGAGCCAATTTTAAATTTGCATATTTAAAAAAAAGGCGATATTCGGGTGTTTAGAAGTACAGAAAATTACATCCTAACGTGTTGGGTGTCGATCTTTCGTTCGACTGAATACTCAAATACCCTTTTCTTTTACATGTTTTGAAGATTAAAGATGATCTCGATGTCAGAGTATAAAGGTGTTATATCCTAACGTGTTGGGTATGATACTTTCATTCCTTTGAAACGAGATAATCTTAAGATTCAATCCCAATTTAACGAATTTTATTTTATTTTTACCCTAGATATTTTCAAGTTTTCCACATTACGACATTGATCAATCAATTTGGTACCAATTTTGGCGTTGCGAGGGTGCTAATCCTTCCTCGCACGTAACCGACTCCCGAACCCATTTTCTCAAAATTCGTAGACCAAAATATTTTTATAGGTGACCCGATCACACCTAATAAAAGATCGGTGGCGAATCCCTATTTTTAAAATTCGATTCCTGTTTTTTTCAAAAATGGTTACGACAAGTACCGAAACTTTAATGGTCGGCATGTCCTTCACCATTGGAATGATACATGTACAAATAGTTTTGGAATCAAGTTTTTTATGATCTTCTGTCATACGTGTCGATCTGCATGTATGAGGTCCAACCAATTTTCGTATCTCCCACATCTGCGAATTTTGAATGAATGCAGCTCAAACCCGCCAATTGCAGCCTTCCGTTGCCTTCCAACACTCCCATTATAAACCGTCAGTTTAGACACTGCGACTTTGTAATCCGCTGATATATCCATGCTATACCGTTTAATAGCAGATACGCACTCTTCTTTACTTTCGAATCTCTGGCCTACGAATAACTCATGCTCGAAATTTACGGCCAGCCGGTGAGCAGTATATATTTCAGGGTACTCTAGGAACTCAGCTACAAGCGCTGCGTCGGGGTCTATGAGCGACATGTGTGGCCCAGGATTATTGTGTATCATAATACATCGCATCTGGTTCCCGACCGAAGACGCGCTAATGTTTCCATCGTCATTCACGTCTTCATCGTCAATATCATTTGGTATATCGTCCATATCGGGATCACTGTCACTATTGACCTATTCCTCACAATGATCACTACTATCGTGTCCATCATCACCATCCACATCAATATTGGGTGTAATATTAAGATCGATATCGATCCCATGTATAGTCGATTCGGCATCAACATACGATATTGGAGGCACCATGCACGGTTCTTGAGGTCCATATTCTTCACCATATGCATTGATGTCTTCATTTGCCTCAATACCGGCTAACTCAGCAAATAAGTGAATCGGTGCATTTTTGTTACTCTCATTCCCATAGTAAAGAGCGATCATTGTCTCCACGTCTTCGTCGTCTACAAGTTCCATTTCTGTGAATTTGATCGGATCTGCCGAAATTGGAAACTTGTAGAAAATTCTCGAAATCGTTCTCCCACAACGTCTAACAATTTTTGCGTTTATCCTCCCCTTCATATCTTCCAACGAGACATTTCTATTAAATCTCATTACTATTTGTTGCCGACATTCAAATATGCATCCAACGGTTGTTGTCAAGATGATTCCATCGAAATAAACGCATACGAAAAACTGATCATCCATCTTCAATATTCAATCTATTAAAAAATAAACAAAATTGCTCAAAAAAATTTCGATCAGTATATACTATTCTTAAATAAAAAAAATTAATGTTTCAATATGCTATTTTTTTCATTCATTCTTAAGCTCACACTATTACAATTATCATTTTGTACATGAACAACATTTATCTTTACATCTAACCACTTAAAGTCAGTTCTACATTTTATCCCATCTTCGAGCTTGTATCTTCCTCTGGGAAATACTGTACAATCCAATTTAGCAATTCTTGATTCTCTTCATATTCATGTTCTACAATCCAATTTGAAGTTTCCTCGGGATCTTCTTCCTCTTCAATCTTTATAACAGGTATTGAATTTAGAAATTCTCTTGGTAATTTCCTAACATCTAGTTTATCCATCCATGGTATGTCAAACACACTTTGCTTCCTAGTCAACTTCCGTGAGCCTATACGTTGCCACACTGTTTTCCTAGGTCCATAAGAGATTATAAACTTCACAAAGCGTATAACTAGATTCCAATAGGTTTGTGGTACCAATATCTTCCAAAGTTCGTCTAAAATTATTTGATGCTCTCGTTCTATTAATGTCCCTCTAAGGGTTAAGTATTGCACTTTATTCTTCCTAATCATTTCATGACCCTTCCACAACACTTCTTGCATCTTTTTATTTACGGTAATAAGGTGTTGAACAATGTCTTCTTCAGGTTTCATTCTGTAATCTTGCACTTCTCTCATCATCTTATCAACTTTCTCCATTTGTGCTGAAGTTATTATCTCATCAGGCAATATCCAATATGTTGCCATTTCTAACAATATCTACATCAGAAACATTTTCAATTTTTATCACTAATTAACAATTACTTTATGATAGTTTTACTAATATAAAAACTTTCAAATATATTAAAAATTTAAAACATAACATTCACAATAAAAAATTAATTAATATAAACACAAAACTTACTAACAAATCAAAACTAAATAATAACAAAAATAATATTTAGGGTTTCTTACTAACAATATTTACTAATACTGACTAAAATATTAATATACTAACATAGTCAATATTAACATATTAATATACTAATAACAATATACTAACTAACATATTCACTAAAATATTAATATACTAACATATTACTTATACTTGTATATATTATTTTAGGGTTTTTAGGGTTTTTAACTAACATATTAACATACTAACAACAATATACTAACTATGTTACATATTAAATAAAATATTAATATACTAACATATTATTAATATACTAACAATATATTATTTTACGATTTTTAGGATTTTTAACTAACATATTAGTCTACTAACAATATAGATACTAACTAACTAACATATTAACTAAAATATTAATAGTATTCTAACATTTTAATTATACTACTAACAATATATTATTATTTTAGGGTTTTTAGGGTTTTTAACTAACATATTAATATACTAACAATATACTAACTAACATATTATTAACTAAAATATTAATATAATAACATATTAATATACTAACAATATTTTATTTTAGGGTTACTAACAATATACTACTAACTAAAATATCATTTTAGGGTTTCTAACTAACAATAATACTAACTAACTAACTAAGATAACAATTAACCTAGTAATCCTAATAACTAACAATAGTTATAAACTAAACTAACAACAACAAATAATAAAAATAAAAATCAATATATATCATAATAATAATAACAACATAAAATTATAAACACAATAACAACAATATCTTCCATTATTTTAAAAAAAAATTATACATACTTTTATTTTTTTCTTCTTTCTTTCTCCTCCTTTCTCTTTCTTTTTCCGGCGCCGCCGTATCCTTCTTCTTCTTCTTCTTCCCTTTCTCAGCTGCTGAAACTTGATTCTTCTTCTGAGCTAAAAATGAACTTTGGGGAGCTTATAACACTGAAAAGGCCAAGCTAGTGCCGCCTCTGCCACTGGCACCATCGGTGCCACCTGTGACAGAGGCTTCACCAAGGTCTTGTCATTTCGTTACATGTTCTTTTTCCTGTTTCAGTTGTTTTTTTTTTTTTAATTTCAGTGACAAAAAAATCTAAGCTTGCAGAGGGTGGTGCCGCCTCTGACAGAGGCGCAACCACCCTCAATGTACCATTTCCGTAATTAATCAAAAGGGCACCCTATTTTGGATATTTTTTTTTGTATTAATTTGGTAAAAAACCCGAAGATAGAAAATAGAAGATAGAAGAGAAAGAAAAGGCTAAAAAAAAAGATAACAGTAGCTTATTTTTTTAGGGTTTAGATTTTTAGAGAAGCTAGAAAAGGAAGAAAAGGCAGGCACTCTATAACCTAATCAATGATGTTGGCACAGCACCCAAAACCCCAAAAAATAAGTATTTGTATTTCAAACTCGCATAAATCAGTGCTACCTATCCCAGACCCTCAGCCCTTAATTATTTTTTACTAGCAGACTAATGATTGGGTTGAAAAAACGAGGGTCTCCACCACCCAAGATATACCATTTCTGTAAATAATGGGGATAGCGTACCATTTTGGTATTTATTTTTTATTTTTGTATTATCTAGATAAAAAAGGCTAAAAGAAATCACGGTCACTAACATGACTTTTCATCTATTTCAAAATCGATGTTCTTCTTTTTTTTCTTCAATTTTATGATGATTGTGTTTGGTCTAAGTTTTTTTTATATATAAAGATATTATAATCTAATAAATGGCAAAAGAAATTACGTTCTATAAATTTTATTGTTTCTTAAAAACGATCATTGTCAGTGACAGAGCCAATAGGGTTGGTAGGGCCCCAGTCCCCCTTAAAATGGAAATTTTTGTTATTTAGGTCTTTTATAATTTATAAAATTTTAAATTAGTAATGGTAAAATTGCACTTTGCCCCCCAAAATAATAAAAATTTGATTTAATTCTTTAAAATTATAAAGATATAGACTATTAAAATAATGAAATTGTATTTTTACTATCGTAAAATATACTATTTAATTCCGCCCAAAAAGATTGGTCATTGTTTATTCAATCTCCAATGCAATCCTATTGGAAAAAAATTTCTCTAATCAAGTACCAAGGAATTGAAGATCCACTCAAAAAGATCTCAATTTTGGAATTGGATTACATTGTTAATTTAGTGTTGTTATTTGATGTATTATATATTTGTATCTAATCAATGTTAAATAAATAGTAAATTTAAATTTTATAATTAACCAAAAAAATTAAGTATTAAATTGTGTGAAAATTAAATTTTAACATTATTATTTAAAATTTATTAAAAATTTTGAAACCCCTACATAGCGGGTCATAATATAATTTTAAAATACTTTAAATATACTAAAAAATTGATCACACACGTATTTGTGAAAATTACGAATTTAGAATATAAATGTGTGTTTAAAAATAGCATACAATAAATAATGAAATGTATGATTTTAAACTAATTGTAATATATGAAATATGTACATTATTAAAATAAAACAATAGATTAAATTAGGAGTAAAACGAAATTTAAACACATAAATACATCAAATAAACAATGGTTTTGTCAATAATAGTGAGTTAGGGCTTTTTTACTTGAATAATATAAAAATAAAAATAATATACTAAAATGGTATGTCAGAGGGATTATGTGCCGAAATGGTACATTCATGCAAGTGGAGGGTGATGCATAGGCGGTATCACCTTAAAATTCTGACAGCCTTGACTAAAAAAATAAAATATAAAATGGAAATGCCTTGTAAATAGGTGACACCAAAGAAATATGGGTCAAATACGACCCGTATACCACCAAAACCCGACCCGCTGACATTGAGGTGATAGGACCACTGGTGATGCCATGCCCAATAGATAGGCGGCACTGGACTGCAAACAGCAGTCCCCTTCAGTGGTGGCAGCGATGGGACGGACCATGGTCCCGTGAATTGTGTTTTGGGGACCTTATAATGGTCCCCAATGTCCCCATTTTGCCTTGAAAGTGGATGAAAGAAAAAAAAATAGAAGAAGAGAACGGGAAGGGAAGGAAGGGAAAAAAGAAAGAAAAAAGAGAAGCAGAATATAGAGAGGAGAAGGGGAAGGAAAAAAAATAGAAGAGAAAAAAAGGAAAGGAGAAAGGGAAGGAGAAGAGGTTGTGTTTGGGATTTGAGAAAAGAATTAGGGTTGTGTTTAGGGTTTGAAAAAAAAAATCAAGAGATTGTATTTGGGGTTAGAAGGATTTGGTATTTAAAAAAAATCATAAAAGATATTTTTTATTTAGTAATTTTTTTTAAATAAATGTTATTTTTTTGTTGTTTTTGATTTATTTCGAAATTAATTTTTTTTTTGTAAGGTATTATTTGGTTAAAAATAGCTATTAAGGTATGTTTCTATTTATTTTATATTAGCATTCATAAGTTTTTTTTTATGTTTATTCAAGTAAAAAAGCCTATTTATATAGAATCTTTTATGTTTTATTTTTTATGTAATTTATTTGTCATGTGTGTTTTAGGTTTATTAGATTTATTATGTTTTTTTAAAATAAAATAATAATAACAATATTCGTATTTATTAGGTTTATTATGTTGAGATAGTTTATGTTATGTTTCGTTATATTTTTTTATTGGCATGTTATTTTTATTATTTTAATATAATTTTTTTGTTTTCTTTATGTAGGTAACAGATGAGACCATTGTGATGGATTTTATGAATGGAACCATTGAGTTGGAATTTATGAGATATATTTATTTTGTTAATATAGTATAGCAAAAAATATGATGTGGACAAAACTGTTGGTATTTTTATAATGAAAAGCAATATATAAAATTTAGGTATTTTGATAAATATTTAAAATGCATCAAACTTAGAAATTAATTATCGAAATTTCTTTTAAAATTGCAAGTATTGAAATGGGTTCATTGATTAAGAACGATGATCACATATCAAACACAGTTAATAAGATGATAATATATTGTTATTTGTTATTCACGAGTTTCCTTAAAAAGTTTCACGTCATTTATGGAAATAAATTATGTTATAATAACAATTTTCTATAATTTAATAGTGTCAAGGCCCGTACCGCACATTGAGGGGTCGAGTGAATGGTTTAGGATATCCTCCGGATGAATGACTGATGCCATACTTGGAGTTAGCAAGATTCGGGTTAGTAGCATTGATCTAGACGTTTGATTTGAGTACAATTTTATATCCGCTTTGGTCAAGCGTTGGCGCCTGGAGACCCACACTTTTCATTTGTCGTGTGGGGAATGCACTTCACTCTAGAGGATGTTGCACTGCAACTTAGGCTCCCAATCGGCGGGAATACGGTAACAGGTGTAAGTACAATATCTAAGCCGGACGCCTTTTGTTATAACCTACTAAAAGTCTCGCCTAATGATGCTAAGTCGAAATTTATGAGTTTGAGATTTTCATAGCTGAAAGCCAATTTTGAGCATTTATCAATTAATGCCACTAAACAGGAGGTGATGTGCATATCTCAAGCATACATTATGCATATTATAGAGGGTGCACTAATGCCAGATGCAAACAACAGCAGGGTTCATTTGATGTATTTACCCCTATTAACTGATTTGCAGAATGTTTGCTCGTATAGTTGGGGTTCCGCAGTTCTGGCTATGTTGTATTGTGACTTTGTCAGACGACAAAGCCTTCTGTTGTAGACATAGGCAGATGCCTCATATTGCTGCAGTCTTGGGCTCTTTACCGAATGCCATTCTTGGCATCGGTTAGTCACCATGCATACGTATTTCCACTGGTAAATAGGTGACAAAGTTTTACTTGTTATAGTAATTAATTGACATATTTTCTTTTAATAATACTATTCTAACGATATTATTCTAGCATGTAATTTGTTTTCGTAGATGGAGTACCAATCCAGGTATCAGTAGGTCATACACTATTTTGATATACCGTGTGATAATTGAACAACTTGCCGGGAAAGGGGTAAGCTATTCCAATGTTCATGACATGTAAGTACTTTGTATATCTTACTCGAGCTGTGTTAAAATTTAACTATGCTATTAATTGTGTAGTTTATCTAGATGCTGTATCGGAGACCAGAAATTACGGCTGTTATTCCCTCATCTGCCTACATTCATTCACAACTGTGGTGCATTAACGCATGCATTATCAATTTCCAGACAGTCGAGTGGTATAACGGGGATCGAGTACTCCTGCAATTTGGTTGCATACAGTATATCCTAGCTCCGCCAATGCAGTTAGGGAAGATCCACGAGATTAACAAGAGAGGAAAACATGTAAATAATTAGGGGGTTGTGCACCAGAAATATATTGCAGTGTGGGACAATCGGATGGTGCAGAGACTTCAGATGGATATTGCTTTCGATTTGCAACCATCGTTAGAGTACATACAGTGGTACGTTAGTATGGGAAAACCATATTTACTTGTTGGGCAATCAATTGTAGTCCCCTCGCACATGCGCCAACTTGGGGCATACGAACCAGAGCCCGAGCTAGAGCCCGAGCCCAAGCCTGAACCCGAGTTAGAGCCTGACCGGTTGCATACACATTCTGGGGATAGTTCTTATCATCCGGAGTTACGGGTCAATGATTATTTCCCAGGCTCGTCAAGACACGGATATCATTCCAAGTTTGATATCTTTAGTCCACTACCACTGCAATACAACACTCCTTTCGGCTCGTATCCACCGCATTACTCCACTCCTCCCGGCTCGTATCCACTCCAATACTCCACTCCTCCAAGCTCAAGTTCATCGATGGCATTCGGGGCATATGATTTTTCTTCTATGTTTCACGCACCCCTACTTGCGGGTGAAGAGAATGTTGATCGTTGCGATCACTTGCAACGTAAACTTCTACCCCTGCAAAAATATACCCCTAGGACCACACTATCAAACCATCAATTTTAGGGGTTTGTTGCAATTTAAATATTACAAAGTTTGTACTTTTTTAATTCTACAAAATTATAAATAAGAAAAAAAAGACAATCTTTGTATTTATTTAATTAGATTAATTACAACATTAAAACTTGGAACAAACTTTGTAATATAAATTAGATAAATTACAACATTAAAATGAGGAACAAACTTTGTAATATAAATTATATACATTACAACATTAAAACGAGGAATCAACTTTGTAATATAAATTAGGTACATTAGCTTAATTCCTACCCGATCGTGACGGTTGTCTAATATGATAGTTTCCCTGCGGGCATTTATTCCGATTATGACCTGCTAATCTGCATAATCCACAAAGCTTAGCATCGGATTTCTCCCTAATATCCATTTCATTATGGATTCCGGATGATTGCGGACGACCTTTCGGATTCCTATGCAACACTTTGTCTGGGACAAGCTCAAAATTCGTCGAAGGCACCTCCCACGTAGACAGGTCAGGCAGGATGAGGAACTCGTTCTTTTAGACACAAAACGTGTGCTCGAAGGTGTACACATCATCGATAAATTGTTCAACATTGAGTGAGACTTTAGCATAAGCTACCACAACACGCGCACATGGATAATGAAGTGTTTGGAACCTCCTGCAATCGCATCGTCTGTTTAGGAGATCAACTCCATAGGACTTAAGTGGTATATCAGGTAGACGACCGATGGTCTCCGTAACTCGAAATGTTTCAAGACGTCGTGAATATACTTCTACATTCATCGACCTCACCATTCGACAGTTTGCAACCATTGCATCCCTGACATCTTTGACAAACACATGTCCCGCCTCCATCTCGTTGACTTGTTGCTGCTTCATTATTGGCATCAAGGTAGCCAACTTGTAGAATGTAGCCGAGAAGATAGATAAAATTAGAAGATGTTGTGTTTTCATCAGCACGGAGTTAATCCCCTCCGCCAAGTTGGTGGTCATATGACCATAGTGAAAGCCCTCGTCGAAACTTTGAGTCCATTGCCAAGGTTTCATGGTACCCAACCACTGTAAAAAAGATGTGTTCGTTTGACTCTCCATGTCACTCTCAAGTCGAGTCATTCTTTTCCGAAAAATGTGTGGCTCTAGCTCGTGCACTGTGTATGTATTAAGAAAAGATAAGTTATAGTCTCACCCTAAAACATTAAAACATATATTGAAAATATAAGGTTATCATTTACCCATTCTCACAACTTGTCTTCACCAGTCTGTTTTCTTATAATCTCGATGAATGTTAGCCGCGATGTGTCGGATGCAGTAAACGGATCTCCATGGCACACCGGAATGCCTAATGGCTGCAATTAATCCTTTCCCTCTATCAAAGATGATGCAAATATTATCATTGCTAATAACATACCTCTGGAGGTTCGTAAGGAAGAATTCCCACGATTCCATGTTCTCCTTATCTACGATGGCAAACGCTATTGAGAGCACGTTCTTGTTCCCATCTTGAGCAACCGCAAGAAGTAAGATCTGTGTATATTTTCCGTATAGCCAGGTATCATCTACTTGCACAAATGGCTTGCAGTGGGGAAATGCGCGCACACATGGATCAAACGTCCAGAACATCCGTTGGAAAATTATTTTTCCCGATTGTAGTTGGTCATCCAGGCCGTAATAAGGTCGTGTCTGTAACTCAATGAGAGTCCCTAGCACGTACTCTCGCATAGCAGCTATCCATCCCTGTAGCTCATTGTACGACGCATCGAAATTCCTGTACAATTGCTCAATTGTCATCTGTTTAGCTATCCATGCCTTTCGGTATGATACTCGATACTAGAATCATGCTTGCATTTCTGTAATCAATACCAAAACTTTAATGGCCGGCATGTCCTTCACCATTGGCATGATGCACGTACAGATAGTTTTGGAATCAAGTTTTCGATGATCTTCTGTCATACGTGTTGACGTACATGTGTAAGGCCCAACAAATTTTCGTATCTTCCACATTTGCGACTTCTAAATAAATGCGGCTCAGACCTGCCAATTACAGCTTTCCGCCGACTTCCAACACTCCCCAATATATAATGTCAGTTTAGACATGGCAACTTTGTAGTCCACTGATATATTCATGCTATACCGCTTAATGGAAAATATGCGCTCTTTCTTACTTTCGAATCTCTGGCCCATAAACAACTCCTCAGGATCGGAATCTACGGCCAGCCAGTGAGCAGGTAGCATTTCAAGGTATTTCGAAAACTCGACTGTGTGCGTCGCGTCGGGGTTTATGAGCGACATGTGTGCCTCAGGATTATTGTGTATCACAATACGTCAAATCTGGTTCCGGACTGAAGACGCGCTAATGTTTCCATCGTCATTCACGCCTTCGTCGTCAATATCATCCGGGACCTTGTCCACATCGGGATCACTATCACTATCGACCTCGTGATCACAAGGATCACTACTATCATATCCATCATCACAAACCACGTCAATATCGAGTGTAACATTAAGATCGATGTCGATCCCGCGTACAATCGATTGAATATCAACATAATCAAAGCCACCATACACGGTACATTTTGGTCACTCTTATTCCTAGAATAAAGAGCCATCATTCTCTCCATGTTTTCATCGTTTACAAGTTCCATTTCGGTGAATTTGATGGGATCTGTCGAAATTGGAAACTTGTAGAAAAGTTTCGAGATCCTTCTCTCACACGTCTAACAATTTTTACACTAATCATTTCCTTCATATCATCAAACGAGACATTTCTATTAAATCCCATTGCTATTTAATGGCGACATTCAAATATACATCCAACAGTTGTTGCCAAGGTTACTCCATCGAAATAAACGCATACGAAAAACTAATTATCCATCTTCAATATTTAATCTGTTAAAAAATAAATAAAAATTCTCAAAACTATTTTGAAAAACAAAAAAATACTTATATAAAAAATTTAATGAATAAAAAGAGACCAAAATTATATCAATATGCAAAATTTTTCATTCATAAGCTCAAACTTTTTCAGTTCTCATTTTGTACATGAACAACATTTATCTTTACATTTAACCACTTAAATTCATTTCTATGTTTTCTTCTATCTCCAATTTTGTATCTTCCTCTGGGAAATTCTCTATATTAAATTTTGAATTCTCTTCAAATTCATTTTCTATAATCCAATTTGGAAATTCCTCAAGATTTTCTTCCTCTTCAATCTTTATAACGGGTATTGAATTTAGAAATTCTCTTGGTAATTTCCTAACTAATTTATTCATCCATGATATGTCAGTCAACTTTCGCTTCCCAGTCAACTTTCGCGAACCTACACTTTGTCTCATTATTTTCCTTGCTCCATAAGAGATTATAAACTTCACGAAGTATATAACTAGATTCCAATAGGTTCATGGTACCAATGTTTTCCAAAGTTGGTTTAAAATGATTTGATGCTCTCGTTCTATTAATGTCCCTCTAAGGATCAAGTATTGCACTTTATTCTTTCTAATTAGTTCATAACCCTTCCATAACACTTCTTGCATCTTTTGATTTACGGTAATAAGGTGTTGAACGATGTCTTCTTTTGGTTTTATTCTGTAATATTGCAATTCTCTCATCGTCTTATCAACTTTCTCCCTTTGTGCTAAAGTTGTTATCTCATCAGGTAATATCAGATTTATTGCCATTTCTACCAATATCTTTGATAAAAAATATTTTTATTTCGATTTTTCAGTATTTATCTATTTTTTTCTGGTGTTATTACTAACTAACAATTATTTTATAATAGTTATTAACAAAATAACTTTCAAATATATTAAAAAATATTAAAACATAACATTTATAACCTAACAAATCACAATAAACCCTAAACAAATAATTGACCTAAACACAAAAATTCCTAACAAAAAAACTTTAAAATAACTTAAAAATTAATATAAATTTACATTTATAACCTAACAAATCACAATAAACAAAATAACTTTAAAACAAAACATAAAAATAACAATAAACAAACTATATAATACTAACAAAAAAATTTATTCTCATCATAATCCATTCTATTTAAAAATAAAAATACATTTTCTTTCTTTTTTCTTCTTCTTTCTTTCTTTCTTCTCCCTCTCTTCTTCCTTATCTTCTGCTATTTTTTTAGCCGACCTTTCTTCTTGAACCAGACGATTAAATAGGAGTGTAAATTTCATACATTGGTGCCGCCTATCAGATAGGGGTCACCAGTGTCACCTACTATATAAGGGTCATTAGTGCTGCCTATCAGATAGGCACCACACCCCTGCATTATATCCGTATATATATATATATATATATATATATATATATATATATGGGTTCATACCAGCCCGGTACAAATGTGGTGCCGCCTATCAGGTAGACACCACTATTAAAATAATATATATATTTTCTAGTCAAGTTTGTCAGAATTTTAGGGTGGTGCTGCCTATGCATCACCCTCCACTTGCATGAATGTACCATTTCAGTACATAATCCCTCGACATACCATTTTAATATATTATTTTTATTTTTATATTATTCAAGTAAAAAAGTCGTGAGTTAGTGTCGAGTTAACTTATGACACAGAATCAATTAATAACATTCTCAATAACTTGTAAATATTAAAATAAAAATGTATAAAGTTCATTAAAATGAGAATTAAAATTTTATTAATCTTGTTAGTTTTGATTCAAATCTCACCCTATATATTTTTAATTGACTTTTGTAATGAAAAAACTAAAATACTCTTAAATAATATAACCTAATTTAATTATAAATAGATATTTTGGTAATTTTTTAATCAATTAAGGGCCAGTTCTTCATTGCTTTTTAAAATCACTTCTGACTCCAAAAGCACTTTTGGAAGAAAAGCTGTGCAGAACAAGCTGCTTTTGGCTGAAATTTTTGGCTTTTCAGAAGTGTTTTTGAAAAGCACTTCTAAAAAGGAGAAGTTAAAATTTTTAGCTTTTCCTCTCCCAAAAGTACTTTTAGTGCTTAATTACTTTTTTACCCCTCTAATAGCATAGTACTTTCCCTTCTTTTTTTCGTGGTGCTTAATTACAAATGTGTTAAAATCATTAATTAAAAATAAAAAATTTTTTAAAATATTAATTACAAATATTTAATGGTTATATTTAAATATTTAAAATGTAGTTTATATATTCTAATTAAATTTTATAAGTAATTAATATTTATTACTTAAAAATATTTAAAATTTATATTTTATATATTAAATTATTAACAAATTATAGTAATTTTTTATATTCTTACTAAAATATAATAATATTAACTAATTTAAATTTTATTTAAATATATATTTGTTACTTGATAATAACATATCTAAAATTTTAAAGTAAACTTTTCAAAAACATTTTTCAAAAATACTTTTTTACAGCATTTCTCAAAAATACTTTTAAAAAATATTGCAAAAACAGCCCTAACAGTGAGCAGTAGATGAAAAATAAGGAATTAGGGACACAAAATTTCTGTTTTGGGTTTTCCAAGATTGCCTTATCGTAAAAGGGACACGTGTTGTCCTGCGAAAAGATTTAGTTCAACAGCTAATTACTGCACCTTGCAGTGATAGATAACAAGCTCGAATGCAAAAAAAAAAAAAAGTATAAACATGAAACGACATGATATAACAGATAAAACGACATTGAACTTCCGTAAATACCTCCTTTAGAGAATATCTTTTCCCGTAGCCCATAGCTAATTGAAGCTCCTGCTTGCTTTCCTTTGCTTCAGCAGAGCGACACAAACGAAGAAGAAAAGAAATATAATAAAATAATTTCAAAATTATTTATATAAATATGGCGTTTGGCGCCAAAAAGGTGGGCCATGTGGTCTCCGGTATTGGTGGCAACGGAATGGGCCAGATTTTGGCCGCCATGGCCGCCGCACTCTTGATTCGCTTGTTCTCCGGGCCTGGCCCAGCTAGCTTGCCGGAAGATGAAACCTGTGAAGAAAACGACTCCGTCAATGGAGATGATGCTCCGCCATCAGCTGGCAAAGTTTTTCCGGTCACCATAACGTGGAGGAACATCACATGTTCTCTCTCCGATAAACACTCAAAATCAGTAAGTAAATAGTAGTAACAGTTTTCTTCCTCTTTTTTTTTTTTTTTCCCTTTAATTCATTTATTGTTATGCATTTTTGCCTGGCTTCTAAGAAGATGCAAAAGGAAAATTGAAAACATATTTGAGCTTCGAATTGAAACTGGAAATGGTAGGATTTGTTTGTCTTTTAAATATGATAGATATTTATTTTACGATAGGTTCGCTTTCTGCTTAAAGATGTGAGTGGAGAGGCCAAACCTGGAAGATTACTCGCCATAATGGGGCCATCAGGATCAGGAAAAACCACTCTGTTAAACGTTCTGGCGAGTCAGATTTTGGCATCACCGCGGTTGGCGTTGTCAGGTCTTTTGGAGTTCAATGGGAAGCCCAGTTCAACTAAAGCTTACAAGTAATGACATTATTAACTTTGAAATCATTAGAAGTGTAGTTTATATATGGGTTTTGATGGCATTTATAAGACTGTTTGTTGGTTCTTGTAGATTTGCTATGTTAAAAATTTGAAAACCTAGGGATGAGGTATAAACCTATAATAATTGAGTTGAATATGTGACTGCTAGCTATATAAAATAATATATAACATATAATCACAAGGTAAAAAGTGTTAGGTATCCCATAATGATAACGAAAGTATGTGAGTATTATAATCTTAATAGACCCATGACACAAATATGTTATGAGTGTTATAATTAATGGAACATTCATGATGGGAACTACCTATGTGAGTAGGAGTGTGGTCGCTTCTAAGAGCTCAAGGGTTTGGCTCTGACAACGCTCATGAAAAGAGGTTACATATACATGACCATAATACTGTGCATTGACTGGTGTTGGAATTGTTATGTGAGATGTGTTCGGTTAGTCAAATGGAATAGCTGGTTCAAAGCGTAATTTACTATGCAATTTCGATTAACTTGAACATGTTTTCACTAAGTGAAAATTCAATCGTAAGACATCTTCATTTATGCAATCAATTTTCAAGATTATCAAAATCTAGAAGTGACCCAAAAGTTATGTCACTTGGTTATTAGCTAAAAGTTGTCACTATTTATAGTGATGAGTTATGTCTCTTGTTACTAAAGAGTTATGTTTCTTAATTATTAATAAAGAGTCATGATTATTCAAGTAGACTCTATTGATAATTATGTTTATTGTTAAAAGATGTGATTATCCATTGGATAAAAGAGACATAAGAACTCTCATAAATAGGAGTGAAATTTCATTTGCATGGTACACCAAAAAGACATGAAAATAAAGTTTCTTTCTATTCTTGTTAAATTCTTTATAGAAATTGATATCCTTAGTGTGCTCCACTCAGTGCTCAATGGATTGTTTCTGTCAAGTGCAAAACGTAAACAGTTATTGGGTATCTTTGAGATTCATTTGCCGTAACTCTTTTGCACATCATAATATAGATGGGGCGAATAGAATCTTAAAGAAAGTGAGATTGATACACGCCTTGAAACCTTTGTTAATTTCTCATGAGTTCATTTTTATCCCCCACACACTAACTTTTTGATGGCATTTCTAAGACTGTTTGTTGGTTCTTGTAGATTTGCTTACGTCCGACAGGAGGATCTTTTCTTCTCCCAGTTGACAGTTCGAGAAACATTATCTCTTGCTGCAGAACTTCAGCTTCCAGAGATATCTTCCGTAGAAGAGAGAGATGAATATGTGAACAATCTCTTATTTAAGCTAGGCTTGGTAAGAATAACTTGATTTCTGTATACTGGAGATATATGAAATTGTGAGGCTTGCAGACATATTACTTTCATTGTCTTAGCTGCCATTCGCTTTACATAATAATTGAGAGATATAGAAATTAGCTGCTTCACTGGAACCTATCAGCTATGCTACCACCCTATATTACTAATTGTATGATCTTTGCTTTTGGGTTAATACAATGTGGTAAGAAAGAGGTTTGCTCAATTTTTAGTCAATTATCATTAACATTTTTATCCTGATACAGTTTTTCTTTCTGGGTGATCTTTTTATTCATTCTCCAAAAGGTCAGCTGTGCCGATTCAATTATTGGTGATGCCAAAGTTCGTGGGATCAGTGGTGGTGAAAAGAAACGCTTATCATTAGGTTGCGAACTGATTGCAAGTCCATCTGTCATATTTGCTGATGAACCCACAACTGGTATGCATGATTAAGCATAATGTAATCTTCTTGTAAGATAGCTCTTGTTACTCAATCTTTTTCCTATGTTACATTTGATCACATTATTTCTAAGTGGTTTCTGAATGCTTAACAAAAACCATCCATCATGATAATATCTATGCTTGATTAATTGCCTCCTCAGTAGTTCCGAATTGCTATCATCTGGTAATGTATGTCAGCCACCTAAGAAGTATTGATAGAGCATGTGGGGTGCAAAGAAAAAAAATGTAGCCGAGAGTGATAATTTCCAGAAGTTCTTCATTAAACATCCAGAAGTGACAATTTCACATACCATGCCATGTCCAAATCAATTAGTTGTAACCTTTATTGTAGAATAATCAGGTTTGCCTGTGAGGTTGATCTCAGTCTTTCTAGATAATCTTGGAACACTTAACTAAAACCCATCTATCATGTAATATCCATGATTGCCCAATTGTGTCCTCAGTTATTCACAATTTGTATCCTAAAGAACTAATCTTAGACTCCTAAGAAGCAATGATATAGCATGTGTGGGGTGCAAAGTACAAAATGTAGTTAAGAGTGCTACATTTTGGAAGTTCTTCATAGAATTTGTGCCATTTATAGAGCATGAACAAGACAAAATTCGATTTTACATACCGTATCATGTCCAGATCAATCAGTTAGACCCTAAACCTGAATTAGTGTATGGTCATTAATCTTTTTACCAGAGTTGATTTTGGTTTTCCAATTTCTTCTTGTGTATTCAGGACTTGATGCTTTCCAAGCTGAGAAAGTAATGGAAACTCTCCGCCTGCTTGCACAAGATGGTCATACTGTAATTTGCTCAATACATCAGCCTAGAGGTTCGGTGTATGGTAAATTTGATGACATTGTGTTGTTAACAGAGGGCACACTTGTTTATGCTGGCCCAGCACGTGATCAGCCACTGGAATACTTCTCCAGATTTGGGTTGTTATCAAACTTTGCTCCTGTTAATTATGGAATGCAATGTCTGCCTGCATGCTATGGTTCTTTATTCAGTCTCAATAAATTTAATTCCGATTGTCTGATTTTTATTGACTGCGACTTGTGAGGAAGAGACATGTAAATATCTTCTATTTAAAAATATTTAACCTCTGAAAAGGTGCATTGTTGGGTTTAGGACTAAAATTATCCATCAGGTTTACCTGCTAGGAATCCTGATTAGCATCAATATTACTTGTATGCTGGATGAGATTTCTAATGTAACTCTAGCACTCCTATTATGCTTGAAATGTAGCTGCATGTGTCCACATCAGTCAGCTTAAGGAAAAAGAGAAAAAGAGAAAAAATAGATATTGCCATGGCCTCATCATTTACCAATATACCGTTAATGTGTGATACTGATGCATCCCTTCGCACATGATCTTGTGGACTAGTTATGTTTTTCATTTTGTTTATGGAAGTGGATGATCTAAATATTCTCTCTCTCTCTCTCTCTCTATATATATATATATATATATATATATGTTGTTTCATTGATATCATAATTAAACGACTTTGAGAATCATGAGCTGGTTTTTTTCCCCTCTGCTTTTGTTTACTTTAATAAACAAGGACTATTATTTGAACTCTGCATCTAGATGGAAATTATCTAACAACAAAGTACCAGAATCTGAAATGATGAGACATATTCTTGAATATTGATTAATCAACAGGTACCAGTGCCCAGATCATGCAAATCCTGCTGAATTTTTGGCTGATCTTATATCCATTGACTACAGTTCTGCTGACAGTGTCTACTCGTCTAAGAAAAGAATTGATGCTCTCGTTGAAGCATTCTCAACACAGTTCTCAGCAGTTCTTTATGCCACTCCTCTTACTGGATTGACTGGTCCTAAGCAGGGCATGAAGTTCGGCAAGAAAATCGCTGCTAAGAGAAAAGGGGGATGGTGGAGACAATTCTGGTTGCTTCTAAAACGTGCATGGATGCAAGTTGGTTTTTCTACTATTTAGTATAATTTTTGTCTATTTAGTTTTTATTTGATATCTTTAAGGTTTAAGGACATGATAGAAAATAGGAACAATCATTCCCTTAAATTCATTGGTTTGATTAAGAAATTGTCGTAATTCATTTGTCTGATATTTAGCTGCTTCATTTTACCCAGTCTGGCCAGGCATTCTAATGATGTAATCAATTTCTAGCATCCAGTGTTTTATTCATTCCCTGAAGCCAGAACAACAATGAAAAAAATAAATATCCTAAAATCAATAAAATCATTGTATAACATGTTAGTCTCCTTTTGTGAGGTTTTTTTCATACAAGTCTTGCTAATTTCTTTTTTCTTTTACATTGTGTCGCTGTGTGTGTGCATGTATTCAAAATGATCATAACTTCTGTTCCTTTTTGTTCATTGACAAAATGGTTGGCCAGGCTTCTCGTGATGGACCAACAAATAAGGTTAGAGCTAGAATGTCAATTGCATCAGCTATAATATTTGGATCTGTTTTCTGGAGAATGGGAAGATCTCAAACGTCCATACTAGACAGAATGGGTTTGCTTCAGGTATGGACCCTTTGGTTTCCTTAATTTTTGCAGTACATGAAGTCCCTTTGATCCTACTCTAGGCTCTGATTTGTGTTTTCCGTACGAAAGTGGACCAAAATGAATGGTTCAAGTGTTTTTGATGGGGGAGGTTAGTGGAGGGGAATTAGATAAGTGTGGAAGGTATTGAGGACAATTTTTCTTTCTGACCATGCCAGAAACTGATGCACCTGATAAAAGGAATTGAAGCCATTTGAATTCTATACCCTCGATAAAAAGGGTTTTTATGTTATTATGATTATTATATTATTTTTATTTTAGCAGTTTGTTCCTCAATTCCAGTCTGTAGTTCAGGTAATGAAAAAACTGGCTAATTTCTAGCTTTTGCTGGCATTGGCTGAAGACCTCCATCCTCTCCCTATGGTGCCATAGGTCAAAGGCACTCTTGAGACCACATTCTAACTATTGAAACTAATGAACCATACCCCTTCCTAAAACTTTATTCTCTGTTGTTCTACAAAGTATATGACGTTTTCATATTTGAAGGGCAGCATATTTAATCATCTACCATTCTTGAAGAGTGACTGGTGTCGAGCAATTAATGATATATATGTGATTAAGAGATGTTAGTGTTGATCGTATTAAAGTTCCTTGACACTATTCGCATCATATTCCCCGTGTCAGGTTACTGCAATAAACACAGCAATGGCAGCTCTTACAAAGACTGTGGGTGTATTTCCCAAGGAACGTGCAATTGTAGACAGGGAACGTGCTAAGGGATCTTATGCATTGGGACCCTATCTTCTTTCCAAATTGATAGCTGAGATACCTGTGGGAGCAGCATTTCCTCTAATGTTTGGTGCTGTGCTCTATCCCATGGCTCGCCTTCATCCAACCTTTTCCAGGTCTTTTCATTGCCTTCCATAATGAGGCTCTTTATATTGTTTACACTAGAAATAGATATGTTGCTCTATCTACAAATGTCATGTTTTGTTGAAGTAATTGCTTACCACATGCCTACCTTTTCTGAAGAAGCTGAAGAAAAACACGAAGAAACAATTATAGCATTTTTCTCAATGATGCATAAAAAACACATAATTTGGTTTATGATTGTTGATGTTGAAATATCTGACAATACCAACTGAGGCACTAATATCAATTGTTAGTTAATAATTTGGTTAATATCATGGTGATTTGGTGAGTTGACCTTGGAGTTTGATTTTCTAGATTTGGAAAGTTCTGTGGAATTGTGACTGTGGAGTCTTTTGCTGCATCTGCAATGGGTCTGACAGTAGGGTCCATGGTCCCAACCACTGAGGCAGCAATGGCCTTGGGACCCTCTCTTATGACAGTCTTCATCGTGTTTGGAGGGTATTATGTAACTGCAGATAATACACCAATCATCTTCCGTTGGATTCCCCGTGCTTCTCTAATAAGCTGGTAAATAAACAAATACTAAACTCTGATAAGGCATTGTTTGATGATAAATCAACACCTTTCTTGTTTGTGCTTTAATGATGATAAGTCGCTTCTTTGTTTACATTCTTTCAGGGCTTTTCAAGGGCTTTGCATCAATGAATTTACTGGTCTTAAATTTGATTGTCAGAATTCCTTTGACATTCAGACTGGAGAACAGGTAAGGCTAGGATAAAAAGGTCTTTGTTCTGGTCTCTGTAGAGGAACTTAAACCAAAGTTACCATGATGAGTAGTCAGATTCTTTAACTAGAATCTACAGCAACTGTTATTATTGAAGATTGGTCAAACATTTCAAGTATAGCTGACCTCCCAGTTCATAGCTTGATGAGAACAGATTAATTTGCTAAGTAAACGAGAAAACTACATGATTTCCTCGAATTTAATGGGCGTATATATACCTACATATGCACACAACGTGCTTAACATTTCGTACTAGGACTAACTTGTCTGGATAGCATGGTTAATTTAGATGGCATTATTGGGGTTAAGCAGTCTCATGATTTCCCTTTATTGAAATGTAGTCTAGGATAAGATTCTTGTTTTCTTGTTAAGCGTTCTCGTCAAGCTTTCCTATTCGTCTATCCTAATTCTCTTTTTCTTGCTTAATCCAGGCACTCTATCGATACTCCTTGGGAGGAACATGTATCAGAGATACAGTTATAGCGCAAAGTAGAATTTTGTTGTTTTGGTATAGTACCACTTACCTTCTCCTCGAAAAAAACAAACCCAAATACCTGCAGCTAAAGGCGCCTGCATCTGAGCAGATTGAACCAAAGCTAAAGCTTGAACCTTTATTAGAAACCGACCAAACTCCCCCACTCAAACAAGTTGAACAAAATCAGCAAGTTGAATCAACTCCAGTAGACCAAACTGAACCATTCATCCTAGAAGGTTTGTAAAAATTTAGGCATTAATGATGTTACAAGAACTAAGAAGTGCTACTATTTATTGATTTATGTCATACAGGTGCTAAGTAAAGGAGATATCTTTGCAATAAAGGAGGGTCTCATGCATTTTCGAGCTACATTTACATCAATGGTATACTTTCCCATGTACAATAGCTCGTCTGTAATGGATCTTTATGACTTCCATATGAACCGTATCTGTGCTACACTTACAGATATCTTTTGTCATCTCTTGTCTAAAGAGTAGCTAAAACCAAGAAAATGTAGTTTTCGTAATGCATGATGCTATGTTGAAACTATCCTGGACTCATGAAACTTTTAGGTAATATATCATGTTCGAATCTCTACCTTTTTAGGATGTCGATTTGGTTTGATTTCTTGGTCTCTTATCGAACGTAATAGCTATATGTAATATATGTTAGCAGTGTTTCACTGGATTATAGTTGAGTGTCGTGCCGCACTTATGTTGGCAAATAAGGTTAATAAAATTATTAGAAATTAGAAATTAAAACCCCTTTATAAACTCAATTGTGCTGTAATTCGGTAACCCTGAAAACAAAATCATTTTTTTGTCTTCTTTCTCATTGTGATGCCCAAACCGAGAAGAAGAACTGGAAAAAACCCAATGTGTTGTCGGTATGCTTTTGTGGGTTGTCATGGTCAAACGCTCATGATGTTTTTTTACTTGGTTTGATCCACCAATTGGTAATCATGGAAGGATCATTCTCCTTGGGACTGTTGAAGAAAACCAGAGAAATAGAGAGAACGTTTGATGTGGATTAGTAGCTTGATTTTTACTCTAGTCTTGGTTATACATTATGAAGTGAAAGGGGAATAAATGTAGATGCATGAGAATTAAAAATGTAGATAAAAATATAAAAAGAATTATTAAAATAATAATAATTTTAGTTCTCAATTTTTATATATTTTTTTGTCGATATCACCTTAATTTTATAAAAAAAATTATAAAAAAATTGAAACTATTTAAAAACTAGAAAATTCTATATAAAAATTCTAAAAAAATAAAATATTGAAAATGTGATGAAGAGCTAATAAGTATGGGAAATAAAGAAAATTATCATTCAATAGAATCCAATAATAATTTTAAAAAATCAAAAAAAAAAGTTATACTATTACATGCTTGCTTAGTGTTTCTTAAAACCAAATTAGTAATATCTTCAAGTTAAGTTCCATACCGCTAAAGAACATCCAGAATTGATGTTATAGAGGCTTGTCAAATTGACTTTGATACGATTTCATTAGCTAAAAAATAAAAAATATTCACAAAAAAATTTAATACTCGAATCAATTTTTCAATTCATTTAAATTATTTTCCAAGTCCAAATTGTAAAAATAATTATATTTTGAATTTTTTTATAACGAAAGAAAGAAAAAGAGAACTAGTAATTTTGCTAAATGTTTTTAAATTTTTATATGTTTTTTTAAAGAATATGTATTGAATATTTCTATATAGATTTAAAATTTTTTCCCTCATTTTCTCTCACTTTATCTATTTTTAATTTTTTTATTTACTTTAATTTTAATTTTTAAAATTTTTAAAATTTTTAAAAAGAATTTCAATTTTATCATTTTATATATAATTAAGGTTATCTTGATAGGAAGTATAAAAATCAATGATCAAAATTTTTATTATACCAGCTAAAAAAGTGTCACTTAATAATCAGGTGATAGAACCTAAATAAAAACAACCCTGTAATCTTAAAACTCTTAAAAGGAACAAATATTGCAGTAAGAACACTGTTATAAATTACCCCGAGTTTCAATACACAACAACCAACCTCAATAAATAAATAAATAAATAACTAAAAAAAAAACAATACAAAATATAACTTTTATGATAGTAAAAGTATTATGGAGGCATTTTTAGTAAGAGTTAGATTATATTTTATTTTTATTAAAAATGGACAAATTAATCCCTTATGTATATTAGATTAAAGAACAAATTGGTCATTTCTATTAAAAATTTCATCTATTTTTGTTGTTAAAAACTAGTATGACTGACAAAATAATTAAATAATTACACATTCCATGCCACTTATACCCCGTGGTGACATATAAAGATCAGTTTTTAGCAGTGGAAATAAAAAGGATAAATTTACTTTTTAATTTTTATCAATTCTTCACTTATAAGTTTTAAATGGAAATATTATAAATATATATCGAGAAGGTGGTTGAATTTATGGATGTGGGGAGTGTAGTTCCTTGAGGCTTGAAGGGAAATTTGGCCTCCCACTTTTCGAATAGTATTTAACTCTTCAGTTTTACAACCACTTGACTGCCTCTCATTCAATCATATGTGTCCATCGCTCTCGTCATTTGACTCGCTTTAGGCTTCCCTCCTTTTCAACTCAAATCAATTTATATATGAAATACGCCCATTTTTAATGGTTTAATGATACGTCAGTGTTTTTACTTTAAAAAATTTAAATTTAAATAAAAATACGGATAAAATTATAAATTTAGCATTAAATTATTAGAAAGGAATAATATTTCTATTTCATACTCTCTTTTCTCTCAGTGAATTTACTTTATTTAATATTTCCTCATTTTCAACCTGTTAATTCTTGGGTTTAATTATACTTTTTTTAATTTAAAAATTAAAGTTTAATTCACAATGCAATTAAATTTAACAAAATTAATTAATAATGTTATTAATTCAACTTTCATTTTAAAATAAGGAAGATTAAATTCTCACAATCAAAATTAAAACAGCTAAATTTCAAAAATCCAAAAACTGCAATAACTAAAGCTAGAATTAAACCTAGGTCTTATCTTTCGTGCAGGTGGAGGAGAGGATGGCGGTGAAGTTTTTTTTTTTTTTTTTAATGAATATCATAAATTAAATAATAAATTAACAAATCTATAATACCTTTTAGACTACTAGATTTCCATACGTGTTTATATTTTTATTATTTAGAAAATATTTTTATTTCCTAAGCATTATTAAAAAAATAAAATTAATTCAAATCATAATAATTTTACAACATTTAAAAAACATATACGTAAAATGATTAAGAGATAGATATATTCTTTTTATTCTTCAATTTTATTTAATATCTACAAAATCGATGTAAATAAATTAGTGATATTATCAATGTATTAAATAATAATTTTTATTTTCAATTACAGAAGAAATGTTTCTTATGTGACTGTCTTATAATAACACCTATTTGTATATTGCCCTTTTTGTGGTTTTCTAATAGTAATAATCTCATTTTAAATAAAAAATAATTTAAAACAATATGATATTTCTTATTGATTAAATTATAATAAAAGTGTAATTGAAGATGGATCATTTAAATTTTTATTATGAGTTTGAATAAATGTAGAACAACAAATCTATTTTGAAAATTATGTAAATATCTTAAATATTAAAATACAAACAATTAAAAAAGCATTTTAAGAATTGAGATAAGATTTTGGTTTAATTTGAATGTGTACACTAATAATAGATAAAGTTAATTATGATTTTAATGTATTACAATTATCAAATTAACTATTATTTTTTATATTTAATGTTAAAAATTAAACTAGTTTTTTTAGTTTTAATATTAAAAACGTTAAAATGTGCCACAAGTCCTTGTACAATTCATAAATTTAAAATGTAGTCCCTTCTATTTTTATGAATTTAGTCCCTCGACTTTTCAAAGTTTAAAATTTAGGTCCAATTGTTAACATTGTTATTTT
Organism: Gossypium australe; assembly: GCA_005393395.2. NCBI lineage: Eukaryota > Viridiplantae > Streptophyta > Magnoliopsida > Malvales > Malvaceae > Gossypium > Gossypium australe. The sequence goes on from CM016614.1 coordinate 105,314,518, forward strand.
TTTTTTTTTTGCAAATGTTGTTAGTTTGACATTTTGAAATAAAACAAAAATGTCACATGATAGCAATGTATTTAAAAATGATGTTGTGATGAACCTAATTTAATAAAATAATTTAAGAGAGTTAACAATTAGACTTGAATTTTGAACTTTGAAATTAGAGGGGCTAAATTCCTTGAAATAAAAATACAAGGACTAAATTTCATAGTTTCAAAGAGTATAGAGACTTATGGCATATTTTAACCTGTTACAAATTATTTTAACATTTCATTTTCTAATTTAAAACCAAATAATAGTGTTACTAATTAAAGGAAGAGATTACTCGATCCATTTCCGTATCGCTCATGATCTATATAATAATCGGAGCTTCTATTTCAAATGCATACCCTATTTTTGCGCAGTAGGGGTATGAAAATTCACGAGTAATTCAAATTGTATCAAATATAATCAAATTAAATTATATGAATTTTGTTCAAAAGTAACTTATCTAATTGGGATGAGATTATCATAATATATTTTCTAATTTTATAATAGTTTATTTTCACATGGAAAAAAACTATTGAAATTATTAAACCATCTAGTTGTATTATAATAAAATATGAAATAAATTAAATACAATTTTAAAAAATTCAACTTCCTAATTAAAATAAAAATATATTTAAACAAATAAAAAAATCTAACCACCTAAAAAATTAAAATAAAATACTAATAATATTACAGGTATATTTAAGTTTTTTATTTTAATCTTCTACTTCAATCTATCATCCTCGTCAACATCTTTTATCTTGATCTTCAATTAACATTGGACTTCTTATATAATTAATTACTTTAGAGTTACAAAATACCTAAAAAATTATAAAATATAATAATAAATAACAATTTATTGTTGTAAATTAAAAAAATGCATAAAGTAAAATTAAAATTAATTACAATGTATGATAATAAAGTGAAAGTTTCACATTAAAGAAAAACAATAAGGGAAATAGAGGAGTAGCCAGGGCTTGGCAAGGCCCTGTCTCCTTAAATAGAAAATTTTTCATTTAAGTCCTTTAAATTTTTTAAAATTTTAAATTAGTAATGATAAAATTACACTTTTCCCCCTAAAAATGATAAAAGTTTGATTTAATCATTTAAAAATTATAAAGATATAAACTATTCAAATGGTAAAATTGTATTTTTACTATCGTAAAAATTAAAATTTAATTTTGCCCCCTCCTAAAAAAATTTCTGCCTTCGCCCGTGAAGGGAAAGTGAATAAGGGTGGATTTAAAATAAATCTAGTGAATAAGGGAATTTGAACAGATGTGTGGTAAAAGAATATCATGATTTTACTTTATCCTTGATTAAAATGATCTTTCATCTCTTTCCAGTGACATTGTTATTGTTATTTGAATATGACTTGAAATTTCATTTTCTAAAAATTAATACTTTAACACTCCATAATTTTTGGGACACTTCAAACTTACTAATACTGTAACACCTCTCACCCGTATCCAACTCCGGGACAGGTTTCGAGGCGTTACCGGACTTAAACATTCACAATCATACAAAACCGGGTTACCAAATTTCGTCCAAAATTAAAACTTTTCAAACACATACCATGGACAAATAGGCTTACAGGTCAAAATCATTATAAATCACATCTCATGGCTATGAAATATAAAAATCAATATAAGTCAATACATTTGGCTAATCACAACAACATCCATCATAGAAAAACTAAGTCCCTATACATGCCACTCACTTGAAAACATTTAACATACACATGCCAATACTCCAAGGATAATGGCTCGATAGTGTGATGCTTCTCCGACGATCTCCAACCCTGAGCTGATCTGACAAAACAAAAAGAAATGAAAAGGAGGGAGTAAGCTTTACGCTTAGTAAGCTCGCATGAAAATAATAAGCAATGCGATGACATGCTATTTTCATATTTTTCTATTTATTCAAATTCTAGTTAAGCTGTTTTCTCGAGTCACAGTCATTAAATAATTTATATCTGGAGCTACAGAACTCCAAACTAAGACCCGTTAATTTTTCCTGAAACTATACTCACATACCTTCTTATCATAAAATTTCCAGAATTTTTGGTTAAGCCAATCAATACAGTTTATTCATTAAAGATTCCCCTGTTTCACTGTTTGAATATTCTGACCTCTCTTCACTACGATTCAATTTTCTCCTCGTACAAAATTCAGATGACCTTCTTGTTTAGTTCATTTGAAACTAGACTCATTAAGGATTTCAAGAATATAACTTATATCCCAAAAATATTTGTGTACAATGTTTAATGATTTTCTCAAGGCAGAACAGGGGATCACATAATCATTCTGAACCAGTCACATAAAAATTTAAATATCTCAAAATATACAAATCCTTTGTTTTCTCTGTTTCTTTTATATGAAAACAGACTCAATAATATTTAAATTAATATCTCATCCAACTTATAATTCAATTTCTACTATTTTTGGTGATTTTTCAAATTCACGTCACACTGCTGTTTCAATCTATTTTACTGAAAATTTTACTCTCCCATGTTTTCTTTATATTACTTTCATATATGCACACATAACACCAAGCATGTTCAATACTAGCCATACAAATGAATAATCATCACCAATATTTATGAGTATTCATAGTGGCGCTTACACCATATCAGCCTTACCACAATTTCAATCACGTATCACATATCAAACACATTATGCACATACACACATGGTCACATGCACCCTTGTTCACACAAACACTTGCTCACACGCACATTTGCCACATTTCTCAATTGGTCACATTCACACCTACACTTATTCATAACATGATCGCACCAACCACCATTAGAAAGTTATCTCGTTGAACCCCTTCGGAAAACGCTCGATACTCGGTGGTCTCAGCACATAGCTCCACCTACACATAATTCGGCTTTCTTGTACACATGGTGAAGGTCCTTTATCACCCATGTGACCTAGCCATTCCATCTCGTAGCTTTCTTGTCTACATGGCGCCCAACACTGGGAACCACTCATGCGACCTAGCTACTCATAACCCGTAATTTTCTTGTACACATGGTATACACACAGTATTACACATGTGACCTAGTTACATATGAAATTATTATCCCGTAGCTTTCTTGCACACATGGTGAAAGTCCCTTATCATCCATATGGCCTAGCTACATATCAAATTTTGCCATCTCGTAGCTTTCTTGTGCACACGGTAAAGGTCCTTTATCACTCGTGTGACTTAGCTACATATTGTCCATATCTCTCAGTTTTCCGAAAGTTCAATCGAGTATTTCCCATTCCATGCATTTTCATATTTTAGTTATCACCCAATGATTTCCATAATATCTAGCAAAATAATTATTGAACAAGTAAAATAAATGCATTATTTACATATAAACTTTCTTGTCGAAATCTCGTCAGGTACAACCGTGTAGCAACTCATACAACCCATGTAATATTAATTTAACATTCAATTCTTGTAACATTAATTTGCCATTCAATTTCACATGACACAACAAACATCACATTTTCCATACCATACATACCATCCATCAACTTCTCCTAAACATATTAAATCATAAAATTTATGCCATATCAATAGAGAATTACAATTCAAGCATGGTGTTGCATTATTATTAACATACGAACTTACCTCGGACACGAAAATGACAAATTTCCCAATTCGGTCCACAACCTTGATCTAAGACCGAACCTCATTTTCCATGATCTATAATATCACAATTAGCTCATTTATTAGTCACATTATTCAATGTGACCCAAAAATCATATATTTTTACAATTTGCACTTTGACCCCTAAACTTCACATATTTGCACTTTTGCCCCAATACTCGAAAATTAAACTCCAGCTCTTATTCTTATGTTTTGTAACATGCTGATCATTTTTTTCCTTCTATGGAAACATCAAATTCTTACTCTAACATACACTTATGAACAATAATAATTTTTACCGATTATGCCGTTTCACTCGTTTTTACTGAAAATCGCTTAGCAAAAGTTCTTTAACATAATTTCAAGCTTCGTATTCTACCTTAAACATCAAAATACACACTTTTTACCTATGGGTAATTTTCTAAAGATGAACCCTAGCATGAATTATTGGTAACATAAGCTAAATCAAGCTACCGGGACTCCAAAACCGTAAATAACTTGAAAAATGGGGCTAGAACGGACTTACCATGAGCTTGGAAAGTTGAGAAAACCCTAGCCATGTCTTCTCCTTTTAAATTTCATCCATATAAAGAATATGGACAAATTTGGCATTTTATTTTTATTTTTAATCCATTTAATAACCAAATGACCAAAATGCCCTTTTAGCCTTTCTTCAAAATTTTATCCATCCAAGCCCATTTTTGTCCAAAATTTTAGAACTTGGTCAATTTTCTATTTAAGACCCTCTAATTAAAAATCCAATTCAATTTCATACTAAAAACTTCTAGAACTCATATTTTGTAATTTATTCAATTTAGTCTTTAAAGTCTAATCGAGCACCTTAGGCATATAATTTTTTTCATGAAATTTTCACACAAGCATGTAAACATATCATAAACCTTATAATAATCATAAAATAATTATTTCTACTTCGGATTCGTGGTCTCAAAACCACTGTTCCGACTAAGCCCTAATTCGGGATGTTACAAATACTAATAATATCCATTTTTTGTAATATTATTTATATGCTATTTATTTGAAAATGCTTAAGTGCAGACAGAGGCACAGCTAGGGGATTAGTAGGGGCCCCAGCCCCCCTAAAACTACCATGTTTAGTATAATCGTACAAGTATGTGATTTTACCCTTTCTTTTTTCATCATTTTATCTACCAAAAAGTTGCTTGAATATGATACAATTTATTGATATTTTTTCCCAAATAAAATAAATAAAAAAATAAAATTTCAACTAGAACAACATTGGCTAAGATAGAACATATTTCAATTTTGACAGGAAAAATGAGTCTATGGAATCGATTTCAACCTAAAAAGGACTATTTGACCAAAATGACCCAAAAAAATAAATAATTACACAAATGACTCAAGTTCAAAAACAATCACCCAAATAACCTGAAATAAACAGTAAATTTAGGTGGGGGGACTTAAACGGTCAGCACTACCTCAATTTTTGTTCTAATTGTCACCTGATAAATTTGTTAGGTGTTAAAATAATATTTTTTGGGGCTGGGGGACTTCAATGGTCAGCACCATCGTATTTGTTTTTCAACCGTTTCACACTGGTATACTTTACACCAGTATTTAAAAAAAAAATTAGGTTGAGGGACCTTGACGGCCGACACCACTTTTACACATAAAAAAAATACTTTTTTTTTTGTGTTGGCCAACTGATGGCCGACACCCATTTTATCAAATAAAAAAACTTTGGGTTAGGGGTACTAGATGGTCGGCTTCAGCTTTTTCGGGGACCAAATTTTTTTTCCCGATTGCTGGAACATTGATGGTATGCATCTTTGTACCAGATTTGAGAAAAAAAAAAATTTGGGTGCTGGCACACTGATGGTCGGCACCCTTGTACCAGATTTGAAAAAAAAAATTGGGTGTTAGGACATTGATTGCTAACACCCTTGTACTAGATTTAAAAAAAAAATTGGGTCAAGGAAAGTAAATGGTTGGCACCCATGTACCCAAGTTTTTAAAAAAGTGTGCCTGCACCCCAATACCAGATTTAAAAAAAAAATTGGGTGCTATGACACAGATGGCCAGCATTCCTTTAATATATAAGGTTGTTTTCTCTTCCATTTGAGCATTTTTTTTTTTGCTTTTTTTAGTTGAAATCCAATATTAGTGTTTTGTTTGTTAAGGAGGAAACAAGAATTTTTGAAAATGAGTTCCCAAATTTTGTTAGTTTGTATTTATTTCGATGGAAAAATGATAAATACAACTGAAGAAGGTTGTGTTATTCAAAGTCGGTAAAAATCGGATGAGACTCAACAAACGTGTTTTGCTGGCAGATTTGAAGTAGAAGATCGGTATAAAAATAGCTGCCCGATGCAGGAAACAAATGTTGAGACTGTTTTACAAATTTTCAATTTCAACAGATCTGCTTAAGTTCACGAAAATGGAACTTGAAGATGATGATGATCTAGGGACAATGATAGTAATTTATTACCTCCGAAGATGGAAAATCCCAGTCCAGTGGAGTTATTTGCGGAGATAGCTAAATTGAAACCTGTTCAAGTTGTAATTCCAGTAAGTCAGCATTCTAGAATTGATTTTGATCTTAATTTCTGTTGGGAAGATCAATCGGGTTGTGGATGGTCACTACAATCTCCCAAAAATCCAAACTACGGTGAATGTTTGTATAACATCATAATACCGTGTTCCGTTTAGAGATTCATCCAGAGGTGTTGGCCACCATAGAAGATGGTAAGGAAGGATCCGATAATGAAGAGCAGATCAACTATGAAGAGCAATCTGAGTATGATATTGAATATTTAAGTGATCCCGGTTTGGATGACATTCCTAAAGACATAGACGATGAAGGCCCAATAGAGGGTGAAGATGTACATCCCCATTCGATCGGGAACATGGGACCCGATATAGTTATCCGTAATAATCCAAGGGCTTCTATGACTGATGTAGATCCTGATGGGGCGTTTGCGCGCGAGTTCTCTGAATATCCAGATATAATGTCAACTCACTTACTAGATAAAGAATAAGAAGTTGAAGAGTTGTTTGTAGGAAAACAATTCGATAACAAGAAAGACTGCTTACTTGCAATAAAGTAGTACAACTTAAATGTACACCCCAAACCCGGCCCATGCGTTTCGACCGGATCTGGCGTGTCACGGGTTGTACATTAAAACTTTTGCTTTGTTGGTTTTGGAAGTCGTAAGTTATTTAGACATAATTTGAATAAATAAATGACATTTTAAAAAAAATAAACTTCTTTGCATTATTATTATTAAGTATAAATAAACTTTGTCATAAATTCATAAATTTCAGAACATTGAAATCTAATTAGTTGAATAAAAAAAACTAGGGGCCTTATTACATGATTATTCCCAAATGAAATAAAATAAACTTAAAGAAATCCCGAAAATAACTTGTACAAAAAAACTTGATGGCCCCTCGAGTCCGTATCGGCTCCCATGTCCACGATCTACTGCTCATCTGGAGGAGTAGAGAAAAAGGAAAGCGTGAGTCACCAAGACTTAGTGTATAAATCTCAAAGCACACAACGACCTGAGCCCACAAACACATTATGGGCCCTAACCCATATATAAAGGTATCAATCATAATCACATGGTAAACAATGAATAATGAATAATAACCCAACCCATCCTAGGTTTCCATCCTCTACACACCAACCCGTACCAACCATCACACCTTGGGGATTTCTACAATCAACCCTCTATCCGCTACACACCATAACGACAGCCGTACTGCCTATTCCTGTTATTCAGGAATCATTAAACGTGGCATAGCCACTGATCACTATGTAACCCAACATTTACTTTTGTGGGATTTCTACCACCGACCACTAAGTGACCTATCATGCACTTCCCCTTTAATATCATAATTTCCACCCCATGCATACATACATAAAGAGAACATCAAGCAGACTTACATATATTTTGATACACATAGGGAGATCTATGTTTACGTACCTGGCATCCTTGCCTAACCCATTTAGGGTTCCATTCGACTGTCTATACAGCCTCTTTCTGGCTTTTTAGCCCATAACATATATATATAGACATACATACAGGATTAATAGTGTGTTAGAGATCTACACACCTGATTACCGATAAAACGATGCTTTCTATGTCGACGCTATCCTTAGTCGACACAACTGCTATCTGCCTAAGGTGTTGTTCAGAAGCTGGTCCACAACCAAGTGGCCAATCTCGAACGGCAGATACCACTCGTTTCTTAAACTTAGGGATTCTCTCATTTGCCTGATCCATATTTAATTCCATCACAAGTCCTTGTCAGAACTACTATCACAATTTATGATCATTAATCCTCATCATAAAGTTAGGATCTTGCATATAATGAACGAATCTAGTAAAAATCTAGGGAAAATTTTTTTACCTTAAAATCCCAAAATTAGAGACTAACGTTTTTCGGCTTTTAGATCTAGTCGACCAAACTTTCTTCAAATCTCGGAATGCCGCCCAACATAGAATCATTAAACTATTAGCTTTTCGGCTTTTGCCTTTCAAAAACCGGAATAGAATATGAGAACCTAGCAGAAGTCAACACTTACCTTAACACAGGGATTTCGGCTAGCACTAGAGAGGAGATTCGGCAATGCCAGAGAAAAGATTTAAATGCTGGAAGAATAGAACTAATTCTCAAATAGGATGAATAAAGAAAAACTATTGAGATTTCGGCTTTTTAGAGAAATCGGCTCAAGAGGAAAAAGAATGGAGAAGAGGTTTCGGCTTTTGAAGAAATTGAAGAAAAGAAATTGGAGAGGGAGAGACTAAGAATTTCGGCACAATGGAAGGAGAAGAAATTAGGGTTTAAATGCCAGAATCAATGAGATATCCCCCTATTTATAGAAATTTCGGCACCTACTGCTTAAAACCGAAAACGCCCTTTCTGATAATTAAAAATCAAGCTAAATAAAAAGGGAAAATTCGGCACCCCTTATCCATGAATTAGCCGAATTCTTTACTCCTCTAAGTGGTGGATTTTCGGCCATCACCTTCTTTAATAGCTCCTATCTTTTCTCCTTTTTATCTTCTATATTATCAATTATAAAATCCATAAAAATCCTCCTATTTTTGAGCCTTGTAGCCGTCCACTTCATTAAACCCTAATGCCGAAATTTAACTCACTTAAATTAAAAGATTTGGGCTTCATGAAACTTAAATTTTGGGCCCCTAACTCCTTGTGTGTGGCCTCACACCTTGCTCTATTTTAAGTGCCAAAAATGGCCCAAAAACATAGGCTCCTTGCGGCCAAAACTTGGGCCTCTTTAATTGTTAATGGCGCCACCTTCTAATTCCCTTACAATGCCACCTATTGTTGAGCCATAAGCCCACGTTGGTATTTTAAACATAATTACCAACTTTTAACTCTATAATGCCCAATCTAATAATTTAACCAAGGCCTTTGCCTAATCCTGAGCACAATTTGGACTCCTATCACTTAAATTAACATATTAAACCTATCCCTACACTAAATGCATAGGCCCATAAATTTAGAATGCTACAATTCTACCCCCTTAAAGAAATTTCGTCCTCGAAATTACTTGATCAGAAAAGATGGGGGTATTGCTGCTGCATTGCTTCCTCGGGTTCCCACGTAGCCTCCTCAGAACCATGATTCCTCCACAGCACCTTAATCAAAGGAACCGTTTTCCTTCTCAACACCTTGACATCACGATCCAAAATTTCTACTGGTTCCTCTTCGAAGGATAGATAAGGTTTTACCTCGATTTCCTCCACAGGCACAACGTGAGACGAATCCGAACAGTAACGTCTTAGCATGGAGATGTGAAATACATCGTGGATTTGACTTAACTCCGGAGGTAACTCCAGCTGGTAGGCTACTGGTCCTACTCGCTTCAATACCCGATATGGTCCAATAAATCTGGGACTTAATTTACCCTTTCGACCAAACCTTAACACAATTTTCCACGGCGACACCTTTAGGAATACTTTATCACCCACTGGAAACTCTATATCCTTACGCTTTAAATCAGCATAGGACTTCTGTCTGTCCGACGCCTCCTTCAGTCGAACCCGAATTAACTCAACCTTCTCTTCTATCTCGGTCACCAACTCCGGTCCCAAAATCCGATGTTCCCCTAGTTCTGTCCAACAGGTAGGAGTACGACACCTCCGCCCGTACAAAGCTTCATAGGGCGCCATCTGAATACTTGACTGGTAACTATTGTTGTAAGCAAACTCTGCTAACGGTAAGAACTCTTCCCCACTACCTCTGAAATCTATGACACATCCTCTTAACATGTCCTCCAAGATCTGGATCACCTATTCAGACTGTCCATCGGTCTGAGGATGAAACGCTGTACTAAAATCCAACTTCGTACCCAGCGCTTGATGCAATGCCTTCCAAAATCGTGAGGTGAACCTAGGGTCCCTATCTGATATGATCGAAACCGGTACTCCATACAACCTCTCCACCTCCGCTATGTATAACTTAGCTAACTTTTGCAAGGAATAATCAACACGTATGGGTATAAAGTGTGCAGACTTCGTCAAGCGATCAACAACTACCCAAACTGCATCTTTCTTAGTGGGTGTGAGGGGAAGCCCACTAACAAAGTCCATGGTAATTCTTTCCCACTTCCATTGTGGAATCTTCACTGGCTGCAATAATCCTGATGGTAACTGATGCTCTGCCTTGATCTGTTGACAGGTCAAACACTTACCCACCAATTCAGTTACCTCTTGCTTCAACCCCGACCACCAGAATTGATCTCGCAAATCCCGAAACATCTTACTTCCTCCAGGGTGCATAGCGTATGCACCACCATGTGCCTCGTGCAAAATCCTACGCCTCAACTCCGGATCTTTTGGCATGCACACTCTCCCTCGAAAACATAACAGTCCTTCCTCATTCACACTGAATTCCGTTGGCCCATCCTTTGAGACTAGCTGCAATTTCCCCTTTAGCAACTCATCGGTCTGTTGCCTCTCCTTCACTTGGCTAATCCAAGAAGGTTTCACTTGAAGTTCAGCTAATAAACTTCCATCCTCATACAAACTAAGATGAGCAAACATTGCTCTTAAGTCGGAGACTACTTTACGACTTAGAGCATCTGCCACTACATTAGCCTTACCCAGGTGATACTCGATCGAGCAGTCATAATCCTTTAGCAACTTGATCCACCTTCTCTGCCTTAGGTTCAGCTCCTTCTGAGTCAAAAGATACTTTAAGCTCTTATGATCTGTGTAAATGACAGATTTCTCCCCGTACAAATAGTGCCTCCAAATTTTTAAGGCAAACACCACTGCCGCCAATTCTAAATCATGGGTGGGATAATTCAATTCATGCGGTCTTAACTGCCGAGATGCATATGCAACCACCTTTCCATCTTGCATCAACACACATCCTAATCCTGCGTGTGACGCATCACAGTAAATTACGAACTCCTTCCCTGCCTCTGGCTGAATCAACACCGGAGCCTCTGTCAGAAACCTCTTTAACTTTTCAAAACTCCCCTGCTGCTTATCAGACCAAACAAACGGGACCGCAACCGAGGAAAATCCTTCAACAAACCTTCGGTAGTACCCAGCTAAACCGAGAAAACTCCTAATCTCAGCCACAGACCTAGGTGGCTTCCAATCCAACACCACTTCAATCTTTCGAGGGTCAACCCTAATCCCTTCTGCCGACACGACGTGCCCTAGAAACGTAACTTCCCTTAGCCAAAATTCACACTTACTGAATTTGGCATACAACTGCTTCTCCTTAGAATCTGCAAAACTATTCGCAGATGAGCATCATGCTCCTCCTCTGACTTCGAATAAACCAAGATGTCGTCTATAAACACCACGACACACCGGTCTAAGTAGGGTTGAAACACTCGGTTCATCATGTCCATGAACGCTGCTGGCGCGTTGGTCAATCCAAACGGCATCACCATAAACTCATAGTGACCGTAGCGAGTCCTAAAAGCTGCCTTATGAATATCCGCCTCCTTGACCCTAAGCTGATGGTACCCTGACCTCAGATCTATCTTTGAAAAAACTGAGGCCCCCTTCAACTGATCGAACAAGTCATCGATCCTTGGCAACAGATACTTGTTCTTGATTGTTAGCTTATTCAACTGGCGATAATCAATGCACATACGCATTGATCCATCCTTCTTCTTAACGAATAACACCGGCGCTCCCCAATGCGACATACTTGGTCGAATAAACCCTATATCCAGCAACTCCTGAATCTGCGCTTTCAACTCCACCAACTCCTTCGGCGCCATTCTATACGGAGCAATAGATACCGGCGCTGTTCCCGGAAGAAGATCGATACTAAACTCCACTTCACGATCTGGGGGTAATCCTGGAAGCTCTTTTGGGAAAATATCAGGAAATTCCTTTACCGTCCTGACGTCTCCAACAGTCAGGTCCTTGGATTCCAAAGCCCGAACAAACCATAAAACTGCCTCGCATCCTTTCCTCACCATCCTTTTTGCTCTTAGGGCAGTCACTACATTCGACAAGCAGTTTCCCCTTTCTCCTATCACCAGTACTTCATCACCCTTGGGGGTTTTTAACACCATACGCTTGGCCACACAATCTAGATTAGCTTGATACTTCACAAGCCAATCCATGCCTAGAATTAAATCAAACTCCCCGAACGGTAATTCCATTAGATCCGTTCGAAAAACTATCCCCTGAACTTTTAGAGGTACTTCACGATAGAGTTTATCCACTACTACAAATTGTCCTAACGGGCTAACCACAGTCATGGCCCTAGAGGTAACTTCAGATTCTAACTTTAGAGTTCCAGATACACTACTAGCTACATACGAATGCGTCGACCCAATGTCAATCAATGCAGTGTAAGGCAAGCCAAAAATTAAAAACGTACCGGTTATGACATCCGGTGCGTCAGCCTCCTCTCGACGTCTGACAGCATAGACCAACCCCTGCTGTCTCGCCTCAGTGTTTCCTATCCCTTGGCCTGGTGCTCCACGACCCCGACCAGCGCCATTACCACCTCTGGCTGCACCACGACCTCTTTGTGGCTGCTGACCTCCTCTGCCAGGCTGAGCATTCCCTCGACCCATGGTCCCTTCACCGTCCCATTGTTGCGGACAGTTTCTAACTTGGTGGTCCGTAAATCCACACCTAAAACACTTCCCACTGCCTGCCCAACACTCTCCGGCATGAAATTTGCCACATCGAGCACACTTTGGTGTCTGGTTCGCAACAGCAGGTTTCTCTTCTTGTTTTGGTCCATTAGGCCTGGACCTTTTCTGAGTACGTCCGGTTGACGATCCAAAATTCCTCTTATTTCCACCCCTATCTCTATCCCGATTCAATTTCTCGGTCCGCTTTACCTCTTCGGCTATCTTAGCATTTTCTACTAGGACAGCAAATTCCCTCTCCCACTGTGGGGCTATCAAAACGCGCAAATCATCCCTCAGGCCATCTTCGAACCTAACATAACGTTCATGCTCCGTGGCTACCATCCCACGAGCATATCGGCTAAGGCGTAAGAATTCAGCTTCATACACAGCCACTGACCTACTCCCTTGAACCAAATTCAGAAATGCTCTGCGCTGCGCATCCACTAACTCGATCCAATGTACTTATTCTGAAATGCCGTTTTAAAGAGATCCCAGGTGATACGGTCAGCCACTGTACCATCCTTAACCGTAAGCCACCATTGATAGGCTTTATCCCGTAGGAGGGATACAACTCCTTTCAACTTCTCCTCCTTCGTGAAATCCAAATCATCCATTATGCGTTCTACTGCCTCCAACCAATACTCAGCTGAACTTGGGGCTACACCAGAAATTCCTCTAAACACTTCTACCCCATTGGCCCTAAGCCGCTCCGGCACAGATTTCTGGGCTCCTGTGCCCATACCTGCCCCAGCAACCCTTTCTAAAACCCTTAACATTGCCTGAGATACCGCGTCATCTCCGATAGTTTGATCCTGAAATTCCTCCTCCGCAGCTGGCATCTCGTTTCCAGATCCATGACCAGATCCTACTGGTTCCGACACCGTCATCCTACCCCTGCCACGACCACGTGGCGGACGTCCTCGACCTCTTGTACTCATTCTACCGCTTCGCGTTTATCTGATTAGAAGTTTTATGAATTATTAGTTTTCTTCCACTGATTAACCACGAACAGTCTTATGAATAGTAGTTTTTAAGAGTAGTTCTTTCGTATTCGCAATTACATTCACAATTCAGTCTCAAGTTCGTATCCTCTAATTCTAGGAAGCACATACATTCAATCATCAACATACAAATAACATCCATGAACTTACATTCATCATGTAAGGGTGTTTGCGTTGTTTCACTACCCAGGGGTATTTTCGTAATTTTCTAAAATTGGGTTCCTTGGTGATTTGTGAAATAAGGGTATTTTGGTAATTTTGCAATCCTGGGAGTATTTCGGTAATTTTGAAATTCGGGAGTATTTCGATAATTTTGAAATTCGGGGTATTTTGGTCATTTTACAAAATAAGGGTAATTTGGTAATTTTATGAATCAGGGTTATTTTGGTCATTTTGCAAAACAAGGGTAATTTGGTAATTTTACGAATCAGGGTTATTTGATGTTGCTGTTGTTGTTGTTTCTTTTTTTTTGAATAGGGGTACGTGAAAATCTCCTTTCATAAACCGGGTTACTCTTGTAAACATGAGGTTTTCGGGTAAATTTTTCAAAACATGGTTGATTGGAAATTTTCACAAATCGAGTGTATTTTGATAATTGTACAAAACTTGGGGTTTTTTTTTAAAATAGGGTGGCTGGTCCCTTTCGGGTTTTAATTATAAGGTTTAGCCCATCAACAAGTCCTTGTAGCAAGGGTGAATAGTCACTACGCACCAGGTAAGATTCTAGTGAAGAGGAGGTGAGTCTCTAGGACTGCTTAAATACCAAGCTCTCCCTGAATCCACTCCTAGACATGCGTATGCCCATTGCCACACCCTAACTCGACTAAGGTGAATAGTCACTACGCACCAGGTAAGATTCCAGCGAAGAGGAGGTGAGTCACTAGGACTGTTTAAATACCAAGCTCTTCCAGATCCAATCCTTGACATGCGTATGCCTGTTGCCACACCCTAGTCTCGCGACTTGTCTACGGGTTTGTTCAAAGAAATTAAGTCTTATGAAATTGAAGAGTTGTTTATCTAAGCCTATGGTCCATCAGTACTATATACTAATCTACGTCCCTTAAGCCTATTAAGCCCACATGTATAACACAATAAGAGTTTAGAATACTTACCTGCGTGGATAGGGTGCCGGTAGACTCGAAGGCCATATCTTCAACCAAGACATTTTTTCCTCGAAATCACTTCTATTTTACAAAACATTACTAGACCCATTTCACAGCCCGAGTTTTGAACCTAGGCTCTGATATCAAAATGTAACACCCCAAACCCGGCCCATGCGTTTCGACCGGATCTGGCGTGTCACGGGTTGTACATTAAAACTTTTGCTTTGTTGGTTTCGGAAATCGTAAGTTATTTAGACATAATTTGAATAAATAGATGACATTTAAAAAAAAATAAACTTCTTTGTATTATTATTATTAAGTATAAATAAACTTTGTCATAAATTCATAAATTTCAGAACACTGAAATCTAATTAGTTGAATAAAAAAAACTAGGGGCCTTATTACATGAATATTCCCAAATGAAATAAAATAAACTTAAAGAAATCTCGAAAATAACTTGTACAAAAAAAACTTGATGGCCCCTCGAGTCCGTATCGGCTCCCATGTCCACGATCTACTGCTCATCTGGAGGAGTAGAGAAAAAGGAAAGCGTGAGTCACCAAGACTCAGTGTATAAATCTTAAAGCACATAACGACCTGAGCCCACAAACACATTATGGGCCCTGGCCCATACATAAAGGTATCAATCATAATCACATGGTAAACAATGAATAATGAATAATAACCCAACCCATCCTAGGTTTCCATCCTCTACACACCAACCCGTACCAACCACCACACCTTGGGGATTTTTACAATCAACCCTCCATCCGCTACACACCATAACGACAGCCGTACTGCCTATTCCTGTTATTTAGGAATCATTAAACGTGGCATAGCCACCGATCACTATGTGACCTAACATTTACTTTTGTGAGATTTCTACCATCGATCACCAAGTGACCTATCATGCACTTCCCCTTTAATATCATAATTTCCACCCCATGCATACATACATAAAGAGAACATCAAGCATACTTACATATATTTCGATACACATAGGGAGATCTATGTTTACGTACCTGGCATCCTTGCCTAACCCATTTAGGGTTCCATTCGACTGTCTATATAGCCTCTTTCCGGCTTTTTAGCCCATAACATATATATATATATATATATATATATATATATATAGACATACATATAGGATTAATAGTGTGTTAGAGATCTACACACCTGATTACCGATAAAACGATGCTTTCTATGTCGACGCTATCCTTAGTCGACACAACTGCTACCTGCCTAAGGTGTTGTTCAGAAGCTGGTCCATAACCAAGTGGCCAATCTCGAACGGCAGATACCGCTCGTTTCTTAAACTTAGGGATTCTCTCCTTTGCCTGATCCATACTTAATTCCATCACAAGTCCTTGTCAGAACTACTATCATAATTTATGATCGTTAATCCTCATCATAAAGTTAGGATCTTGCATATAATGAACGAATCTAGTAAAAATCTAGGGAAAATCTTTTTACCTTAAAATCCCGAAATTGGAGACTAACGTTTTTCGGCTTTTAGATCTAGTCGACCAAGCTTTCTTCAAATCTCGGAATGCCGCCCAACATAGAATCATTAAACTATTAGCTTTTCGGCTTTTGCCTTTCAAAAACCGGAATAGAATATGAGAACCTAGCAGAAGTCGACACTTACCTTAACACAGGGATTTCGACTAGCACTAGAGAGGAGATTCGACAATGCCAGAGAAAAGATTTAAATGTCGGAAGAATAGAACTAATTCTCAAATAGGATGAATAAAGAAAAACTATTGAGATTTCGGCTTTTTAGAGAAATCGGCTCAAGAGGAAAAAGAATGGAGAAGAGGTTTCGGCTTTTGAAGAAATTGAAGAAAAGAAATTGGAGAGGGAGAGACTAAGAATTTCGGCACAATGGAAGGAGAAGAAATTAGGGTTTAAATGCCAGAATCAATGAGATATCCCCCTACTTATAGAAATTTCGGCACCTACTACTTAAAACCGGAAACGCCCTTTCTGGTAATTAACAATCAAGCTAAATAAAAAGGGAAAATTCGGCACCCCTTATCCATGAATTAGCCGAATTCTTTACTCCTCTAAGTGATGGATTTTCAGCCATCACCTTCTTTGATAGCTCCTATCTTTTCTCCTTTTTATCTTCTATATTATCAATTATAAAATCCATATAAATCCTCCTATTTTTGAGCCTTGTAGCCGTCCACTTCATTAAACCCTAATACCGAAATTTAACTCACTTAAATTAAAAGATTTGGGCTTCATGAAACTTAAATTTTTGGCCCCTAACTCCTTGTGTGTGGCATCACTCATTGCTCTATTTTAAGTGCCGAAAATGACCCAAAAACATGGGCTCCTTGTGGCCAAAACTTGGGCCTCTTTAATTGTTAATGGCGCCACCTTCTAATTCCCTTACAGTGCCACCTATTGTTGGGCCATAAGCCCACGTTGGTATTTTAAACATAATTACCACCTTTTAACTCTATAATGCCCAATCTAATAATTTAACCAAGGCTTTTGCCTAATCCTGAGCCCAATTTGGACCCCTATCACTTAAATTAACATATTAAACCTATCCCTACACTAAATGCATAGGCCCATAAATTTAGGATGTTACATTAAAACTCTCTGTCAACTATAAGGTCACGAAGTCAGCACAGTCTTTATATGTTGAAGAATGTTGAAAAGCCTCAAGTGGCTGTAACTGGTGTGTTGGAGCTGCATTAATGCAGTGAACCTAAATGTGGACAATTAGGAAAATAGAAGGTCCTCACACTTGCATGGTTGCTAGTATATCGAAGAACATCGAAAATTGGATGCAAAAAAAATATACAACTGCATCACCCCGTTGGTGAAAGATAGTCCCACCGTCCTTATATCAATTCTTATTGCGGACATGCAAGCTTGGTTCAAATACAAGGTTTCTTGCAGGAAGGCATGGTGGGCGAAACAAATGGCGATAAAGTAGTTGTACGACGACTGGGATGCATCATACAACAAACTTCAATGGTGGATAACTGCAATGTGGGAGTATGTGCCAAGAATGGTAACTGATTTGCAAACACTGCCGTATTAAAGCTCGGACGGCGAGATAGAACTGGGAAAATGGGTTTTGCACTGATTGTTTTAGATGTTTGAGCTGTGTATTAGGGCCTTCCTTCATTGCAAAGTGATGGTGCAGGTGGATGAAACATGGTTGTATGAGCTATACACACAAATACTCCTGATTGCGGTTGCACAAGACGAGAATCGCAATGTACTTCCTATCGCTTTTACCATCGTGAAGAATGAGAAATTCAAGTCTTGGGAAGTTTTTTTGTCAAATCTGTGAAGGTAAGTTATTAGGCAAGACAACATTTGTCTCATATCGGACAAATCGAAAGGGTTAGTTGTTGCGGTGAGGCGTTCGGGAGTTCCGTGGAGGCCCGTTTATTGCATCTGGTGCATTGCGTCAAACTTCCAAAGAGAGTATAATAATAAAGAATGGCGTAGAGAACTCGTGAAAATGGGTAAAAAAACACTGTTCCAAAATTGATTTGTATATTTTCAAGATTTATAAGTTTGTATTTCTAAATTTCTTTTTTATAAATTTATAAGTGTTTAATTGTTTTAAATTATTTGTTCAAAATTGGATACACAGGGTACGAGTTAGAACTGCGATGATTTAGACAAAAGTTTGCGAGGCTTGAAGCTCAGATAAATTCGTTACCTAAAAATCGTCATCTCCGGTAGTGATTAGGTAGAACAGAGAACTGGAAATGGAGTCAAAGTTTCGATGATGGGTTTTAGTATGGTCACATGACAACCAACCTCGTAGAGGCGGTTAAAGTGGTCTTGAGGCGTACACGTCATCTGCCAATTTTGGATGTTTTCTCGGCAACATCCTATAGACTGGCAACGTTGATGCCAAGGATGTGGCAAAGACAAGTAAATTAGATGGAGACCGGGCACAGGTACATTGAGGGAGTCTGAAACACAATGAAAGTAAACGCGAATAGGGTGCGGAAGATGAACGCAGAATTGTATTTCCGTGACTTGGAAACATTTCAAGTTCAAGAATATGTAAGCCGTTGCTCGGGTCTTCCGCCCAGGTCTTACACTATTGATCTACGAAACAGGTGTTTCGAGTGCGGGAGGTTCCAAACTCTTGAATATCCGTGTTCGCATGTTCATGCAACATGTGCGCATGCAAAGCTAGATGTTGAACATTTCGTAGACGAGGTCTACGCTCTATAACGCACATTGCGTATTTGGGGGAACGAATTTCCCGTAATGCCAGATGTCTTGAATTGGGAAGTTCCGCCCCTTGCTTTCGAGATGTTGTCGGACCGCTGTCTCCATAGACATCCTAAAGGTCGACCACGGTTGACAAGGATTCGAAATGACATGGATATCAGGGAAACGAGCGAACCCAAACAGTGCACAATCTGCCGAACATCCGACCACAACCGATCAACTTGCCTACATCGTATATATGTTCGCGGTTAATCTTCCTGTAATGCCAGATTGGAAGACGACGAATAATACGAGCTTTTTTTTATTAATTCATGATTATTGTAAAAAATAATTTATTATTAAAAAATAGTGTGAAATAAATAAATAAATTATCCAATTATTAAATAAATAAAATTTTCAATTATTATATAGTGTAAAATAAATGCTTTAAATAAATAAATTATTAAGTTATTATATTGTGTAAAGTAAATAAATTAAATAAATAAAATAATTTATTCAATTACTATAGTGTAAAATAAATGTTTTAAATAAATAAATTATTAAATTATTATATAGTATAAAGTAAATAAATTAAATAAACAAATTATTCAATGATTATATAGTGTAAAATAAATAAATTATTCAACAAATTAAAGAATAAAAAAATAGATCATGACCCAAAGAAAGAAAAGAAAAGAAAAACTAAAAGGGCCCGCGACAGCAATGGCTGGTGTCAGGCGCCGGCTTCAGCTTGCCAAGTAGGCCTTAGGCATGCGCATGATTCAGGCCTGATTGATTGGCAGGACATGGCCACAAAATCGTCGACTTTAGGCCTTATCAGCAGGTACTTGGTCCTGTAATGGCTGGCTTCAAGCTTGCTCGACGTGACCCATCAATCACAGGTCAGAAGGCCTTTCACGTAGTTTTTTTTTCTATTTCTTACTAATTTTTTACTCAAACCCCAATGGTCCCCCACTATAAATAGCTGATTTGAGTCATCAGTTGTCCCACCACCAGAAATTCCACCACCGCAGCAAGTTCTACCGTCGACCACCGCCAGTCACAGGATTTTGTTTCCTCATTTTTTCATACAGTACTCAAAATTGAGAATTATTCAAACTTGTTTAAAATTAAAGGTTTTCTACTAATTTCTTAATTATTTATTTTGTTCTTGATAATTTCTTTGATTTTGTTGTAGATATTAGAATAGTAGATAATTCTCTTCTGAAGCATGACTACCACGTTGCTAAATTTGTTCGCAATACAGTCAAATATTCACTAATTTATACAAATATTCACTAATTGATAATATCTTCTTGTTTAAACAATAATTAAAACTTATTATTTTTACTATTTTTGCAGGAACGATATCGGGTTGTCAGACCTCGACTTCATGATTTGAGATATTTTCTAGATCGAAAGGTGCTGCCGTATTTGGATGTTGCAAGGTTTGGGGTAGCCGCTTACATTCAAATTGCTGACCTTCGGGCTGATTAAATATCAGCCTTGGTTGAACAATGGGCCCTCGAGACACACACGTTCCACCTCTCGTACGAGGAGGCGACAATCACACTGGAAGATGTAGTAGTCCAGCTGGGGTTATCTATCAATGGAGAAGCTGTAACCGGACCTGGAAAAGTGCTCGATCTGTGGGGCACTTGCAACCGTTTATTAGGAAGAGTGCCTCTTGATTATGAGGGAAGAAAACTAACCGAGTTGAAATTCACTTAGTTAAGAGCTAACTTTGAGCATCTCCCAAACAATCCAACATAGATGGACATTATCTACGTTGCTAGAGCATTCATTCTGCAACTCATAGGGGGGATATTGATGCCGGACGTAAATCAAAATAAGGTCCACATCATGTACCTTCCCCTACTAAAAGACATGGCCCAAGCCGATAGCTACAGTTGGGGCTTCGCAGTACTGGCGTATTTTTATCGCGAGTTTTGTCGAGCGGCATAACCATTTACGAATACTATGTGTGGTTGCTGTCTGATACTGCAGTCGTGGGCCTTATACATGATGCCATTTTTGGCAGATGTGAGCCACAAATCGTTGTTCTAGCCACTTGCAAATAGGTGATTTGACATTCGACTATGTCTTTTGTTTCTTAATTTTATAGTATAGTACTTTTGCATGAAAATAATAATAATAGAAAATATTCACGTATATTTCAAATGGGCGATGGTACCGGGAATTGTACGGTCATACACCCTACCCGTATCTCACTCTGGGGATAAGGTAAAATACGCTTTCGACCTTCTCCTCTAAATACATTTTTTTGCATATTAAATTAAACTTAGCTAAAAACGTTTGGTCTATAATGTGCAGTTTCTATGGATGTCATATTCGGACCTAAAATTTACACCACTCATACCATCATGGGTACATGATCAGCAAACTCTGTTCGTAACAAAGTGCCATTAATTAATTTTCATATGGTTAAGTGGCATGCCGCGGATTGAATATTAAAACAGTTCGATTGCATGCAACCCATCCTGGTTCCTCCACATATATTAGGAGAAAAACGCAGGATTGACAAAAAGCAGAGGGACCACATAAATTGGGCGACCCAACACGTTTTATATATCTTTTTGTGGAACGCCAGACATGAGAGGTGACCCCCCTTGTTTGTCTCGGACACAGGGTTCATTCCTTCGCGCTAGTATGCAAAATGGTACTTCGATAACGGGTTGCCTTACATTTACCAGGGTCAATACATGTTGATCCCAGAACACGCGCAGTTGGAATCTACTCAATAACGTAGAACCAGAACATAACCGCGTCATAATCGAGTTCCACTATTCGGGAACACGAATTCTGTCTCCAACACCGATCTCAAGCCCAACTATGAAGCATCTGAGGAAATCTCGCATACCCTCATCTGAATTCTCCTTTGTTCAAGGAGATATTTGGCGAAAACCCCAAGCCTGGACATTAGGCTCACTCCAAATCGTCCTCATACCACCCGGAGCTCAATCATCAATCACCTACACCTAACATTGAGGATATTTTTTGCTCGGCACCTCTAGTATCGCAATACCTCAGCACCCCTGATGATGGGGTATACGATTATACAACATTCTTTAATACACTAAAAAAGACATAGGAGGTTGGCCCGAACAACTATCAAACGCCTCAAAAAGCTGCACGTCATCACAGATAGAGGCACCCCGAACATTATATGCGAATGCTGGGGACGTTGCCAGGATCTACATAGTTTTATTTTTTTTAATATTTATTCTGTAAATTTTCTACAAATACAAAAAATTTGGAATTTTTATCGTAATTATCAAGTTGGCATAGTACAAAATATTAAGTCAAAAATATATAATTCGAACAAATAATATTACGCAAATAATACCAACATTCTACAAAACTAATATACGAAAATATATAAAAAATTTATACGAAAATATAAAATTCGACCAACAAATACGGATTAAAATATTTTTATAGCACCCCAAAATGATACAAACATTTTAGAACAATTTATATACGAAAATATAAAATTCAACCAACAAATAATACGGACTAAAATTGATTTACGGATACAAAAATAATATGAACATTTTGAATAGTAGTTTCTCCACTGTTAGTCATCTTCTGCTTGAATAAGGTTAACATTATTAGTAATGTATGCCTTGTTCGCCCGCCATATTCTTTAACCGTAACCGGTCTATATAGTTCACCATTTATGGCAGAAAATGTCATCCAACCTTTAAAGGCATAACCTTTGCAGTTCACGTGACAATATATAATTCAACTCCGTTAAAAAATGACATTATATAATTTAACCCCAAAATTTGGTTGTATACTCCCAAACACCCCCATCTGCAACCACTACATCACACCCATTTGATGATACACTACCAAAATCAATATCCATATTTGATAGTACACTCCCAAACCCTCCCATTTTATGGTACACTTAACAAGTTTTTTTATCCAACTACAATATCACACCCCAAGACCTTCCATATATATAAACTAAGTGGGTGTCGACCATCAGTGTCCTAGTACCCAAAATTTTTTCTCAAATCTGGTACAAGGATGCCAACCATCAGTGTCCCAGCACTCAAAAAAAAATTTCAGTCCCCGAAAAAGTTGAAGCCAGCCATCTAGTATCCCCAACCCCAAAATTTTTTTATTTGATAAAGTGGGTGTCGACCATCAGTTGGCCAGCACTCAAAATTTTTTTTACGTGTAAAAGTGGTGTCGACCATCAAGGTCCCCCAACCCAATTTTTTTTTCAAATACTAGTGTAAAGTATACCAGTATAATACGGTTGGAAAAAATACGAGGGTGCTAGCCATTAAGTCCTCCAACCCTAAAAAATATTATTTTAACACCTGAAAAAATTATCAGGTGATGATTGGGACAAAAATTGAGGTAGTGCTGGCCATTTAAGTCCCCCACCCAAATTTACTATTTATTTCAAGTTATTTGGGTGATTTTTTTTTAACTTGAGTCATTTGTGTAATTATTTATGATGTGAGCACGGCCACATCATGTTATGATGCAATTCGATGACATTGGAATTGGCCCAAGCACAAGGGGCCCAAATGCAGAATGAAGTTTTAATTTCAATTTGTTAATTTAGTTGCGGGAAAATAAGGATATTTATCCATTTTAGGCATTTTAGTAATTATAGTTTGAGTCTTTAATTATGTTATAGTTTGAACATCATTAATATGAGTTTTAATTATGTCATAATCTAAACATCATTAATATGGGTCTTTAATTATGTCATAGTTTGAACATCTTTAATACTTGTTTTCAAGTGTGTCTTAATTTAGACATCATAATTGTGTAACACCCCAAACCCGGCCCAAACGCTACAACCGGATCTGGTATGTCACTTAAGGGATTTTACAAAACATGTCGCATTTTGGAAAACAACTACTAGGTTTAAATACTAAAATCGAAAACTTAGTGATTTATTAGTAAGTATAAAATATAAAGTTATAAATTACCCTGGTGAATTTTAAACAAAAAATATAATTTCATACGTGTCTTAACTTAATTTAAAACATAAAACTTAAAAGCCCAGTAATAAAAGCCCAACATAAAACCAAAACATAAATAATAGTCTAGTGGCCTATGGCCTTATTACAATAAAATTTAAAACCCATTAAATAAAAATATAAAATAATAAACTGGAGTCTTCTTGTTAAATCTAAGAGTTCTTTTGCATGGCCACCTTGCGCTCCTCTCCAGCCCGGTCCGATGCACTAGGTGCTACCTGAAGATGTTAAGAAATTGGTTGAGTCGCGAGACTCAGTGTGCAACCCTTATGAACCATTAGATTTGGGCCTTAGCCCCACAGAACAGAATAACAGTTTAATATATATATATATATATATATATATATATAACAAAAAAAAATTATGCAAGCCCAACCCAAATCCTAAGTTTCCATCCGCTACACGCCTCCCGTACCAGCCGTTCACACCATAGGGGATTTCTACAATCAACCCGCACCGCTACACGCCGTTGATGGCAGTCGTGTTGCTCATCGTCAGAGTTGTGACAGAGTCACCAGGTTGAAATGGCAAAAAGCCACCAGAAACAGAGTTTGTGACAGAGTCACCAGGTTGAAATGGCAAAAAGCCACCAGAAACAGAGTTTGTGACAGAGTCACCAGGCTGAAATGGCAAAAGCCACCAGAACAAATCACTTCCCCTTTTCATCAATTTCCCAACCCCAAGCATACAATGAAATCGTCATACAAAGCATATCGTTTTAACAGGTATAATCACTGAAATAGGACAGAAGTCACTAACCTGTTGATCAGCCTTTACCCTTCAAGGGTTTTCACTTGTTATGCCGGGATTTCGGCATTTAGCAGAGTATAGCAGATTTATACATATGAATATATATTAGCAAACAGTCTAACAGTGAGAAAGGTTACACACTTGATTAATGTCGATACCCTTGCTAGATTGATCTACAACTTTGCTAAAAAAGCTGGAAAGATGTGAAAATAGGTCCTTTCCTATATTCGGCCAAGGGTTAGTAAATCCTGAATTTACACATTGAAACTAATAGATCTTCTTACCTTGAAATCTCGAAAGTAACACGATTCGAGTGCTACCGATCTATAACTCAGAGATCTATGCGATTGACTCCACTAAAGTTCCCTTCAGATTTCGGCACAAGTAGGCACCACAGAAGTAATTCGGCAATCACAGGAGATGAGATCTAGGGATTTCGACTTTTAGGAAAATCCTAGAAAAAGTATGAACAAGAGAAGGCTGATGTGTCTTTGGCTTCTAAAATACTTGAGTGAAGAGTTTCGGTTTCTGACCGGAAAAGAGAAGAAGAAAAGAAAACAAGGAAGAGACTTGAAGATTTCGGCTAGGAAGAAAAAGAATGGAAAGAGTTTCGGCTTTTGAATCAAAGTGAAGATGAGGGAATTGGCTTAGAGATTTCGGCTTTTGCAGAGAATGAAGAGGAAGATAGAACTTTAGGAGTTTTCGGCTTTTACTCAGAGAAGAAGAGAAAAGAATGAGAGAAAAACCCAAATGCCGAAATTGAAGAAATATTCCCCCTATTTATAGAAATTTCGGCACTTACCTAACCTTGCAGATAAATCCTATCTTATCTCTTTTATCTTAATCTACTAGCTCATCTAAAAGAGACTTAATTATCTCTAACTCCTCCCTCCTTTATCAGCATATTATCCACATATTTTAATCATTAAAATCCCTAAATTTTAGCCTTTATCTGCTTATTATCCACATAAAATAAATTCCTAAATAATCGCCTTTATCTGCTTATTATCCACATATTTTAAACATTAAAACCCCTAAATTTTAGCCTTGTTGCCATCCATTCCACCTAATCCTAATGCCCAAAATTTAGCTAACTTAAATTAAAAGAATTGGGCTCCATGAAACTTAAATTTGGGCCCCTTACTCCCTTGTGCGGCGTCACCTCCTAAGATTGGGCCACAAGCCCACTTTGGTATTTTAAACATAGATACTACCTTTTAAACCCTATAATGCCCAAACAGATAATTTTAATCAAGGCCTCTGCCTAAGCCTGAGCCCAATTTGGATAACACATTAAACATATCCACCCATTAAACGCATAGGCCCAAAAATTCAGGATGTTACAAATTGTGTGCTTAAGATTCCTACAAATTAAAGTGTGTTTTGTCTTAATGTGCATTTAAACGTTGTCTTAATGTTGTCCAGGTTGTTCACATTGGTTGCTACTAGGAAACTTCTTCTCAAGCTAAATACATGCACTTGGAGTTGCTAAATTTAATGCACCAATTCATGTGCATAGACAGTAGGAGCAAAAGGAGCTTGATGTGACCATTTGGTTCATGTTCATGTATGAGCTATATGCATGAACGTCCAAGGGGAAAGAATTCAGCAATTAATGCGGCACAATACATGGTGAAATGCACGCACATCATGGAGGATGCATCTGCAAGATGCATGTAACTAGTTCATGAACCTACATGCCATTAAAGCGCCTATTTATGAGAATGCATGTTCCATGCAAGTGCATGAACGATCCATGGAGATGAATAAGACTTTTGGTGATCATACAAGGCACTTGAAGCTTTATTCTATGCTAAGAATTCATGCACAACAAAGGGAGGAACAATGTGACTCTTCAAGTTAAAGTTCATGCATGAATATCATTCAATGAGGTGCATGAACGTCCAAATACATGCCAATGCAAGGGATGAACGTCCATGAACCATCAAAGGGGAGGGAACAACCATTTATATGCATGTAAGGGAGTTCATGAATCATTCGGTTCATTGTATGATTTTTGTACATGAAATACATTAATGGCTGAATGTTGGTCATTCATCTTCTTTTATATTTTCCTATAAATAGTTGTTTTGTAAACATTTGAAAATGGACTTTTGCACCTTTTATGAATTTTAATCTATTTGTGAGTTATTCAACTTTCTTTGTTCCTTTGTGACTCAAATTGATTTATCTAGCTAGTCTAGTGGCGTCAATCTGGTTCTTGTGAACTTATCACTTCTCAAAGTGTGGCGTTCAGCTTTATACCGATTGCTTCCTATCTCAACATAGATAGTGGGTCACGGTTTATCTATCTTTTCCACCTTAAGTGTTAACATAAGATTCGGGTAAATATTGAACTATAATATTGGTTCACTCTTCATCCTTAAGCCGAACCTATTTCATCTAATTCCCATCTACGAAACATTCCCTTTTGATATTTTAAACCAACAACTATCAATTTTAGCCTTTCGACGAACTAGTTCGAATACTACTTAATTTTACTATCGAGAACACAAGTGGCTCGATTCATTTGACGAGTACGAGATCGCATCAATTTATTTTTTGGGTCATTTTGGTCAAATAACCAAAAAAGAAACATTTTGTGTCAATTTGATTGAAAAGGAGAAAAATAATTAATGTTGTAATCATGGGCTGATGATTGTGAATGGAAATTAGTCAACTCAGGCCTTGACCAGAACAAAATGACATACCTGGGAAACCAAAAAAGAGGCATGCCCTGTTGATACCGATGCAAGAAGATCGAGAAAGACCAAAATCAATCTGGGTGGCCCCATTTCCAGATGTTAGAGGTTTCCGATGGCCTGCAATTACGACAGGTTGATTTGAACTAGCCTGAGAAGGCGACTAGGTGATTTGATGTAACCAGTTTGTTATCACCGTTTTTTGTGTCAATTATCAACCATTATTACAACATTATTTTGATCTTTTTCAACCCATATGTCATAAAATGCTTCTTTTTCAAGTTGAAATCGGTTCTCACAAATTCATTTTTCCTCCCAAAATTGAAATATGTTCTATTTTAGCCAATACTATTGTTGTTGGAAAATTATTTTGTTGTTTATTTTATTTGGGAAAAGAAGCCCAATTCATCTTTTCACAACTGAATTTGTGTCTATGCCAATTTAAAAGCGTTTTGGGGTAATTATGTCTAGTTTAAAACCATTAAAAAATTGTATATTTTTTTGAACAATTTCATTATAAGTTTTGATCATATTTGTTATTTTTGACATAATACCTATAACTGCCTATAACTAGACCTGTCCATGGGTCGGGCCACCCGGCTTGCCCGAAAAGTGAGATGGTTTGAGTAAAAATATAGGCCTAAAAAATATGCTTGGGTAAAAAAAGGCCCATTTAGAAAATGGGTCGGGCCTCAAGTAAGGCTTTTTTGGCTTAATCTCGGCCCAACTTGAATATGCAAAATAAAAAAAACTACAATTTTTTTCTCCTTTTTTTTTATTTTATTGCTATTTTCTTATTGTTTTTTCATTATTTTGCTACCATATCACAATTATGTTCTTACTATTTTGTTATTATTTAGATATTGTACAACTCTTGTTTTATTGTTAATTTTGTTACTATTTTAGAGGCAATTTGTTTGTTAAGTTGCACATAACTTAGTGTTATTTAAGTATACATCTTTTTTAAAATTTATTTTCAATTTATTGGGAAATATTTATTTTAATGTTATTAGTATTTTTGAAATTCTTTTTTTTTAAAATATATAAAAAATTAATACGGCCGGGCCAAGCCCGAATTTTAGCATTTTTATCCGGGGCTAGCTTGGACAAAATTTTAGGCCAATTTTTTGGGTCAGGCCTCCCCAACGCATAAATAAAAGTATAATGCACTTCAACGCACTTGGATCCACAGTACTCATGCCAATCGAGTTAAGACTCAATCAGCAAAATTATATTTTCTTTTAAAAGTTAAGGATAGGTTAAATATAACTTTTAATATCTAAATTTGATTTCAATGTTAAAATTAGAGTCTATTTTTTAAAAATAAAATTGTATTTAATTTTGGCTTTTGTAACACATCTTAGTCTATTTTTTTAACACAGTTAAAATGGGATGACATGGACTAATTAAGTTAATATACTTGGCACACATGTCATGTCATCAACTAAATATTTTTATCACATCAACAAATATTTAAAAATAAAAAAATTAAAAAATATATAATAAAATTTATTAAGTTATAAAAATTTAATTTTTTATGAAAATAAGAATTTTTATTTAAATTTTATAAAATTAAAAGCATATAACAACAAAAAAAGTTAGTTAATTTTTTAAAAAATTACATAAAATTCAAAAAAAATATATAAATAAAAAAATTAAGCTAAATTTTAGAAATTTTAAAAAATCAAAAATTATTATTATTGAAATTTACCAAAATAAAAAATAAAAAAATAAAAAAAATAAAAAATTCAAAACAAATTGAAAGAGGTTGATGACGTTGAATTTTAATTACCCATAAACATTCGTCAATAGCAATCAACATTGGTCAATCTAGTGAAAGCCGGTGAAATTCTATAACTTATGAGTTTCTAAATTTATATGTATATATAGATATAGATATATTTTTGCAAGTTTAAATAAATTTTTACTTACTTTTTTTAAAATTTTCTCAAAATTTTTAATTTTTTGTATATTATTTTGCAACTTTTGATTTTCTTTAATCTTATAAAAGTATGATTTTTTTATATTTTTATATTTATACATTTTTATCTTTTTCAATCTTTTAAAATATTTGTTAATGTGATAGGTACATTGAGCTGATAATGTAGCATGCATACTATGTGCAACTGTCACGGAGCTAGAACTTTAATCTCGCAATTTGTGCAGTCTTATACGATTCTATTGTTTCAAAAACACCTAAGTCAACTTAACTCCTACAAAGTGACGATTCTCTTAGAATTCCTCTAAGGCACCAATTTATATAACAGAAGTAACACAAAGCAAAAAGAATGCTTAAAGAATAGTGTAGTCATAGAAAAACAATGCATGAAAGGTGTTTAAGTAAATGCTCTCAATATAGTATTCACTATCCTCTAGACATAGAGCGCGCAGGCTTTGAACCCAAATACGTTACCCACAATGGAAGTAAACATGCTAGTAACAGAACCTTCCTCAAAAAGGTCTAAAGGGTAATCTACATAACATACATTTTGATCTTCTTCTTCAGGAATGGACTCAATGTGGTACCATCGCCCTTTGTAACGATCAAGGTTGGTAAGCCCATCGGTCCACACATTGTCCATGTACTAGTAGAAGATCCAGCAGCCACCGCAATCACTGCTTCCTTAGGCAGAACTCCGGGTTTAGGAGTTACTCGGAAGGCTTCCAAGATATCAACATCTTTGATTTCATATCCAGGAGTATAATAAGTCAATTTATACTCTTTAACACCAACTTTGAATCTAACACTTGCTTTAGTCTCTGTTTGTGGTGACATAAGTCCCTCCATACAACTCATGAATTAAGAATTCTCGCAACGACAAGGTCTACTCGGCATATATGAGGAGTGTCGAGACCATTTTTTTTGAAAAAGGGGTCGACTTTGATTTTGAAATCGAAAACGAACATGGGAGTCGCCACCAATCTTTTTTATTTAGGTGTGATCGGATCACCTCGTAATTTAATTATTTTAATAAAAGTTTAAATTTATTAAAATGATGATTTTTGGTCTACAAAATCCAGAAAACGGGTTCGAGAGTCGGTTACGCACGAGGAAAGATTAGCACCCTCGATACGCCCAAAAATTGGTACCTAGTTAATTACTTGATGTCTTTAGTGTCGAAGATTGACAATTTGAAGAAATTTTAAAATACAATCCTTCGTTAAAATATCGCTTAATTAAAATTTTTTTTGAGAAAAGGGCGTATTTCACGTTAATCGAGGAAAAGAATTATGTCCCGTAAGTTAGGACACAATATCTTAAGTCCCCGAAACGAGAATAAACACCGAAAATTATTTATTTTGAAAGATGTTTGATTATCTCGGTTTTAGAAAGAAACCATGTTTCCTAAGTTAGAACACGATCTTTTCGTAATACCTGAGATTACTTAAAAATTTTAAAACGTTCGTTTATTCGATTTACCGAGAAGGTCGAAACCCAGTAAGTTAGGGAACGACCTTTCGAATTTTTAAAAACACGGGTTATCGCTTATTTTAAAAACAAAATTTTTAATGCATTGCGTAAAATGCGACGCGGTTTTGTGGTGAAATGTAAAACAGGTTACGGTGTTTGTGTGTATGACAGAATAATAAGTATGTTAATGTAAATGACAATATGAAGAATGAAAATAAAATAAACAAGCCAGAAATAGAATTACAAATAATAAGAATAACAAACTAAAAATTCAAAGCTAAAGACCTAATGTTACATAAATAAATAAATATGGTGTACAATAATTTAAGAATAATAATAATATTAATAATAATGATGATGATATTAATAATAATAATAAAATAAATAAATAAACTAAAGTTTTAAAATTATATAAAAGGATATAAATAGATAACTGATAAAATAAGATAAATGTGTGTATATAAAAAATTTTAGGTAGATAAATATATAAAAAAATATAATAATAATAATATTGCAAAATTAATTAATTTAGTAATATGATAATAAAACAAATAAGTAAATTCAAAAAAAGAAAGTATAATAATAATATTAATATTAAACTAATTAATTTAATAATAAAGTAGCAAAAATAACTAAGAACAGGACTAAATTGAATTTTAAAACAAAAATTTGGGGCAAATTAGAAGTAAATAGAAAGGAAAAAGACCAAATTGAACGTGCGAATAACAAGAAGGGACCAAAATGTGAAATAATCCCCACTCTCTAAAACGCACAGTTTCAAGGCGGACCAAATTGAAATCGAAACAAATTATAGGGCCAAAATT
Source organism: Gossypium australe (assembly GCA_005393395.2). NCBI lineage: Eukaryota > Viridiplantae > Streptophyta > Magnoliopsida > Malvales > Malvaceae > Gossypium > Gossypium australe. The sequence continues at coordinate 105,346,339 of CM016614.1, forward strand.
AAAGACGAAAGAAACTTAATTGTAAAACACTTAAAAAGCGGAAGGGCTAAAGGTGCAATTAGCCTTTCCGTTGAAAAACACGCGGGTTAGAGGACAAAACGGCGTTGTTTTGTGCGTCTGTGTACCAAGCCCAAAATGGCGTCATATTTAACCCCTATATAAGTAAAAAAATAACAAAAAAAGTATTTGAAACTGTGTTTTAAAAAAAACTTTATTTTTTCTCTGAAATCCCCCTTAGTCGGCCCCTACTCGGTAGTATCTCCGATCATCGGCTCTGCCGTGGCCCAGTCGTATATGGCAGCCGGAACCGCACCAGGATGGATTTTTTAATCCCTTTTTTAAATCCTTCTCTTTTCCTTTGAAAAAAAACTATCAAATCTGAATTTTTTTAAAAAAAAACTACGCAAATGAAAACGGCCCTTGCTGCCCTTTTAGACCTTCATCAGACCCATATGGGCCTCGGGTATTTAGACACCGACGACAATCGACGGTGAGAGGAGGTGAATCGACAAGGTAAGGGGTTTTTATTTCGTTTCTTTGTTTATGTAACACCCTGAATTTGGGCCTAGAATAAGTGGGTTCGTGTGTGGAGAAAATGTATTTTGTTTTTTTTTTAAAAAAAGACATGTTTTACAAAAATTTCCTAGTGGCATGCCAGATCTGGTCGTGGTGTTTGGGCCGGGTTTGGGGTGTTACAAATTGGTATCAGAGCCCGGTTCAAAACTCGGCTTTGGGGGTTTTGGGCTCAAAATGTTTTCTAGGAATGGGTTTTTGAAACATGCATGTTTATAAATAACACAGGATGGTTTTCTCGGCATGGCACCTGCGTCTCCGGCCCAAGTCTGCCAAGTAAGTATTCTGAACCCCCTGTGTGTTATATATGTATGTGGACTTGATGGGCTTTATGGGACGTAGAATATTTAGATTAGAACTTGATGGACTCTAGGCCTTGCTGAAACAACTCCTAAAATCTCATAAGACTTAATTTCACTAAACAAACCCGTGAACGAGTCGCAAGACTAGGGTGTGGCAACAGGCATGCGCATGTCTAGGATTGGATCCGGAAGAGCTTGGTACTTAAGCAGTTCTAGTGACTCACCTCCTCTTCGCTAGAATCCTACCTGGTGCGTAGTGACTGTTCACCCTAGCCACGAGGATTTGTTGACGGGCCAAAATCTACAATTAAAACCCGAAAGGGACCAGCCACCTTATTTTTACAAAATTGCTAAAATACCCTTAAAAAATTACTAAGATACCCATGATTTGCAAATATATCCCGATTTACAAAGTCAACAGAATTTTTCCTTAGAAAAAAAAAAACACACACAAAACACATGACAACAACCAAAAACACCTGAACATTACTATATTTTTTTTGAAATCAAATTCTCAAAGATACCCCTGTTTAAAAAAAAATACCTTCTTAGTTTTGTAAAATTTTCTTTTGAAAATACCCTTGATTTGCAAAATTACCAAAATACCCTTATTTCACGAAATCAACAAGGAACTCTATTTTGAAAATTACGGAAATACCCCTATAGGATAAAATTACGAAAATACCCCTGGGTAGTGGAATAACGAAAATACCCCTATGTGTTGAATGTGGGTGCATGGATGTTGTCTGTATGTTGATGGTTGAATGTATGTAGTTCTTAGAACTAGGAAAGGTGAACTTGAGACTGAATTGCGAATTCGAAAGAACTACTCTTAAAACTACTAATCATAAGACTGTTCGTGGATAATCAGTGGAAGAAAACCAATAATTCATAAAATTTTTAATCAGATAAACGCGAACCGATAGCATGAGTACAAGGGGACGAGGACGCTCTAGATGTGGATACCGGTGCGTACTCTACCATAGAATACTAAGTGTTTATTTTGGGTTTAGAATTGGAGTGCGCAGCGAAAGCATGGTAGTGAGACTTAGGTAATATGATTACTAGTTAGTTGGAAATTTCGAGGACAAAATTTCTTTAAGGAGGGTAGAATTGTAACACCCTGAATTTGGGCCTAGAATAAGTGGGTTCGTGTGTAGAGAGAATGGATTTTGTCGTTAAAAAAAACTTGTAATTATTGTTTGGATTTAGATTAATGTGTAATTATTGTATACTAATTTTTCCTCCCTTTTAAATATATTAACTGAATTATAATAAAATTTAATTTGGCATAATATTAAACTCTATGTAGTCAATTTATGCATCAATTTATCAAATATTTTCCATAATTTTGTCCTTGTCATATAATTAATTATTTTATTTATGTTATCAGTGTGATGAACGAAGTTATAATTTAGAAATATTAATTTTTCTATTATTCTCGATTTAATTTTTATATTTTAATATAATTTAGTTCTTATATTTTTTATAATATTAATTTCTATCATTAAATTTTCGTTAATATACAACATGAGTATATATAATTTGAATGTACTAAAAAAAATTAATATGTGGTTTATACTAAAATAAGATAATGGTCAATTTTTAATTGACCCCTAGATTATGCTAAAATTTGGGGATTTGATTTATATGTTTTACTTTTTTTTTACATAGTTTGTCCCTCTACTTTTATAATGTCACTAATACATTTAAATAGTTAATTTTTCTTAAAAATATTATTCAAACAAAAATAAAATATTTTATCATGAAAAGTTTGAATGGACATTTTCTTTTAAAAAAATTATTATTGCATGTTTAGTTTAATTTTTAGGAGGTTTAGGAAGGGTTGGTAGTGTTGGAAAAGTCCTAGGCTCGATCTAGGGCTTTAGCAAAAATGTTGTTTTTTTTAGGGAGGTTGGTGGTAGTCATAAGGCTTTTAAAATATTGTTGGGTTAAAAGATATCACAAATAAGTAGGTGGTCTGGTGGCTTGGGGCGTTTGGAATAAGCTAGTGGTCAAAGGTTCAAGTCCTGGACTTGGCAAAAAAAAAATTATTGCGCATAAGTGGTATGAAGGCCAGAGTTTAGGCCTTATAATTAGTTGGGACTGTTTCATGACACAAGGAAACGCCTGGCCCAGAGGCAAAGGCGTTAGGAGTAGTAAGGGGAGCATGGTTCTAGTCGTGGCGTGCGCTAAATGTTGTGTTTTTTTAAGTAAACCTGGAGTGCGACAGAAGGTTTATAATTAAGTAGGGAGGAAATATGACTCAAATAAAATACGCGGCGCAGTGGCAAGGGGCGTGTACCATAGTGAAAAGGTTGGAGGTTCGAAGCTCGGTGTTGTTGAATATTTTTTAGATTTCTTTGGATGATTTGGTCGTTGTGAAATAGGCCTTAAAAGAAGTTGAGAATGAAACATATCACAAGAAGAGTTCTGGTGCAGTGGCTGGTAGCGTGTGGGTTGTGCCTGGCGGTCTGAGGTTTGAGTTCCCTTGTGCACATTAAAATGTTATTTTGCTGCTGGCGTCGGGAAGGTATTTGAGGTGGACCAAAATGCCTAAAAGATGGCTGCTGTTCGGGGAAGCTATTTGAATGAAATTCAAATTGAATTTTTGGTTAAATAAAAGGACTTTTTGATGAGGATAAACTTTGGAGATAATAAAGGAATTTAATTAGTGATAAGTTTGAGTTGATTAGGGAGTGTAGGTTTATTCTATTTATTTGTTTATTTATTTATTTTAGTATATATGGGTACCAAATTTTCCCTTTTTACTTGCTTAATTTTTTAGTTATTAAGAATGGCACTTTCGGTTGTTGATAGGTAAGTGCCGAAATTTCTATAAATAGGGGGGATAGCTCATTAATTCCGGCATTTGAACCCTACTCTTTTCTTCTTTCTCTGTGCCGAATTTTTCATTTAGAACAGTCTCTAGTTTTCTCTCTTTCGAAGCATCTCTTCTTCTTTTGCTTTTCTGTCAGAAATCGAAACTTCTGAGGTCTCATCAAATTGCTGAAACCCTGCAAACACTTTCTCTTTTCTTTAATATTCATTGGCCGAATATCTTTTGGCCATCTCTTCAATTCTTTGTTCTTCCAAAAGCCGAAAACATATCAGTCCTCTCTTGTTCATCTTTCCGAGATTTCCTTAAAAAGCCGAAACTTCTAGATCTCTAATCTTCTACGGTTGCCGAATCTTTTACAAGGGATAGCCAAAACCTTCAGTAGAGGTAAGTACCGATTTGGGTTATCTTTTGATCTTTTTCCGGCTTTTGAAGGCCATAGCCGAATGGCCATATGGAATTAATCTTGTGTTTTTCTTTCTTTTTCGGCATTCCGGGATTTGAAGGGGGAGTCAATCGCTTAGATCTCTAAGTCAGGGTTCAGTAACACTCGAATCGCGATACTTTTGGGATTTCAAGGGGAGGCCAAATCTTCCTTTTTTTTTCCGGCTTTTGAGCAAGGTTTTAGACTAAGGGTTGTAGATCCAAATAGTAAGGATATTGACTAAGGGTGTAAAACTACGCGATATCAGGTGTGTACCACTTCCACACCATTTAGATTGCCTGTTAAAATATGTTATAAATCTGTTATATTCTGATAAATGCCGAAATCCCGGCATCATGGTTGAAACCTGAAGAGGGTAAAAGTGAATCATCAGGTTAGTGATCTCTGTCATTCCTAAGTGAATGTTCCTGTTAAGGTGACATCTGTGATAAGTATGCTGTTTTTGTGATTGCATGGGGTTGGGTTATTGAAAGGGGAAGTGTTCTGTTGTAGCGGCTTCTGCCGTGACCTGTTGTAGTGGCTTCTGCCGTGACCTGTTGTAGTGGCTACGACCATGATCTGACGATGAGCAGCATGTCTGCCATCAATGGTGTGTAGCGGTGTGGGTTGATTGTAGAAATCCCCAAATGGTGTGACTGGCAGGTAAGGGTGGCGTGTAGCGGATGGAAACCTAGGATTTGGGTTGGGCTTTGCATCTTTTTTGATATATTATATTTTGTTATATGTTCTGTGGGGTTAAGGCCCAAGTCTAATGGTGCATGAGGGTTGCACACGGAGTCTCGCGACTCACCCTATTATTTAACAATTTCAGGTAGCACCTAGTGCATCGGACTGGGCTGGAGAGGAGCGCGAGGTGGCCATGCGAGAGAATACTTGATCCAGCAGAAGATTTTACTTAGAATATTGTTTTTAATATTTTTGATTAAGGGTTTTCAATATCGTTGTAATAAGGCCTTGGGCCACTAGACTATTATTTATGTTTCGGTTTTATGTTGGGCTTTTATTACTGGGCATTTAAATTTTATGTCTAAATTAAGTTAAGACATGTATAAAATTTTGGTTTTTATTTAAAAAACTCACCAAGGTAATTTATAACTTTATATCTTATATGATTTAATAAAATTATTAAGTTTTCGGTATAAATATTTAAACCTGATAAATGTTTTTCCAAAGTGCTACGATATGTTTTATAAAAATTTCTTTAGTGACACGCCAGATCCGGTCGAAACGTATGGGCCGGGTTTGGGGTGTTACAGTTTATTTAAATAATAACAAATAAAAAAAAAGAATAAAAGAACACCTTTGATTTTGAATCAGCCTCTCTGTTTTCTTGTATTTGATTTTTCTGTATTCGAATGTGTCTGAATCAATGTGTTTTTTGGAGCTTGAATCTCTCTTTTTTTTGTTGGTATTGAATCTCGGTCAAAAAAAGTTACATCAGTTCTAGGTGGCTTTTATAGCCATTTACAACTTGTTATTTTAATTTATTTGTCACTTCTTGTTGCAGGCAAGTGGGCAGTGGCCAGTGACGGTGCTGTAGTGGTGCGGCGCACCTAGGGTTTAATTTTTTATTTTTTATTATTGGTTTGGGCTAGGGTTAGGTTTTGGGCCTGATTGGGCTTTGGATTTTGGGCTAATGTAAATGGACTGTTGGACTTTGGTTTTCTATTTTTTATTTGGTTTTGTTTGGGTCTTATTGGGCCCCAAGCTAAATTGGCCTACTACAAGGAGTTAATGAAACCTTTTCGAAGAAATCTTTTAAAAAATTATCAACGAATCCGAAAGGTTCCTTATTAGACTATGGTATTTGATTCGCCAAACTCATCATTATTTTATATTCTTTCATATGTATGGCGTAACTTGATTCGTGTTTTTCAAGTTTATAATTCTTTACTTGTTTTTGAATCAAAATTCTAAATGCAAATGAAATAGAAATAGATATATAATATAAAAAGGAAATAAATAAAATAGAAATATATCAATAATATAAAAATAATATAAAAATATTATTCTAATATATTATAAATAAAATAGATAAATAAATTAATAAAATATATAAATTAATTCTAATACTAATATATTTAGAATATATATATATATAGAATAGATAAATATATAATAGAATTAATATTCGAACATCTAATATATATTATATATTTTAAGTTCAATAATAAGAAATAAGAAATTCACCATTGACAGTAATATATGTTGTATATGTAAATCCTAGATGTGAAAACAGGCGTAATTCGACCATAAAATGAAAAAAAAAAAAAGGAATATAGATGGAAAAAAGGGGGAGAGGTTGGACGTAAAGTAAAAAAATAAATTGATATGCTAAAATAAAATACGAAATGAAATTGAAACAAGGCTAATGAGATAGAAATAAGGAATAATAAATAGAGTTCGGGTTCAAATTTCATAGATAATATGGATGGTGTTGCCTATAATGATGGACAAATGAAAGACTTCCTATTTTGAAAATAGGTTGGTTGAACTTAAAAATTCCTTCATTGAAGAAGGAAACAATCCAATTGAATGCATTTGAATTGGATGTGACCAACGAAATCGAGCGCTAACCCCCATTTCTTATTGAATTAACCGATCAACCTTCTGTCGAAGATTTATTTTGTATTAGATAATTTTCAAAATTTTTTTTTGACATATTTCACTTTATTATGAAAATAAATCCTATTACTTCTGTTTTTGGAGTTTCCATGCTTGAAAAAGAAAATCTGGGGCGTATTTCTCAAATCATCAGTCCAGTACTAGATGTAGTCTTTCCCCCGGACAAGATACCTAATATTTACAACGCCCTAGTAGTTAAGAGTCGAGATACCGTCGGTCAACTCTTAAATAATACAAAAAACAATGGATCAATGGATGATTTACAATTGAGGGAAGGCTCTATTTATAATTGAGCTCCCCTAAATCCAACGGTCTAGCTAAATTTACATCGATGGACGAGATGAAGCTTATCCCTACAATTAAGGATTTATAAAATTTACATAATCAAATCAAATTTAATCTTATTAGATATTATTCTCCTCAATCTTCTAATATTAGTTTCCTTATGTACCAAGGTAGCCTAATTTTTCATATCTACTTTATTAGGCCACACAGGCTTCTCCATAAGTTCTTTGAATCGAGTCAATCCTCGTAAGTCAAATGATCCTTATCTAACTGATAAACCTCTATGGGATATATTATGTGCGATGATCACGAGCTTTGAACTACAGCCCGCGATATAACAACATGATTAGTTCATATCATCCTATTTTAACAATGTTACGAAAGTGAATCAAAATGTATAATTCGGGTACCCATTTTTTTAAAAAATAACTACTAATTTAAACATTGTTGAAAAATTCTAATAAAAAAAATATTTAGCCTATTCTTTTAACTCTTAACAAAAACTTTCAAATTAGCTTCGCATCACATGAATGCGATTTTTATATTTTTAAAATTTTGACAGATGAAAAATAAGGTAAGATGGAATGTTTGTTGTAAGACTTTACAAAATATTCTAGATTTTATTATGGTAATGCAGACAATTAGAAAAGTATTATAGATTTGCAATTTATTATTTGATTTATGAATGGGGTTTTCTCACTTTCTCCTCCATTTTCTTTTTATACTTTTTTATGTGAAATAAATATTAAATTATTCATAAATTTTAATTTAATATGTACTTTAATACACGAATTTAGTTTTTGAAACTGTACACATTAAACTTTTATTTTTTATTCAATTATATGCATTTAAATAAATGAATAAATTATTTTTTTATATTTAATAAGTATAATTATTAATGTATGTAGTATATAAACGTAAAACGAAATTATATCATTAACGATATTAGTTGTTTATAAAAAATTAAATCAAATCAAAATGTCAATATTATGCATTTAGCAAAAATTTATGTATTATCCCTTATATATATATATATATTAAATTTTTTTAATATTTATATGAATTTTAAAATTTTCTAAATAATTTTTTTACTAACTTTATATATATATATATATATATATATATATATTGCAAGTTTTAGATGTTTTAGATAATTGTAAATAATTTGAATGATTTTTCAGCTGGTCAACATGGGTCAACGCCTGAAATATCAAAATTGATCCCTAATGGCCAATAAAAACAATCATTTAATTGGGAAATAAAAGAGTATGTGAATACATAACACAAAAAAGAAAGAAGCAAGAGAAAGAAAACACCTCACACCATTTGCTTTTGATTAGGCCTCTCTTGGTGTGCGCATTGGACACGTGTCAATGGTCAACATTAGGATTATAAAGTTGATATTAATGATTAATAAGTAGTTCAAATTTATTAATTCTGACCTTTGACCCCTCTTACATTTTCTTTATGCAAAAAATCTTGACTTGGGTCTACGGGGCCACTCAAAGATTCCCAATCTAGAATACCACTCTAGAAACCCTTACGCATCAACTAATTTCTACTTTTCTCCTTCAATTTCTCTAAATATATTTACTTAATATTTTATTCTTTTTTAGACTTAATTCATACCTAAATTTATATTTAATCACACTAACATCATTATTTTGTGTTGATGTCAATCTGATAGACACATGGTAGCCTCTCAGTATGCCACATACGAACATAAATTTAAAAATATATTAAAAAGATCTTTTTCACAATTTGAACAAGTGGTTATCTAGATACATTTGGATCTGGACACCTATTTTATCTAGATTCATTATAGATGTATTTTTTAATTTGTTTATAAAATATTAGTTTTTAGGTTATTATTTTAAATATATATAAATATAAATTTATAAAAATATAAAAAATATACAACTAAAAATATATAAAAAATCTTATAGTATTTTTAAAATATAAAATATATAAATTAACAAAAAATTATAAAATTATAACAAATATAAATATATAATAGAACAAAAAAGCACGTCTACTTTTGTTTTTAGACTTACTATCTACTTTTGTCCATGTTCATTTTTTATGTGAAAAAAAATTATTTTTTGTTAATTTATATATTTTTAAAGTTTTTAAAATTTATTTCTGCCATGTATACTAAGAGGCTACCACCTCCCACTATCATATTGACTATTAGTGCCACATTAGTATGAATTAATGATGTTGTTGCTAATATACCAACTTCGGTGACAAAATAGAAGTTCAGATGCAAACTAGGTCCCAAAAAAAAGTTCAAGTACCAACTATGTTCTTCTGGACAAGTTCACGGGACAAATTATATATTAACTCATTTATCTTCACTCATTATGTGAAGTAAAAAAAGAATTATTTTGTAAAAATTATAATAAAAATAATTATGTAAAAAATTAATAGAATTTTGGTTGAAATGATAAATTTGAGATTTTAGAGAAATTAATGTCCTAAGTTTAAATCTTGTTTTTGAGTATTTTTTTTTAATACAATGCTTACGTTAAGTATCCATAATTCTTATGCTTAGACTCGTTTGAACCCACATCCTCTTATTTGTTGCAATCATAACAATGTCAATTGAGTGAAAATTCAATCGATCATTTTTTAGATTTATTTCGAGTTTAAATTGGTTTTTTTAAAATTATATAAAATAAAAGGTTAACTATAAAATTAGTACCTCAACTTGTCCACTTATCTCAGATTGGTACTTATGGTTTTTTTTTGTCCCAAATTGATATATGAACTTTTGTTCCGTCAACTAAATCGGCACCTAAGTTTAACGTCGTTAAGTTTAGAAAACATGCAAAAATAATATTGTGACATGTGGCATAAATGACATCATGGTGATGTCATCATTAAATTTTTTTTTAAAAAAAACCACCTTCTTTTTTACTTTTCTCCCCTCCCCTATTTTTTTGACATTCCTTCCCCCCCTTCTTTTTTCTTCCTCCGTCAACCCAAGTTGTTGTCTTTGTTGCCGACAGCGGATACCCTCCTTTTTGGCCTAAAAATGGCACTTGAGTGATACTCGACAATTTTTTGTCTTCCTATGAATCAACTGCAGAATCTGTCATCTTTTATTCACCTTTGGTTCTCATGGAAAAGAGTGGTGAAAAAAAATGTTGACTGTCACTGTCAAACAAGAAGAAGAAACTTTGGTTGACTGGAACGAAAAAAAAAAACGTCAAAATATTTTGGGGTAGAAAAGTCAAAAGGAATTTTTTTAAAATTTTTTTAATTATGACAACACCATGACGTCATTTATACCACATGTAACAATATTATTTTTCCATGTGTCCTAAACTTAACAACGTTAGACTTAGATACCGATTTAGTTGACGGAACAAAAGTTCGGGTACCAATCTGTGACAAAAAAACCATAAGTACTAATCTGGGAGAAGTGAAAAAGTTTAGGTATTAGTTTTATATTTAACTCGAATTTAATAAACTACAAGATTCACTCATTGTTGCTTGAACCACTTTTGGGTTTCAGTTCTTTATAACTTGTGGGGAAAAAAATTAAAAAATGTTTTCTCCAAGCAAACATTGAGAAATTGATTTGATGAAACTAAAAATTCATTTTCCTTTTTTATTACCCAAATTATAATTTCCTAAAGAATAGTTTTTTTTTTGTTTTTTTTTTGTTAATTTGCTTTCAATTTTTATTGGCTCATTCATTAGTTTGATTTTCACTAAGATGATGGGTGATTGCAAGGTGGAGATGATCAATGATGGCATGCAAGAATTTTATGTTGAGTTAGATGGACCAAAAGACAGTAAATATTGTTTCTTTTCTCTTCTTCATTTTCAATTCATTTCTATGATGTATCCCTATAGTTCTGCTCAAAACTTCATTTTCTTTCTAGGGTTTTCTTATTCTCTAAGAACTTATTGGATTCAAGTAGTTTGACCATTTGGTAATTGTTATTGGGTTTTCTCTTTTGATGATTTTGATACTTGAATATTAGTGTGTATATATATATATATATATGTGTCTATATGTGTGTATTTTGTCCAATTAATTGTTCTTATATAAGCTGCCAGTTTTTACTTGTTTGTTTATTTAGTTCATTTTATTTTTTGGATAAGAATGGGATTTGCTTCTGGGCATTTTTAGACTAAGATTCAAATGAAGATGAGTACTCTTTTTTCATAGATTATCCAATATTGGATGTGCCAAGGTCCTTACAATGGTGGTGTGTGGAAGATAAGAGTGGAACTCCCAGATGCTTATCCGTATAAATCTCTACACTTGGCTTTGTAAACAAGATCCACCATCCCAATGTTGACGAAATGTAAGTTTTGTGAATGCCTTAAAGTTCTAAATTTAACTTATTTGGCTTTGATTTAATGGTGGGATTAACTTGCATGAGATAAAAAAAGAATGATTAATTATTAGTTTGTTTGGATGTCAACAATCAGACTTAGAGCCCCATGCTGGGTAAACCTTGCACATTCTTTGTTTGCCTCATTCGTTCCTGTTTTCAAGTTGCTGTTATTACACTCGGAACATGGTAATCGATCCCGAGATTTTTAATTTTAGATCTGGTGAATGTGTTTGAAGTGTTTCTTTCGCAACTTCTTTTATATCCCAATCCACGAGATCCATTGAATAGAGAAGCTACTTCGTGCAACTTATGAACAACAAGTGAATAAGCATAAGCTTTTATGTTCCATATTTCATGCGTATCTTTGCCTTTAGAATGCCCTGCCGAGGTAAATTTCCGTCGATGGAGTTAGACCTACTTGGCCCATTTTTGTGGCCAAACCATTTCCAGTATTCTTTAATATAGTTTTTTTTATGGACTCAGCTCACTACTAATATGTTGTGGCAAATCATTTATCACCTCCTTTGCATGATATGGTTCTTGTTCTATGAAAGTATGATATATGATTTGCAAAATCATGCATTGCTTCTTTTCCATTATTTGTAATTTTAAGAATTCAATCATTACAATATTATGACTTTTTTCTCTTTCAATTTCCCAGAATATTGCGAGAAATATGCCAAACCAGAAGATGTCGTAGAAGTCCAATGATAACGAGCAGAGTGAAAATGGATACATTTCATCTGAAGACGAGGAAATTGCCGAAAAACCTGATCCTTATTCACACTATATGTCTACCTTGGAAATTCTATGTATTGTACATTGATATTCGCAGCTCCAGGAAAATTTGAAACTTGACAAAACTGGGGCATGCCGAAAAATTCCTGCCCCTCTCTTTGCTTTCCATGGAGGTTAAGTAAATTAACTTATTGTTGTTTATATATTTCAAGTATTCATCCATTATTGATACTAAATGGCAATTTGCATATGTTCTTCATCTACATATATCAATTAAACTTATTTCAAGTCTTTTACAATATACTTTTAAAGATGCTAGAAAAAACCATATAGATGGAATATAATTTGTTCTTGAATTTTTTTTGTTTACACTATTCATTATCACGGTAGAATCAAGTTCGATAATTAAAAATTCAAGAGAAATTGAAAATTGAAAAATCAATTCCTACTACAAAATAACATCTTAGACCCCTACAATATTTCTCTTTAAAAGATAAACAAAACAAAACAAAAGTTAAACCCCTCTTTAACCACTATATTACCAAAAAGAAAAATGAAGTTACTGAGTGGGAGCTCTATTTAGAACAGAAAAGTTGAATATTGAGTTATTGATGTCCCAATAAAAACCAATTTCAGATTCCTTCTCTTCACAAAATATGTAGTCCAATTTTTTATGAGCACATTAGCCCCTTTGTTCCATCGCTTGAGTTTCATGTAATGTTAGCTATTGGCATCATAATCCCAAACCAATACCAGTAATCCTTGTTAAATTTGGGGTAACTGATCGGCATTCCAGTACGACAAACACATGAAATTCCATCAACTCCGATGCCAATAGCAGCCTTGACAGGTTTCTGAGATCACTTTTGTAAAGTTGCTTCTTAATGCACCATGGATTATCATGGGCATGATACCTCAGTTCAGTATCAATCTCGACTTTATTTCTCTTGTTTCTATCGGTCGAAAATTTTGAGTTCCCTATTGTTTGTCTCTTGTTGAACAATGTCAAAGTAAGCTCTCAATTGATCTTCTTATTCAGGCTATTCAAGTTATGGCGGTCGCTACATTCACCGACTCCATTCGAAAGTGAAAGAGATAACCCTAATGAAATACCATCACTAGTGTCGGCTTCCATCGATTCTGATGAAAAAGCATCGTTACTATTCTCCATGCACATCATACTACGTACATCTGATTTCCTTGTATCTTGAATTAGAAGTTTTCCTTTATCAGTTGGAGTAGTTCCGATGGACATATTATCGATAGAAGGAGAAGATCGTAATGATAGTTCGGTATCGTCATCCCTCTATTCCAACAAAAAATCTCTAAAAAAGTTGATCCATGTAGGTTCTAATTTCTCGTAACGAATTTATTATTTTTCGATACTAGTTGATATTATTGACACAGACAACGAAAGAGACAACTCCAATGAAATAATGTTATCTTCACAATCTGGGTATTTTTCCTTAGGCTTATTGGTGTCATCCACATCCATGGAATTCAAAACAATGAAGAGATTGTTGTCTTCCATGGATGAAGCAGCTAAGCACTGAACAATTAACTTATTTTATTTCAGGTAGCTGCTAAAACCCTTGTTTAATGAGAAATTCATAAAATAAAATAAAACAATAAAAAATTTCTCTCCTCAATCCTAACTCTAGAATCTAAACTCTTTACCTCTTATTTTCACTTTCTTGAAAAAATATGAGTTTATATAATTAAACAGGATGGAATCTTTTTCTTACTAGGAAAGTAATTTGGCCTCCAAGTTTAATGTTGTCGCCACTCTTAGTTTTTTTTTTTTTTTACTAAAGAAACTGTTATTTCACGTTTGAAGGGTTTTATTAATTTTTAGAATTAATTCTCAATAATAATAAGTTAAGTTTGCAATGAGAGAAAACAGAAATTTAGATATTCGTTCCAACGTCTTTAAATATGATTTTCCGTGCAACTTTGATGGATCCAGAACTTAGTACCATGGATAGTGTAAGATCCTATCCTTACGAATCAAAGGAGCCGATAAATTTAGCTGTTTCTCTAAAGAGCCAAGCTCATCGATTTTGTTTACGACATCTTTAGAAAAGAAGTGGAAAATTATGATTGCTTACAAGTTAATTTTTCATTTTCTTGTGCTATAATATAATAATTTTAAAGGTTTCTTTAGTTGTTAAGTTTTGTTAATCTTAAAATGGTACTGTTTGGTTACAGTGTTTCACGTTTGTCTACCAATTAGAACACGGTTGATATCCAAGATAAAGAAGGGAACTAAGATATTGCTATTAAGCAAGCATTAATAATTATGATGCAACACTCTTAGTTTACCAACTAGTGGAAAGTTCCTATGAATATCTGGTTTTCGAGAATGAAGTTCTCTATCATATCAACTTTCGTACCCTCAAGTTCACCTCTCTGAGTTGTAAGTATTTTTTGGTTTTCTAAACCAAGTTTCTTTTGAATTTGGTTGATTGGAACTTAGACAATCTGAGTTTTTTTTTCACAATTTCAATAACATGATCAATCTCATTGAATAATGAATAACTTCATTTTACGCATTGATAATATTACCACTATAAAATCATATTCAATAATAAAAAATTTACTAGAATTATCCATCATTTAAAAAAGTTACATTCCTAGTAACCATGAAGGCATTAATCCTACAGCCAAACCCACATCAAGTTGGCTTTCTAATAAGATTTGCAATCACAGTTTCATTACCACGAAGATGATCATAGAATAGTACTACAATTGAACAATCTGAAAACACTAACAGAAAGAAAGAAAGAAAGAAAGAAACTGTAACATCCTGAATTTTTGGGCCTATGCGTTTAATGGGTGGATATGTTTAATGTGTTAATTTAAGTGTTAGGGGTCCAAATTGGGCTCAGGCTTAGGCAGAGGCCTTGATTAAAATTATCTGTTTGGGCATTATAGGGTTTAAAAGGTAGTATCTATGTTTAAAATACCAAAGTGGGCTTGTGGTCCAATCTTAGGAGGTGACGCCACACAAGGGAGTAAGGGGCCCAAATTTAAGTTTCATGGAGCCCAATTCTTTTAATTTAAGTTAGTTAAATTTTGGGCATTAGGATTAGGTGGAATGGATGGCAACAAGGCTAAAATTTAGGGGTTTTAATGTTTAAAATATGTGGCTAATAAGCAGATAAAGGCTATTATTTAAGAATTTATTTTATGTGGATAATAAGCAGATAAAGGCTAAAATTTAGGGATTTTAATGATTAAAATATGTGGATAATATGCTGATAAAAGAGGGAGGAGTTAGAGATAATTAAGTCTCTTTTAGATGAGCTAGTAGATTAAGATAAAGGAGAAAAGATAGGATTTATCTGCAATGTTAGGTAAGTGCCGAAATTTCTATAAATAGGGGGAATATTTCTTCAATTTCGGCATTTGGGTTTTTCTCTCATTCTTTTCTCTTCTTCTCTGAGTAAAAGCCGAAAACTCCTAAAGTTCCATCTTCCTCTTCATTCTTTGCAAAAGCCAAAATCTCTAAGCCAATTCCCTCATATTCACTTTGATTCAAAAGCCGAAACTCTTTCCATTCTTTTTCTTCCTAGCCGAAATCTTCAAGTCTCTTCCTTGTTTTCTTTTCTTCTTCTCTTTTCCTGTCAGAAACCGAAACTCTTCACTCAAGTATTTTAAAAGCCAAAGACACATCAGCCTTCTCTTGTTCATACTTTTTCCAGGATTTTCCTAAAAGCCGAAATCCCTAGATCTCATCTCCTGTGATTGCCGAATTACTTCTGTGGTGCCTACTTGTGCCGTAATCTGAAGGGAACTTTAGTGGAGTCAATCGCATAGATCTCTGAGTTATAGATCGGTAGCAGTCGAATCGTGTTACTTTTGAGATTTCAAGGAGAGGCCTTATTTTCACATCTTTCCGGCTTTTTGAGCAAAGTTGTAGATCGGTCTAGCAAGGGTATCGACATTAATCAGGTGTGTAACCTTTCTCACTGTTAGACTGTTTGCTAATATATATTCATTTGTATAAATCTGCTATACTCTGCTAAAGGCTGAAATCCCGGCATAACAAGTGAAAACCCTTGAAGGGTAAAGGCTAATCAACAAGTTAGTGACTTCTGTCCTATTTTAGTAATTATTCATGTTAAAATGATATGCTTTGTATGACGATTTCATTGTATGCTTGGGGTTGGGAAATTGATGAAAAGGGGAAGTGATCTGTTCTAGTGGCTTTTGACATTTCAGCCTGGTGACTCTGTCACAAACTCTGTTTCTGGATGGCAAAACTCTGTTTCTGATGGCTTTTTGCCATTTCAGCCTGGTGACTCTGTCACAACTCTGACGATGAGCAGCACGACTGCCATCAACGGCGTGTAGCGGTGCGGGTTGATTGTAGAAATCTCCTATGGTGTGAACAGCTGGTACGGGAGGCGTGTAGCGGATGGAAACTTAGGATTTGGGTTGGGCTTGCATAATTTTTTTGTTATATATATATATATATATTAAACTGTTATTCTGTTCTGTGGGGCTAAGGCCCAAATCTAATGGTTCATAAGGGTTGCACACTGAGTCTTGCGACTCAACCAATTTCTTAACATTTTCAGGTAGCACCTAGTGCATCGGACCGGGCTGGAGAGGAGCGCAAGGTGGCCATGCAAAAGAACTCTTGGATTTAACAAGAAGACTCCAGTTTATTATTTTATATTTTTATTTAATGGGTTTTAAATTTTATTGTAATAAGGCCATGGGCCACTAGACTATTATTTATGTTTTGGTTTTATGTTGGGCTTTTATTACTGGACTTTTAAGTTTTATGTTTTAAATTAAGTTAAGACATGTACGAAATTATAGTTTTTGTTTAAAATTCACCAAGGTAATTTATAACTTTATATTTTATATGAATTAATGAATTATTAAGTTTTCGGTATAAATGTTTAAACCTAGTAATTGTTTTTTCCAAAATGCGACATGTTTTGTAAAATCCCTTAAGTGACATACCAGATCCGGTTGTAGCGTTTGGGCCGGGTTTGTGGTGTTACAAATTGGTATCAGAGCCCAGTTCAAAACTCAGCTCTAGGGGTTTTTGGGCTCAAAACGTTTTCTAAAAATGGGTTTTTGAAACATGCATGTTTTGAAATGATAACAGGTTTGTTAGCTCGGCATGGCACCTGCGTCTCCGGCCCAAGTCCGCCAGGTAAGTATTCTGAACCATTGTGTGATATATTTATGTGGGCTTAATGGGCTTTATGGGACGTAGAATAGTTAGATTAGAACTTGATGGACTCTAGGCCTAGTTGAACAACTTCTAAACTCTCATAAGACTTAATTTCACTAAACAAACCCGTGAACGAGTCGTAAGGCTTGGGTGTGGCAACGGGCATACGCATGTCTAGGAGTGGATTCAGGGAGAGCTTGGTATTTAAGCAGTCCTGGTGACTCACCTCCTCTCCACTAGAATCTTACCTGGTGCGTAGTGACTATTCACCCTAGTTACGAGAACTTATTGATGGGCTAAACCTTATAATTAAAACCCGAAAGGGACCAGCCACCCTACTTGAAAAAAAAAATCCCCAAGTTTTGCAAAATTTTCAAAATACTTTTGATTTGTGAAAACTTCCAAACAGTCATGAATTTATAAAAAAATACTTATGTTTTGAAAACTTACCCGAAAAATCTCATGTTTACAAAGTACCCCTGTTTTTTAAAAAAAAAACAACAACAACAACAAAAAGCTACCCATGGTTTGTAAAATTACCAAATTACCCTTGTTTTGCGAAATGACCAAAATAACCCTGATTTGTAAAATTACCAAATTACCCTTGATTTGCAAAATGACTAAATTATCCCTGATTTGTAAAATTACCAAATTACCCTTGATTTGTAAAATAACCAAAATACCCCTGATTTGTAAAATTACCAAATTACCTTTGATTTGCAAAATGACCAAATTATCCCTGATTTGTAAAATCACCAAATTACCTCTGATTTGTGAAATGACCAAAATACCCTTGATTTGTAAAATTACCGAAATACCCTCGGATTACAAAATTACCGAAATACCCCCGGATTACAGAATTACCGAAATACCCCTGGGTTGCAAAAATTACCAAAATACCCTTATTTCATGAAATCAACAAGGAACTCTATTCTGAAAATTACGAAAATACCCTTGTAGGATAAATTACGAAAATACCCCTTGGTAGTGAAATGACAAAAATACCCCTCCATGATGAATGTAGGTTTGTGGATGTACTTGTATGCTAATGTCTGATGACTGAATGTGTGTGCTTCCTGGAATTAGAAGGTAAACTTGAGACTAAAACTGTAGATAGGTTCGAATTCGAAAAAAAACTACCTCTAAAATCACTATTAAGTCGGGTATGTTTTGTGTGGATGCTATATTTTTGGGTATAGAAACTGTATGCGTGCAATGTTTATATATTATCAAATTAGAGTGCGCAGCGAAAGCATAGTGGTAAGACTTGGGTAGTACGATTAATAGTTAGTTGGAAATTTCGAGGACGAAATTTCTTTAAGGGGGTAGAACTGTAACATCCTGAATTTTTGGGCTATGCGTTTAATGGGTGGATATGTTTAATGTGTTAATTTAAGTGTTAGGGGTCCAAATTGGGCTCAGGCTTAGGCAGAGGCCTTGATTAAAATTATCTGTTTGGGCATTATAGGGTTTAAAAGGTAGTATCTATATTTAAAATACCAAAGTGGGCTTGTGGCCCAATCTTAGGAGGTGACGCCACACAAGGGAGTAAGGGGCCCAAATTTAAGTTTCATGGAGCCCAATTCTTTTAATTTAAGTTAGCTAAATTTTGGGCATTAGGATTAGGTGGAATGGATGGCAACAAGGCTAAAATTTAGGGGTTTTAATGTTTAAAATATGTGGATAATAAGCAGATAAAGGCTATTATTTAAGAATTTATTTTATGTGGATAATAAGCAGATAAAGGCTAAAATTTAGGGATTTTAATGATTAAAATATGTGGATAATATGCTGATAAAGGATGGAGGAGTTAGAGATAATTAAGTCTCTTTTAGATGAGCTAGTAGATTAAGATAAAGGAGAAAAGATAGGATTTATCTGCAAGGTTAGGTAAGTGCCGAAATTTCTATAAATAGGGGGAATATTTCTTCAATTTCGGCATTTGGGTTTTTCTCTCATTCTTTTCTCTTCTTCTCTGAGTAAAAGCCGAAAACTCCTAAAGTTCCATCTTCCTCTTCATTCTCTGCAAAAGCCGAAATCTCTAAGCCAATTCCCTCATCTTCACTTTGATTCAAAAACCGAAACTCTTTCTATTCTTTTTTTTCCTAGCCGAAATCTTTAAGTCTCTTCCTTGTTTTCTCTTCTTCTTCTTTTTTCCTGTCAGAAACCGAAACTCTTCACTCAAGTATTTTAAAAGCCAAAGACACATCAGCCTTCTCTTGTTCATACTTTTTCCGGGATTTTCCTAAAAGACGAAATCCCTAGATCTCATCTCCTGTGATTGCCGAATTACTTCTGTGGTGCCTACTTGTGCCGAAATCTGAAGGGAACTTTAGTGGAGTCAATCGCATAGATCTCTGAGTTATAGATCGATAGCACTCGAATCGTGTTACTTTCGAGATTTCAAGGAGAGGCCCTATTTTCACATCTTTCCGGCTTTTTGAGCAAAGTTGTAGATCGGTCTAGCAAGGGTATCGACGTTAATAAGGTGTGTAACCTTTCTCACTGTTAGACTGTTTGCTAATATATATTCATATGTATAAATCTGCTATACTCTGCTAAATGCCGAAATCCCGGCATAACAAGTGAAAACCCTGAAGGGTAAAGGCTGATCAACAGGTTAGTGGCTTCTGTCCTATTTCAGTGATTATTCATGTTAAAACGATATGCTTTGTATGACGATTTCATTGTATGCTTGGGGTTGGGAAATTGATGAAAAGGGGAAGTGATCTGTTCTGGTGGCTTTTTCCATTTCAGCCTGGTGACTCTGTCACAAACTCTGTTTTTGGATGGCAAAACTCTGTTTCTGGTGGCTTTTTGCCATTTCAGCCTGGTGACTCTGTCACAACTCTGACGATGAGCAGCAGACTGCCATCAACGGCGTGTAGCGGTGCGGGTTGATTGTAGAAATCCCCTATGGTGTGAACGGCTGGTACGGGAGGCGTGTAGCAGATGGAAACTTAGGATTTGGGTTGGGCTTGCATAATTTTTTTGTTATATATATATATTAAACTGTTATTCTGTTTTGTGGGGCTAAGGCCCAAATCTAATGGTTCATAAGGGTTGCACACTGAGTCTCGCGACTCAACCAATTTCTTAACATTTTCAGGTAGCACCTAGTGCATGGGACCGGGCTGGAGAGGAGCGCAAGGTGGCCATGCAAAAGAACTCTTAGATTTAACAAGAAGACTCCAGTTTATTATTTTATATTTTTATTTAATGGGTTTTAAATTTTATTGTAATAAGGCCATGGGCCACTAGACTATTATTTATGTTTTGGTTTTATATTGGGCTTTTATTACTGGGCTTTTAAGTTTTATGTTTTAAATTAAGTTAAGACATGTATGAAATTATAGTTTTTGTTTAAAATTCACCAAGGTAATTTATAACTTTATATTTTATATGAATTAATGAATTATTAAGTTTTCGGTATAAATGTTTAAACCTAGTAGTTGTTTTTCCAAAATGCGACATGTTTTGTAAAATCCCTTAAGTGACATACCAGATCCGGTTGTAGCGTTTGAGCCAGGTTTGGGGTGTTACAGAAACAATCTAATAACACAATATCAACTTAGCCTCCTCTAAACAGAAAAAAAAAAGAGAGGATAATATAGTAAAAATTACTGGTAAAGCATTAGAGCTCGGTTATGAACGAAAAAGTTGAACCTTGAGTTAGCAATGTCCCAGCAAATACTAATTTCATCCCTTTATTTTAGTTCTTTCCTTTTCACAAATTGTATTATCCAATTCTTGATAAGCACATTGCCCCATTGTTCCATCTTTTGAACTTCATCTCATGTTTGGTGTGGGTATTGCAATCCAAAATCAATACGGGTAAACCTTCTTCAATTTGGGCTAGCTGATCAATGTTTCAATGCGACAAAATATGATACTCCACCAACTCTGATGGCAATATCAGCCTTGACATGTTTCTGAGATCATTTTTTTCAAGCTTCTTTTTGATGCACCATGGATCATCATTAAGCTTCACTTCAGTAGCTATCTCAACTTTGTTTCTATTGTTTCTATTGGTCAGTTTCCCTATTGTTCCACTACAGCAATTTGGACTTTTAGCGGCGTTTTTTAGGCCTTTAGCGGCGTTTTTAAGCGCCACTAATAGTATTTGCGGCGCTTTTAGAAGCGCCGCAAAAAACGCCGCTAAAAGAGGCGCCGCAAAATTTAGCGGCGTTTATGAGCATAAAACGCCGCTAGAAGCTATGATTTTTAGCGGCGTTTTTTTACAAACGCCGCTAAAAGCATGACTTTTAGCGGCGCTTTTCCTACAAACGCCGCTAAAAGCAATGACTTTTAGCGACGCTTTTTCCCACAAACGCCGCTAAAAGCATGACTTTTAGCGGCGCTTTTTCCCACAAACGCCGCTAAAAGCATGACTTTTAGCGGCGCTTTCTCCACAAACGCCACTAAAAACCATGACTTTCAGCGGCGCTTTCCCCACAAACGCCACTAAAAACCATGACTTTCAGCGGCGCTTTTCCCGAAAACGCCGCTAAATGTCATTAAAAATAAAAAATTAAAATATCATACTTTTAGCGGCGCTTTTTCCAAAAACGCCGCTAAAAGTCATGAAAATTAAAAAAAAAATTAAAATATTATATAAAACAAGCAACACTATTATCACAGCACCCAAACAAGCTTTAATTGGATAACAGTTTACATACAAATCCATTCTTATCCCTGTACCCACTTAAGCAAATCCTTTAGCATTACTTTGATAACAGTCCCTATACAAATCAATTTATGTTCCAAGGGCACAAATGATCTATTTAACAAGCAAATAGAAACTCAACCAATACACAAGAAATTTCATAAGTCTATATTATGCTATGAGTTTATCCAACTCACAAGAAAAATCAGGCTCCTACTATTGAAAATAGGTGGTGTCAAATCCAGCACCAGCACAATTAAACAATCAGCCAACGCCTTTGATGATGAAACATCCAAGTTGAGTCCAATGGCAGCAGCAATGCACAACAAAGGTTCAAGCATTTCTCTCGTGGGAGTTGGATGCCGCCTGAACCAAAAATTAATGTCAGGGAGGCAAGGCCGAGTGCCAAACAACAGCAGTGTCAATGTCAAAGAAATAACCACAACACTGGAATTTTCCATTGATAATCTGGATTGTTGAAGAGATTACACGATATATAATAGTGACAATTATCATCCGCTAATGCTAATTTTATGATTAAACACCATCTTGAACCAAGTGGTTCACATTAAAAATACTAACATGCAATCTTATTTATCCTATGATAAATAATTCCAGTGATATAAATTTACGCAAGATCATAAACTGGTTTGGATTTCTGCTGGCATTTACAAAAATAAAATAATTTTTTTGATGGGATAAACCTTATGGTTAAATCATAAGCACAAACCATAACTAGACAGTGAATGAAAGAAGAGGTACAATAGAAATGCAAGTCCCACAAGAACATTATAGCAAAGAAGTACAGAAAAAACAAGTTTACCTTAGTAGCGAACAAGAAGGAAAACAATCACGAATTTGTTTGGCAGCAAGCATGAATTCCTCAACCATTTGGTTTGCTTCTTGAATCTGATACATGCCTGAATGAATAACTCAGATATCAGACAAAAATTGAGGCATGACCAAAAATGAAAAACATTCTTTCTGGATTTTGGGATCTCAAAACTATTTAATTTAATTAGTATTGTCTTGATTATAATTCTTAATTACTACTGGTCACCACTGGACAAATGAAGAAAAGGCCAAATTATAATAAAGTAATTAAAAAAAATCTCCATATTGAAGACCAAATAAAAAAAGTTAAAACAGAAAACAGCAGGACTTACATCAGAAGCATTGCTAATGAGCTCACGGAGAAAGATCTCCTTGTTGCTGTAGAAAGTGTTGATAATTAAACTAAGAAGCTGTTAATCTCAGCTTGAAAAGCAAACATCTCTGTACTAATGTAATTAAACTAAGTTGCTGAAAACATATATACAAGCCAATAATAAATCAGAAGTTATACAACTAAAGGAAGGTAATCCATTTGGTTTTATGCAAGTCTAGTTTGTCAGGACAAAAATAACAAAAAGTGTACTTGATTTTTTTTAAAGGGGGACAGTATTTAAAAGGAAAAGATACATTAATTTTCTGTTACATTAATTTTCTGTTACATATAATTTTCTGTTACATATAACTATCTTAGGATGATAAACCAAGCCCTAAACAAGAAAGTTTGTGTCTATCCAACCAAAATTATTTCAATGAAATGGAAACAGAGGACAAAGGATCTACCTCTTGTAAAACTCCGTTACATATCGTGAGCTGTTGTCGAAGACGAACCACATCTCCCAAGCTGTTGTCGAAAAATGAATTATAAATGAATAAAGAAAAAAAATAATGAAGGTAAAATAAAGTTACCTTCTTGGACCTGATCCTAGTAATTCCTCTTTCAAGCCTGTTTTCTACCTGCTTTAACTCTTTCACAGTTAAGGAACTCAAGGAATCTCCCATTAGGTGCCTTCAAACAAACACAAATTAAAAAAAAATCCAAGTTTTTTATTTTAAATTTAAATTGAAATGTTAATTTGTGAAAGTAAAGTACCTGTTAGAATTCTGTAACATTTGAATCTGTTGTCTCAACTTGGCTGATTCTTGTTGATAATACTACATAGTTCATACCCAGTTAATGATATACACGTATATGTATCATTCTTTTCATGCAAATGCTAGCATATGATATTATATATGATATACATGTATAAGAAATTTATATATACCTGAGCATTGATTTCAGTAACAGTGTTTGTGTTAGAAGTATCTGAGCAAGCCTTCTTGTACCTGTCTATTATTGATCTTATGCTGCATCAAATAAAACACAAATTTGTTAAAAAAAGGGATACATACATATATATACATATATATATATATATATATATGTATGTATTCGACTTTTATTTTTGGGTCAATTTTAGAAGTGAATTTCATGTACATATGAATCAAACACTTCCAATCCAATATGGACATATACTATTAGCTTAGGGCAAAAAATCACATACACTCTTCATAACATGGTATATATTCACACAACTTACATTATTAGACAAATTTTAAAAAATAAAAACATTCACATACACTCTTCATTTGTGAACAACATCTCATAGAAGTGCATTCAAACATATAAATTGTGATAAAGTTTCACATATTATTTATATGATATGGTGACGGAAGGTGCATTTTGAAATACTAAGATGAAAAGCCACTCAACTCACTCAGTACTATACTACCCATATACATAAAATAAAAAGACATTTGGATCTTTTAGTACTTAATATATAGACTACAGTTATTAGAACAGTTTACATAATACACCAAATCGAAAAACATTATCTGAAATCCATGTTCCCAAACAGTTCACACTAAGAACTTCCTTAAAAGCATATTACTGCTCGATCCCCATGAATCTAATAACTAGTTCAATCCTTTCTATGAAAGACATACTCCACACCCACCCACCCCAATAAATAATTAAATTAAAATAAAAGAACATAAAAAAAATTTGTTGATTCATGCAGCTAAAGCTTTTTCAGTAAAACAAAGTAATTCACCACTCTGCTTTGATCTCCACAATACTCGGTTCTCTGATCAGCAAGAATCAAGATGTTCTAAAGGAAAGCATCGGCGCTTTTCAGATCCCCATCTTCAATAGCTTTAGCGCTGTCTAGTAACAATCTCAAGTCGGTGTCAGTGTCAAAAACATAAGAAGCCATGAAACAAGGTGAGATTCAACACAGTTGGATAAAGCTGGAGAGAAATATAGTTGAACAGCAAGTGAATGCAGCAAGATTTCATATGAAACTGTAAGTATTTTATTAATATCTATAATTTGCTTCCTACAAATTACCTGGCTGGAAATTAGGTAATATATTCTTTTTCCTTTCATTATTTTCTTTTTGAGAGAGAAAAACAAAGGTGTCATCACTCATCACCATGCTCACTCCCAAAATAGATAACTTTTTGCTGTTTATATATATATAAAAAATCGTAAAAAAAGATACTTACAATATCATATTAACTAGTCATCACGCTGTTTCTGTTGGTCAACATTGTTTATAAATATTTTAAATCTAATTCTTGTGAATGGACAAGCCCAAGGCACAATTTAAAAACAAAGTAATTTGTAAATATTTTAAAAGGCATATACTTAATTGAGTGATGAAAATTTTATGCTAAAATATACTTAATTGAGCTTAAAACTAAGTTTCTCAACTACATCTCGAGTCGAGCTTAAAAAATTATGCAAGAGTGAAGAAAAGAATTCAACAAATATACCATTCCCCTTTTCTCTAGAAGAAAAGGGGTACTCCATTTCACAAAAGAACCAAAAACTTCCAACTAAAATCACAAATGCTAGAGTACAAAGAAAAAAATGACAGAAAGCATCTAATAGATTCATGCAGCTAAAGCTTTTTCAATAAAACAAAGAAAAACAATTTGCAGAATCAAACCAACGGTATGCTGCTAGCATAGAACTAAAAGTTGTAAGTGAAATTAAAAGAACATGAAGTTTTTCTGCAATGAAACAAAACAAACATTCATTATTTAATAAGAAGCTATGAAACTGTTTTACATTTCCCCAAGAGAGTGAAGATTTCAAGGATAAGAACATAAAAAAGGCAGGGTTTAAAGAAGAAGAGACAATTACTTTCAAACATGCATGAACATAAAGATTATACCTTTTACAACAACATACATGTTAGCTCAAAGAAAACTTGGTACTACAAATTCAGCTAAAAAACAAACTCATTTCAGACCTCAATGCATTCATTTGCATCATATATAAGAAGAAAAATAAATACCGAGAAACAAAGCAACAAACCATGAAGCTCGGTGATTTGGGAAAACAAAATCAGCCCCCTAAAACCAGAAAAATAGCTTTAACAAAGACCCTAGTTAATTTTAAGTAATAAAAGAAATGGATTGAATACTGATAACCAAACCTTATTTTGATTCCACTTTTAAACTAAAAGTTTTGGTGCTAAGTTTGGGGTTTCAAAGAACAAAAAGAGAATCTCAAACTACAAAGTGACCATAACAAAAAATCAATCCCCAACCTCCTAAGGTGTATTAGCCTTCAGTTTATAAGAAAGCTTCATTATAAAAATGACATCCTTCATTACGGGAAATTACATAAACGACACTAACAAAATGACAGATTTTCTTACCTAAGACATGAGTCACACATTTCTTTACATCCAAGTTCCAACCCATCCTCAGATTCAACCTCGTGCCTCCTTCCTTATGCTCTATTTGAAAAGACCAAAAGCACCCTCTCTCAGCCAACAGAGTCTCCACCAAACTTTAAATTATTATGATATTTGATCCCTATTAGCCTTATTTCTTTGTTTGATAAAAGATTACGGATGAATCAAATGAAAAAAGAGAGAAAAGAACTAACTTGTGGGCAGTATATTCGTATTCAAGGTTGATGAGATGGTTAGAAGAGGAAGAAGAAGAAGAAGAACTGCCTTCAGCCAGAACACCATAGGTCCTGCTTGTTTGGCTCACTCTGCTTAGCAAAGACAGTAAGGGTTTCCTCGTTGCGATGTAGAGAAATTTGAGAAACCGATGTAGAGAAATTTTGGACTTAGGAAATTTAGGGTTTGGGGGAAATAAAAATCGGGGGGAAAAAATGACTGAAATTTTGCGGCGTTTTTTAAAAAAACGCCACTATAGATTATTTTTGCGGCGTTTTTAGTAAAAACGCCACTACGCTCCATTTTACTATTACACAATTTTAACTTATATTTTTTTATGTTTTTTCTTTTAAAATTATTGTGGTGAGATTATCATTTTTTTAGATTTTTATTTTTATTATTTTGAGTATTGAACTTTTTAAGTAAAATATTAAATATTAAGTTTTTAATTTTTTAATTTTTTAATTTTTTAATTTTTTAATTTTTTATTATTAAATTTTAAAAATTTAATTTTTTATTATTAAATATTAAAAATTTAATAATAAATTTTCAAACTTAATTCGAGTCATATTAATTTAAAAGAATTAGATACATGCCATAAGTTTTATAATTTTTTTTATGTAAGAAAACAAACTAAAATTTCCAAAATATGAAGTAAAAAATGTTTAAAAAACTATAATTTATATAAAAAATTCATAATATCTCTTTTTACGATTATATAATAAATTATTTAATATATAAATTAAAAAACTTAACTCCAAGCCCTATTATATAACCCCAAACCCTAAACTATAAACCCTAAAATCAAAACCTAACACATTAGCCATTCCCCCCAAACCCTAACCCTAAACTCAAAACCCTACCCCATTAACTATTTTCCCCTAAACCCCTAACCCTAAACTTTACCCCTAACCACAAACACTTAAACTTAATACCGGTAACACTAAGATTTAAACATAACAATAACCCAAACACAAACTTTAAAATACTAAACCCATATACCAAATAACAAACCCTAAATCATGAAATTAATATACTAAACATTAAACCCTAAATCAATTTTAATATCTTAATTTGTAACTAAATGAAAACTTCTAAATTGTTAGTTAGCAATTTGTAACTTTTCATAATTAATTAATTTGTAACTTCTAAATTGTTTAGTTAGCAATTTGTAACTTTTAACAAATAATTTTCTCTTAAATAATTAAAACTAGAATCATAATTTTAATGTATTAAAATTAATGTTATATCTTTCACAATTTACATTAATAGATATTTAATATATAAATTAAAAGACAAATTAATCTAACCCAAACCCCAAATCATAAACTATGAAAACCTAACCCTTAACCCCTAACTCATAACCCTATTACCCCCAAACCCTTAAATAACTATTTACCTTTCAACCCATTAACCCTAACTTTAACCCATGAAACCCTAACACATCCCCATAAACTCTAAACCTCAAACCCTAAACCAAACACCCTAACCCTAAACCCTAAACCATACCCCTTAAATCCTAAACCCTTAAACATTAAAACTGCAAATCATAATCATAATCCCTAAACATTAAAATAGTTCCTAAACCTTACACACTAACTATATATGCTAAACCATAACCCTAAACAATCATGAAAATATTATGCTCAGACTTTTAGCGGCGTTTTTCCAAAAGCGCGCGCTAATGCTCAGACTTTTAGCGGCGTTTTTCTAGAAGCGCCACTAAAACTCAGACTTTTAGCGGCGTTTTTCCAAAAGCGCCGCTAATGCTCAGACTTTTAGCGGCGTTTTTCTAGAAGCGCCGCTAATGCTCAGACTTTTAGCGGCGTTTTTCCAGAAGCGCGGCTAATGCTCAGACTTTTAGCGGCGTTTTTCCAGAAGCGCCGCTAATGCTCAGACTTTTAGCGGCGTTTTTCCAGAAGCGCCGCTAATGCTCAGACTTTAGCGGCGTTTTTTCCAGAAGCGCCTCAATGCTCAGACTTTTAGCGGCGTTTTTCCAGAAGCGCCGCTAATGCTCAGACTTTTAGCGGCGTTTTAATAATAAACGCCGCTAAATATCCTTTTTAGCGGCGTTTTTGTAAATAAACGCCGCAATTGATCATTTTTTTGCGGCGTTTTAGAAAAAACGCCGCTAATGGTTTCTATTTGCGGCGTTTTTCTTTAAAACGCCACTAAAAACGCCGCTAAAAGTCTGTTTTGCTGTAGTGTTCGTCTCTTCTTGGATGTAAAATTACCACTCGTAGTTGCTAAAGTAAGGGCTTTGTTGATCTTCAATTTATGATTATTGCTACATTCACTGATTTCAACCCCAGGGGGTTTATTCATTGAAAGAGACAATTCTAACGAGATATCGACATCAGTTGCGATATCGCTCTTCTCCAAACACATCATGTCTAATTTTCTTGTATATTGATCATTGCTTTCTTTGTAGCGAAACACCTGTTTTCTCTCATCTGTTTTGGTGGATATATTACCAACGGTAAGAGACAACTCTGACGAAATTTTAGAAGTGGTATCGCTCGGTTCCGACATAAAATCTCGACTGCTCTTCTCCATCCTATTTTCAATTTATATTAATGAATTTCTAGTTTTCCCACATCAACTGATGATGTTACACACAGCCACGATGAAAGAGAAAATTCCAATGAAACATTGCTCTCTTCACAACTGAGGACATCCATGAAATTGAAAAGAATGCAGAGCTTATCATCTACCATGGTTTAAGCATCGACTCATTTGTTTTTGTTTCCGGTTGCTACTAAAAACCTTGTTGAATGGAAATTTATAGAAAAGAAAACAACAAAAGGCTATTTCTTGTTGGTCAATCTCAACTCTAAAATTTAGCTCTTTTTGTTAACTTTCTTGAAGATATATTTGAGTTTATATAAAGATTTCAGAATAATTTTGAAATCCTCTTGCACAAGTAATTCTTTATTTACTACCATTGTTTCACTTCTAATTTCAAGAGAAAATAGTTTTATTAATTAAAAATTATTTTCTTTGGGTAATATATTGGTGGATATGCTATGTTTTTTTTCTGGTGAATTTGATGTATATAAAACATTTTGAAATTAAAGAAACATTTAGTATCTGGGTATTACTTTGTTATAATGCACATGTAAAATAATTCTTGATAAAGTTAATTCATAAAATATTTTTTAATTGAAAATTTGGAGTTATTAAAAATAGTTATTTTTTAAATATAATATTGAAGATAAAAGATGAAAATTACATCATTTATAATTTTACATCATTTATAAAAATAGTTATTTTTTAAATATAATATTGTTAACAAATTAAAATCTTAAAAGTAATTATAAATAATCAAAATTTTAATAAACAAGGATTCACTCATTGTTGCTTGAACCACCTTTGGGTTTCGGTTCTTTATAACTTGTGAGAAGCTCTCGTTTTTCCTTTTTTTTTTCTCTATCAAACACCCCTCCCCAAAAGGGAAAATTTTTTTTAAAAATGTCTTCTCCAAGCAAACACCGAGAAATTGATTTGATGAAATTGCAAATTCTTTTTCCTTTTTTATTACCCAAATTATAATTTCCTGAAAAAAATTTTATCTTTTTTTTTTTTTGTTTATTTGCTTTCAATGTTTATTAGCTCATTCATTGGATTGATTTTCACTAGGATGATGGGTGATTAAAAGGTTGAGATGATCAATAATGGCATGTAATGATTTTATGCTGAGTTCAATGGACCAAAAGACAATAACTATTGTTTCCTTTCTCTTCTTCATTTTTCATTCAATTCTATGATGTATCTCTTTAGTTCTGCTTAAAACTTTATTTACTTTTTGCGGTTTTCTCATTCTTCTAAGAAGTTATTGGATTCAAGTAGTTTGACCATTTGGTAATTATTATTAGGTTTTCTCTTTTGATGATTTTGATACTTGAAAATTAGTATATATATCAACCTATATGTGTGCATTTTGTCCAATTAATTCTTCTTATTTGAGCTGCTAGTTTTTACTTGTTTGTTAATTTAGTTTATTACATTTTTTTTTATAAGGATGAGATTTGTTTTTGGGCATTTTTAGATAAAGAGTCAAATGAAGATGAGTACTCTTTTCTCACAGATTATCCAATATTGAATGTGCCGAGGTCCTCACAATGGTGGTGTATGGAAGATAAGATTGGAACTCCCAGATGCTTATCCATATAAAACTTCATCACTTGGCTTTGTAAATAAGATCTACCATCCCAATGTTGATAAAATGTAAGTTTTGTGAATGCTTTAAAGTTCTAAATTTAGATGCTTTGGCTTTGATTTAATGGTGGGATTAACTTGCATGAGATAATTAAGAATGATTAATTATTAGCTAAATTATTTTTAAAACTATGAGTTTCAAGTTTGGCTCAGTTTGTTTGGATGACATCAATCGGACTTTGAGCCCCATTTTGGGTAAACCTTGTACATTCTTTGTTTGCCTCATTTGTTCATATTTTGAAGTTGCTTCTATTATTCTTGGAACATGGAAATCGATCCCGTGATGTTTTTTTAGATCTACTGAATGTGTTTTGTCGTAACCATTTTTTTGGAAAAACGGGAATCGATTTTGGTTTTGAAAACGAAAATAAAACTAGAGTCGCCACCGATCCTTATTTGGTGAGATCGGACCATCTTTGTTTTAATAAAACGTTCTGGTTTACTAAAACGATGTTTTTGGTCTACGAAATTTCGAGAAAACGGGTTCGGGAGTCGGTTACGTGCGAGGAAGGATTAGCACTCTCGTCACGCCCAAAATTGGTATCGAATTGATTAATCGATGTCTTAATGTCGGAAATTTGAAAAGGTTTTAAAATACGGATCCTTTAGAAAATGTTTGGATAATTTGGGCTAAAATTGAGATTTCTTTGTTCCGAGAGGATACAAACATCACGTCCAGCACGTTAGGACACGATATGTTAAAACCTCGTAATCAAAGTTATCTCATGATTTACAAAATTTATTAAAATGATGTTTAGTTATTTAGTCAAACGAGAAATCGAAACCCAGTACGTTAGGGCACTATTCCCCGAATTTCTAAACACAAACATTGCCTTATTAAAAACCTTGGATGAATATAGTGATTTTGCAAATGTATTTTGTTAACAGTGTTAAGCTAAGAAAATAAATATAGACGTTTGAGCTAAAATTTGAGATTTCTTTGTTCCGAAAGGATATAAACATCACATCCAGCACGTTAGGACACGATATTTTAATCTCTCTTAATCAAAGTCATCTCATGATTTACGAAGTTTGTTAGAAGGATGTTTAGTTATTTAGTCAAACGGAAAATCGAAACCCAGCACGTTAGGGCACTATTCCCCGAATTTCTAAACACAAAACATTGCCTTATTTTAGAAACATTTAGATGAAATATAATAATTTTGCAAAATGTATTTTTGTTTAATAGTGTTAAACTAAGAAAATAAATTGGATGTTTTGAGTTAAAGGACATAAACATCACATCCAGCCGTTAGGAAACAATGTTTTAATCTCTCGTAATCAAAGTCATCTCATGATTTACGAAGTTTTGTTAAAAGGATGTTAGGTTATTTAGTCAAACGGAAAATCGAAACCCAGCACGTTAGGGCACTATTCTCTGAATTTCTAAATACAAAACATTGCCTTTATTTTAAAAACCTTTAAATGAAATATAATAATTTTACAAAATGAATTTTGTTTAACAATATAGTACAAAACCAAAAAAAATAATATTAAATAATAATAATAATAATAATAAATAATAATAATAATAATAATAATAATAATAATAATAATATAATAATAATAATGTTAAAGTTAATAATAATAATACTATAATTACAAAAATAAATGAAGAAGGACCAAGTTGAAATCAGAATAAAATTGAGGGGTTGAAATCATAATAAATAAAATAAAAAAAAAGTATGTACTTATATGGGACGCGCGCAAAACAAAGAGGACCGAACGGGTAAATTTCCCGGGCCTTGATGCGCATCATTTCAAATGGTCAGACGCGGATCAAATTGAAAATGAAATAAAATAATGAGGCCAAATTGAAAAAAAGAAGAAAACATGAAATAGGACTTAATCCAATAACGCCGCACAAAAGGGGGGCCAAGCGCGCAATTATCCCTTTTAAGGGGTATGCGCAGCTTCCCTTAGATCCAACGACGTCGTTTCGCTCAATATTAAAACGCCCAAAAAATTTTAACACATTTTTAGCCCTACATTTTCTTTCAAAAACAACAGCCAAAATCTCTTTTTTTCTCTCCTCTCTCCCTCTCTTTTTAGCCCGACAATTGGGCTCCCCTGGCCGTTTATCGCACCACCGCGTATCTGGTGGCCGTCGAAGTAGAACAATGGGCCTTAGCCCCGTTTCCGAGCCCGTGTAAGGGCAGAGCATTAGTGCTCCAAACCCTCGAGAGGAGAAAGCCCCTTTCTCTACCTCCGGTTTGGATTCAACAACAGAGAAGAGGCTCCGACGACCCCCATCCGGAGTTCAGGTTCGTTTTCTCTTCCCCCTTTATTACTATTTTGGTTCTAAAGCTTTTGAAATAATAAAATAAAATAAATAAAAAACGAAAGCAAATAATAGTAAAACTAAAAAAGTCGAAAACCTTGATGCTTCTATCTTTTATTGCTAATGATTCGTGCTTTTTGTTTTCTTTTCTAGAATTGCACAATCTCCCCTCAAATTTACAATTTGTTGGGGTTTTTATACCCGATTTCGGTACATTTGGCTACTGTTATCTGTCATTTCTTCTACTAATATTCCTTGCAGGAATGGGCTGGGGAAGGGCGGTGGCAGGGCAAGTGGCGTCAGAAGTCAGACCTAGGTGCGGCGGACCTAGGTTTTTCCTTTGCTGTTTTGGTTTTTTTGTTTTGGTATTGGAATCTTGTTTTGGGTCAATTTGGTTGGGCTCTAGTGGGCCATCTGACTTGGGTCTGACTTGTAATTGGGTTTTGGTGTTAGGTTTGGGCCTGGGCAGAATTGGGCTTGTACAGTTGCCCCTCTTTGCTCATGGTCGTGTAACGGGAACAGAGCGAAGACTTTTAAGAAAGACCAATTTTGCCCGGTCTCGTCGAGTCTTGACTTCTTTAGTGCTTTTCTTCTTCAAGTAGCCTTATTCCAGTCCACTGCATCTTGCTTCTTCGATCCACTCCATTGCCACTTCGGAGAGATAGGACATGTATCTTCAATTTGCTCCTGCTACAACTTCGAGGGGATGAGATTTGTTTTGATCTGCTCTACTGCAACTTCAGAGAGATAAGATCTGTAATTTATAGCTTCGATCTGTTCCACTACAACTTCAGGGAAATAAGACCTGCTATATTTAGTCTGCTCCACTGCAACTTCAGGGGGATAAGACTTGTATCTTCAACCTGCTCCACTGCAACTTCAGGGAGATAAGGTTTGTATCTTCAACCTGCTCCACTGCAACTTCAGGGAGATAAGGTTTGTTTTGATCTGCTCTACTGCAACTTCAGAGAGATAAGATCTGTAATTTATCTTCAATCTGTTCCACTGCAACTTCAGGGAAATAAGATTTGCTATCTTCAGTCTGCTCCACTGCAACTTCAGGGGGATAAGACTTGTATCTTCAACCTGCTCCACTGCAACTTCAGGGAGGTAAGGTTTGTATCTTCAACCTGCTCCACTGCAACTTCAGGGAGATAAGGTTTGTTTTGATCTGCTCTACTGCAACTTCAGAGAGATAAGATCTGTAATTCATCTTTAATCTGTTCCACTGCAACTTCAAGGAAATAAGATTTGCTATCTTCAGTCTGCTCCACTGCAACTTCAGGGAGATAAGGTTTGTATCTTCAACCTGCTCCACTGCAACTTCAAGGGGATAAGGTTTGTTTTGATCTGCTCTACTGCAACTTCAGAGAGATAAGATCTATAATTTATCTTCAATCTGTTCCACTGCAACTTCAAGGAAATAAAATCTGCTATCTTCAGTCTGCTCCACTGCAACTTCAGGGAGATAAGACTTGCATCTTCAACTACTCCACTGTAACTTCAGGGAGATAAGATTTGTATCTTCAACCTGCTCCACTGCAATTTCAGGGAGATAAGGTTTGTTTTGATCTGCTCTACTGCAACTTCAGAGAGATAAGATCTGTAATTTATCTTCAAACTATTCCACTGCAACTTTAGGGAAATAACATCTACTATCTTCAGTCTGCTCCACTGCAACTTCAGTGAGATAAGACTTGTATCTTCAACCTGCTCCACTGCAACTTCAGGGAGATAAGGTTTGTTTTGATCTGCTCTACTGCAACTTCAGAGAGATAAGATCTGTAATTTATCTTCAATCTGTTCCACTGCAACTTNTTAATCAAACTGTTTATTAAAAACAATTGTTTTACGAGGTGATCCAATCACACCTTAACAAAAAAAGATTGGTGGCGACTCCCTTCTTTTTTCGTTTTCAAAATGTGAGTCGACCTTGTCGTTTCCTGTTCTTTTCAAAAAATGGTTACGACAGGACTTAATCCAATAACGCCGCACAAAAGGAGGACCAAGCGCGCAATTATCCCTTTTAAGGGGTATGCGTAGCTTCCCTTAGATCCAACGACGTCGTTTCGTTCAATATTAAAACGCCCAAAAAATTTTAACACATTTTTAGCACTGCATTTTCTTTCAAAAACACAGCCAAAATCTCTTTTTTTCTCTCATCTCTCCCTCTCTTTTTAGCCCGACGATTGGGATCCCCTGGTCGTTTATCGCACCACCGCGTATCTGGTGGTCGTCGAAGCAGAACAATGGGCCTTAGCCCCTTTTCTGAGCCCGTGTAAGGGCAGAGCATTAGTGCTCCAAACCCTCGAGAGGAGAAAGCCCCTTTCTCTACCTCCGGTTTGGATTCAACAACGAAGAAGAGGCTCCGACGACCCCCCTCGGGAGTTCAGGTTCGTTTTCTCTTCCCCCTTTATTACTATTTTGTTTTTAAAGCTTTTGAAATAATAAAATAAAACAAATAAAAAACGAAAGCAAATAATAGTAAAACTAAAAAAGTCAAAACCTTGATGCTTCTATCTTTTATTGCTGATGATTCGTGCTTTTTGTTTTCTTTTCTAGAATCTCACAATCCCCTCTCCCTCAAATTTACAATTTGTTGGGGTTTTTATACCCGATTTCGGTACATTTGGCTACTGTTATCTATCATTTCTTCTACTGATTTTCCTTGCAGGAATGGGCGGTGGCAGAGCAAGTGGCGTCAGAAGTCAGACCTAGGTGCAGCGCACCTAGGTTTTTCCTTTGCTGTTTTGGTTTTTTTGTTTTGGTATTAGGCTCTTGTTTTGGGTCAATTTGGTTGGGCTCTGGTGGGCCATCTAACTTGGGTCTGACTTGTAATTGGGTCTTGGTGTTAGGTTTGGGCCCGGGTAGAATTGGGCTTCTACATGTTTGATGTGTTTCTTTTGCAACTTTTTATATATCCCAACTCATTAGATCCATTGAATAGAGAAGCTACTTCGTACAACTTATGAACAACAAGTGAATAAGCATAAGCTTTTATGTTCCATATTCCATGCGTATCTTTGCCTTTGGAATTGTAACACCCCAAACTAAGCCTAGACGTTACGACCGGATCTGACGTGTCACATCGAAGTGTCATTTGAAAATTCGACTTGTCGATAAAAGTTCGTTACTGAATTTTTAAATCCCATTTAATCAATCGCTGTTGAAAATGTTAGTGTTGTAAAATCAAAACATGTTGTCCAATTATAGGTCATATCAATTGTTATAAGTTTATCAATCTGAAATAAAACCGCGGAAGCCTTTTCTAGTTGTAAATTTTAAGATTTGAAAAATGTGATTTTCTTTAGAAACAGTTATTATTTTGAAAACACGTTTTTCCTAGTCTAATAGGTTGAAATAAAAAGAAAACACCAAATAAAAGTTAAAACCTCAAATGGTCTTATTACAAAAATCAACCCCAAAACAAATTATTTAAAAGGTTAGATTTAAATTAAAATACTTGCGAACATGTGACCACATCCGAGTCCCTCGCAGCTCCAAATCATCTAAGGCTGGGGATTACCTGTACTGTTAAAAGAAAAGGGTGAGTTACGAGAACTCAGTGTGTAATCCCCTATCATGCAATAACAGTCTAGGCACGAGCCCTATTCAGTAACAAACCAGTCTGGGCTTTAGCCCTATACAGTAACAGAGTGAGTCTAAGCCCAAAGTCATAACAGTGCAGAACAAAGATGCAACCCAACCCAATTCAGCCAACACACCACCCGTACCAACCAACACACCATGTGGAGACTAAGTCGACCCACTTAGCCAACACACCAATATCGCAGCATAGCTACTAATAGTAATGTAGTAAAGTTGCTAATAACAGTAAACGTGGCCAAGCCACTAGAATCAGAATACGTGGCGAAGCCACTAGAACAGTAAAAATGTGGCAAAGCCACTAGTACAGTACTTCCTCCAAATCAGAATCCCAACCCCAATGCAGAATGTCGTGTCATAAATAGTACGTGTATGCAGTATGTCATATTCATAAACAGTCATATAGATAGCATACATGCATCAACTAAACTACCACTAGGGGTATAATGGTCATTTCGTCGGTTGGGGGTAAAACGATAATTTCACCCCTTAGGGGTATTTCGGTAATTCTACCTTTCGAGGGTATTTTGGTAATTCTACCTTTCGAGGGTATTTCGGTATAGTTTACGACCTTCCAAAATGCCTATCGTCGTCACGAACGACTCGAATAACTTATATAGCCAAAACAGTGTAATTGGGCCCAAAGCCCACTATTCGGCCCAAGTGGGCCCACACGCTCGTGTGGCCCATTCAGCCCAATTTCAGTCACGGCTATGCGAACTTCGCAGCCCAGTCCATTATTTGTCACTATCATGAATTTTACCCATGTGGGGCCCATGAGCCCATTCGGCCCACATGGCCCATCTCAGCCCAACGAAGCCCATTACGACCTAAGCCTACGAGAACACTCATGGTGGCTTCTACAGTCTAGCGCCTATGTTCATGGGCTCGGTTTACCACACGCACGATCGCACGCCGTATTTCTAGCTTGTCGGCATTTAGTCAATCTACAATTTTGGCAGTGTAACCATTACATACTTTCAGCTTTTCAGCCGATTATCGAATGATGCATACGATTACACACTTGATTGCAACAATGACGAGTGCGAATAATCTGGAGCACACAACCTGTAACAACCCGATTTTGACCCTAATCGAAAAATTGGTTTCGAGACCACAAATATGAGTACGAAAAATATTTTAAAATTATTTTGCGTGTTTATTATGTGTGAATTTGTTGGTGTTAAATTTTCGTGACTTAATTTTGTCGTTTAGGTGTCCGATTAAATAAAAGGACCTAATCGCGTAAAATGTAAAAGTTACAAACTAAAGTGTAAAGTGCCAATTTGATAGTGGCTTTTTAATATGGGGTCCTTAAAGGGCAATTAGCCCATTTTAAAAGTTAGTGGACAGCATATGTCAAGACTAACCTTATTATTATTGTTTTATATATTAAAATATAAGGTTATTTAAGTATTTATGAAATAAGTTAATAATAATAAAAACAGTCATGAAATAACATTTTTATGTTCATCTTCTTGGTGTCGAAAGTGAAAAAAGAAAAGAATTAAACCTAGCTAAGTTCGGCCATATCCAGCTTGATTAAAGGTCCGTTTTGTTCGGTTTTTGATAATTTTTATGTTTTTGAGATCGTTGCTTTGTGTACTTCAAAAACCCATGTCTCAATTTGTGATTTGATGATATTTTGTTTTTCCATTGATGATACCTTGTGGTTTTTGATGTTTGATGATGAAATATGAATTATATGTGTTAGATTAACAAGTTTTGTCTTTGAATTTTTTATGAAATTGAGTAATTAGGACTAAATTGCAAAAATAAATTTTTGAGGGTCTAAAATGCAAAATTAATGAATTATATGGGCTTGTATATACATCGGTAATATTCGGCCTAGCTTGGGTATGGAGAAATTTGGTGTGTTTTGTGTTTTGTGCAATAGGGACTAAATTGTAAAAATTATAAATGTCAGGGTAAAATGGTAATTTACCCATTTATGTGTTTTTAGACTAAATTGAATGAAAATATGTTTGAATGAGCTTAATTTGAACATGTTTAGATCAAGAATTAAAGAAATCGCATTTGGATCGGGGAAAGACAAAAGTGGTTGAATAGCCGATTTCGTAGTCGTCGACACCCGAGGTAAGTCAATAAGCATTTAAATGTTGATAAATCAATGTGTTGAAACCATTTTTTATCAAGTTTTGAAAAACAAGGATCGACTTTAAAAATATGGAGTCACCACCAATCCTTTTTGTTTAGATGTGATCGGGTCACCTATAAAATAAATTTTGGTCTACAAATTTTAAGAAGAAAACAGGTTCGGGAGTCGGCTACGTGCGTGGAAGGATTAGCACCCTCGCAACGCCCAAAATTGGTACCAAATTGATTAATTGATATCCTAATGTTGAAAAGTTTGAAATGATTTTGAAACTCTGTTCTTTTTTCTATAATTTTAAATAACTTGGTTGAATATTGAGATTCCCTTGTTCCGAAATAATAGAATATCACATCCAGCATGATTGGATACGACAATCTGAGTCCTCGAATTCAAGCTCATCCCCAAAATTCTCCAAGCACATGTA
Source organism: Gossypium australe (assembly GCA_005393395.2). Classification (NCBI taxonomy): domain Eukaryota; kingdom Viridiplantae; phylum Streptophyta; class Magnoliopsida; order Malvales; family Malvaceae; genus Gossypium; species Gossypium australe. The sequence continues at coordinate 105,385,802 of CM016614.1, forward strand.
TTGAAATTTTGAAAGGGTATTTGGTTATTTGGACAAACAAAAAACCACACCCAGCACGATTGGGCACGATTTCTTCGAATTTCCAAACGCACAAATATTACCTTATTTTGAAAATGTGGACAAAATTTGAAATGATATTCGTTTATTTGGTCAAACAAAAAATCACACCCAGCACGATTTCTTCGAATTTCCAAACACACAAATATTACCTTGTTTTAAAACTTTTAAATAAGTGATTTTAAAATCGACTCAAAATGCTTTTATTGAATCACTAGATAATAAGAGACAAAAATATAGTATTAAGCATGTAATAATAATAGGTGAATACAATCTTTGTACAAATGGATAACAAGGATGATAGTATGAACATTCAATTCAAAATATACTAAAACAATAATCTCACAATGCTTATTTTGAAGATACCAACATTACCAATCAAGTAACAACGAGAGCTAAAAATATAGCTAATTAAACGAATTAAAATAAAATATGGCAAGTCTTCGAATGTGGATGAATAAAGTAATAGTATAAATGAATTTGAAAATAAATATTATATACAAAGAAAATTAAAATAAATAATATACAAAATATATAACATATTAATCTACATGAATAATATATGAAATATAAACCTAACATAAATAATTTACATAGGAAAATAATAATGCATGAAGGTTTTCGAAATAAACAAAAATATATAATGAAATATGGACTTAAGAGTAAATAAATTATATAAATAAGTAAATTTAAAATATACCTATACATATAAATAGATTTAAAAATATATATATGAAATCTATAATGTATACAAAAATAAAATAATTTTAACACTTATTATATATGTATATATAAATTAATATATACAAGAGTTTAACACAAAAATATATTATAATGATATATATAGATTTCGCAATGAACATTATATATAAAAATTTTATATGATATAATTTGAAACAAACTCTATAGATAATGAAAATTATGTATATAATATATAATAATGCATGCAAAGTATTTAAAATCCACATAAAATTCCAAAACAAATAATGTATATACAATAATAATTGTAATAATATTAAAAACCATAAAAATAATAAAATAATGAACATAATGTTAAAACTAATTAAATTAATAACAAAACTAACAACATATGACTAATTTTAAATGAAAACAGAAACCTGGGGGTGAATTCGTGAATAAATAAAAAAGAGGACCATATTGAACGCGCGGATAACAGAGAAGGACCAAAAGAGAAATTAATCCCTGCCTTCTAAAACGACGTCGTTCGAATGGACCAAAATGCAACCGAAAACAGATTTGGGGCAAAAACTAAAAGAACAAAAATAAATTGATTTGAAAGATCAGGAAAGGAGGGAGGACCAAATGCACAAATTTCCCAATAAGGGAAAACACGCGGATCCTCCCCGGGTCGGGTCACTCGTCCGGGTCATGTGCCTAAACGGCACCGTTTTACGTGATTAGGAGTGCCAACGGAACGACGTCGTTTGGCTTTATTATAAAAGAAGAAAAAAAAAGAGGAAAAAATCATTTGTTCCGTGTTTTTAAAAAAAAAAGCTTCATTTCTCTTTGTTTTTCTCTGGGTTAAACCCAAAAACAGTCCGCGAAGGCCACCAATGTCCCGACGCTACTCCGCCGCAGCTCTGCCGTGGACGGCGGTCCAACGCCTAGGTAAACTTTTTTTCTGCACTTTTTCTTTTTTTTATACTGTATATTATATATATGCTATATGCTATATGTATTAAAAAAAAGGGATAAATAAAGATAAAAAAATAGGTTCTAAACGAAAAGAAATGAACCAGACATGAAAAGAAAGAGGAACACAATAAAACCTTTCAAAAACTCTGATTTTTTTTAATTGCTTTTGATTTCGTATCTGGGCGTTCGTAAATCGTGAAGCCCCTTACAATGGTTTCTTTTGGTCCTTTTAAAGGCCGAAATTGAAAATAGAAATAAAATACAATTGTTTTGTCTTTTTTCTTTGCTGTGTTGTTCGTCCTTGTCCTTTTCGCAGATACGACGCTCCAGCTATGGCGGTGTACGGAGGCTTGAACGCGTGGACGTGGAGGAGCGGGCAATGGCTGTATGAAGGCTGTACGAGCGGTGTACTGAGGCTGCGGCGTGCGAGGCTTACATGTAGGGCTGCGGCGCACAAGGGAAACCTAGGGTTTCTGTTTAGCTAAATCTGTTGGGCCGTTCGGGCCAAAGTTTAAAATTTGGGCTAAATTTTGGGCCTGTTAATTTTGTAATGGACTGTTTGGACACTTTCATGGACTTTTATAATAATAATAATTTTTTGGAGTTTTTTAATTTGGTTTTGTTTTGGCTAATGTTTTGTTTGGCTAATGGGCCCGGGCAAATTTTGGGCCCTACACAATGAGTATATAATTATTATGAAATGATTTAAATTATTTGAATTTTAATTGTGTATGGCCGAATGTGAATGTTACTAATTGACTAAATTTCGAGCTTGATTCGATCGAGATTCGACGTCCGTAAGCCCCGTATGAACCTTAGGAATAGATAGGATACATATGTCATGACATAGGATATCCGTTATGTGTTACCGAGTAAGACCTCGTCTGGGACGTTGGCATCGATTTATGTTTACGTGTAAGACCCTGTCTGGGACAGTGGCATCGATATGTGATTACATGTAAGACCACGTCTGGGACGTTGGCATTGTACGAGCTTCTGACTATTCGCGTATCCTTTTTAATTCCGAATGGTTCAACGGGCATGTGTAAGTGAAGGCCAATATATAATTCGAATTAAAAGAACTCAGGTATGTTTATAAACTGTGCTGTGAAAAGTAAGGTAAGTTAGATGTGTAGTTCGTTGCACAAAAATCTAATTTTTGAGCATGTGATATATATATGTTTCTAATTTGATGTATTCGGCCAAGTTTGGTTAAATGTGGTTTGATATTAAACTTTAGTAAGTATTTGTGTATGTGGATTATTTAAAGTGCTTGTTATGATTTTGTGTAATTGATCTTGTTAAATTGGTTGTTATTAACTTGCTTATGACTTACTAAGCTTAAATAGCTTACTTTGTGTTTTTCCGTCTACCTCTGTTTTATAGATTTTGGATATATGTTACAAGCTCGGGGATCGTCAGCAAGACTTATCACACTATCGACAGTTTACTTTGGTATTTTGGTTATGTTAATCACGAATATATGGCATGTATAGCTTAGAAAAAAAAAAGTTGAAGGTGAATTGAGTACCTATGTAAATATTAGCCATGCCAAAATGGCTTATCTTCTTTTGATTTAGTTTGGTATCTATGCTTATGGTTGGTAATGTTCATTAAAGATGAGTTGATATTATGCATAATTGGTATGGCATAAGTTTATAATAGGTAAGTAATTGTGATCGTTATAATTTGGACATATTGAAATTGGTTGGGTGATTAGTACATGTATACTTATTATGCTTTGGATGATGGATTGATTTAGTTATGAAATGGACTAAAACTAAATGTATACTTGCATATATTTAGAACGTTGTTAAGTGAAATGTATGTGCATAAAAATTTTAGTAAGTATATATATATATACTTGTATAGTGTGATTTGGTTTTGGTGATATACAGGTTCGAATATAGTAAATAGGTAAGAAGTTTTGTTTAGTCATTGAATCTTTAGTATGTTGGTTTAAATTGATTATGTTAACTATGCATATTGGTTATGATATATACTTGTGATAGATAATAAAAATGTGGTGCAATTGAATTTGATTTATGTTAGGTTATGAAATTTGTTATTGGTAATGGTAAGAATTTAAAAAGGAAATTATGTATGTATGTGTAACACCCCCTACCCGTATTCGTTGTCAGAATAGGGTACAAGGCATTATCGGAATTTACGATTTTTTTTTCAATATAGCCCCTTTATAGATATCTAGCCTTCCCTGCAAATTTTAAACCAAGACCAATCCACATCAACCAATCCAATTCAACATATTTTCAAAATAAATTCATGCATATTATAAGATAACATCAACACATACCAAACCAAGGTTTGCTAGCCATACCAATGGCTGACCTTACATTCATTTCATATTAACATTACTTTATTAGCTTATACATGCCATTGATTTCCAAAATAAAGTTTCTTTATATACCGAAATCTTGAGGCTGATAGTGTGATGTATCTCCTACCGAATCCGACCTCCGAGCTCTTAACACTACAAAACAGGGGAAAAGGAAACAGGGTAAGCACTTTGTGCTTAGTAAGCCCATATAACAAGAATTATACTTACCTAATATTTTCAATACAATGCAATAAACATTCATATATCCATTCAATGCACTATTACCGTAACATGCACAAACTCAACATTCAAGTTAGTCCAATAATTTTCATGTATTAGTAATATATACCATGATTGATGAACTCATCAATACCATGATTTCCCATTCCCTTATTCTTTTTCCATATTTATCCCGTTGAATTTTCTTGGAATTTTCGATGGATTTTCATAGGTACACTTTTAGTGTACAAATTCGGGTCCGTCAATTCATATTCATGTGCGCACATTTCTATTTCAGAGAGCACACTCCCGCAAACCTCATCTTTACAGCGGGATTATCAGTCCAGGCTAAATCCCCTGCAAAGACAATTACTCTAATGAGCTTGGATCTGAATTACCAGTCCAGGCTAAATTCAGACCCTAATTCGGATTACCCGTCCGGGCTAAATCCATTTTCCACATATTCTTCAGGAGGGCTATATCAGGATAGGATCACCCGTCCGGGCTAGATCCTTTTTACCGTCAATTCATTTTCAGAGATCCATCGAATTTTCCTTTCATTCAACCGGGATTTCTTCCCCTTTTTACCAAATATATCAATGTTTCATCAATTTTCATACAATGAACATTCAAATTATATTCACATCAATAACATACATTTCAAGCATTTAAGAATATAATTCAAGTTACATGAACTTACCTCGATACTAGTTCTATATAAAATCTACTAATCCGGGACTTTTTCCTTTCCTCGATCTAGCTTCATATTTAAGTTTTTCGGATCTAAATAAATAAATTCAATCATCAATTCAATACATTTCATGTTCACATGTAGCATTCTCTATAATTCTATTATTATTTTTAGTTCATTCAAAGCTGTCTACTTGAGTCATAGTCACTAAATTATTTTTATCTTGAGCTACAGAACTTAAAATTTATATCCGTTAATTTTCCCTAAAACTAGGCTCACATATCTTCTTCCCATAAAATTTTTAGAAGTTTTGGTTCAGCCAATAAGTACATTTTATTCTTTAAAGTCACCCCTGTTCTGCTGTTTGACAGTTCTGACCCTTCTTCACTAAAAATTAATTATCTCTTCATACAGGATTTGGATGATGTTCTCATTTATTTCTATTGAAAATAGACTCAATAAGAATTCTAAACATATAAATGTAAGCCCCTAATTATTTTTCTCCCATTTTTGATGATTTTCTAAAGTTAAAACAGGGGAACCCGAATTCATTCTGACCTTGTCTCACAAAATTTATTATATCTCATGATTTACATATCTATTGCTTACACCGTTTCTTCTATGAGAAACTAGACTCAATAAGATTTAATTTCATATTCTTTTCATCTTCTAATTCGATTTCTACAATTTATGGTGATTTTTCAAAGTTAGTCTACTACTGCTGTCCAAAACTGTTTTAGTGCAAACTGTTTGTTATCAATTTTCCCCCTAAGCTTTCAATAAATGATAATTTTATCCCTGCTCAATTAACTTCTCAATTGAGCTGATTTCTCTAAATTAAAACTTTATTCTATCACTTTAAACTACTTTATAAGCTTTGGAAATCAGAATTTCAGTAATAGACTTTAATTCCAAATATTTTCACAATTTAGATCCTAAAAATCAATTTCTATTGGAATTACCTAATAAAATCATCTCATAAACAATTTAAAGCTTAAATTTCATGCTACTTCATCATAAACTTACAGCACTCAACCATGGTAACTTTCAATTTCATCCATGAAATCAAAAACTAATGAATTTAATAGTAGGACCTAGTTGTAAAAGTCTTAAAAACACAAAAATTACAAGAAATAGGCAAGGATTAACTTACTTGCAGTAAAAATATGAAAAACCAGCTTAAGGAAACCCTTCTATGGTGTTTTTTCTGATGAGAATGCAGAAAATAAAGAGAAATCTAGATAATTCCACTTTAGTCCTAGCTTTATTAAGTAAATTTTGCAATATTCCAATTTTGCCCTTAATTCTCCTTATTTTCTTGCTGATTTCATGCCCTTGCCGTCCAGCCTAAATAGACCTTGGGTCTATTTTCCTTTTAATCCCTCCTTCTTTTATCATTTAAACTATTTAATCATTTTTCATAATTTTGTATTTGTTACAATTTAGTCCTTTTTATTTAATTACATACTCAAACGTTAAAATTTTCTAACGAAATTTTAATACCACATTACTAAAATTTTATAAATATTTATAAAAATATTTCCTACTCAATTTTATGAGATCAAGGTCTCGATACCTTATTTTTACCCAATTCCTTCAATAATTCTTTTTTCTAACTAACCACTAAATCGATAAAATTTTTCTATCGATATTTTAATACGATTTTCCTATCATATAAATATTCATGCAAAAATATTAAAATAAATTTCTCTTTAAATTGGATTTATGGTTACGAAACCATTGTTCCGATAACCTTGAATCTAGGCCATTACAACTCTCCCCCCCTTTTAAGGATTTTCGTCCTCGAAAATCTTACCAGTAAAGAGGTTTGGATATTGTTTCCTCATTTTCTCCTCCGGTTCCCATGTCGCTTCCTCAATCCCATGCTTTTACCATAATACTTTCACTAAATTTATCTTTTTATTTCTAAGCTCCTTTGTTTCCCGTGCCAATATCTTGACCGGTTCTTCACTGTAAGTCATATCAGGTTGAATCTCCACTTCTGTCGGAGAAATAACATGTGAAGGATCTGACCGATATCGTCGTAGCATAGATACATGAAAAACATTATGGATTCTATCAAGTTCCGGTGGTAATGCCAATCGATAAGCGACCAGTCCAATTCTTTCTATAATCTCATATGGCCCGATAAATCTTGGACTCAATTTACCCTTTCGACCGAACTGGAGGACTTTCTTCCAAGGAGACACTTTCAGGAATACCTTGTCACTGACCTGAAATTCAATCTCTTTTCGTTTAAGATCGGCATATGATTTTTGGCGATCGGAAGTTGCTTTTAAACTATCCCGAATAACCTTCACTCTTTCTTCTGTTTCCCGGATTAAATCAACCCCATGTATCTTCTTTTCACTGAGCTCTGTCCAATATAATGGCGTTCTACAGTTTCTACCATACAAAGCTTCATACAGAGCCATTTTAATACTGGACTGTTAACTGTTATTGTAAGCAAATTCAATTAAAGGTAGATACCTCTCCCAATTACCTTCAAAGTCTAGTATACAACATCGGAGCATATCTTCCAATACTTGAATTACACGCTCAGATTGGCCATCTGTCTGAAGATGAAATGCAGTGCTGAAATACAACTGAGTACCCAAGGTTTCTTGCAATTTGTCCCAGAAACGAGACGTAAATCGAGGATCTCTATCCGATATAATGGAGACAGGCACTCTATGTAGCCTGACAATCTCAGATATGTACAATTCAGTCAGTTTATCTAAAGAATAATCCATACGTATCGGAATAAAGTGCGCTGACTTTGTCAATCGGTCAACAATCACCCAAATAGCATCTTTTTTCCTCGGAGACAACGGTAACCCCGATACAAAATCCATAGTTATTCTTTCCCATTTCCATTCCGGTATAGTAATTGGCTGAAGTAACCCCGAAGGTACCTGATGTTCTGCTTTGACCTGTTGACATATCAAACATCTTGATACAAACTCAGAAATATCACGTTTCATACCTGGCGACCAGTACATCTTCTTCAAATCATTATACATTTTATTACTTCCCGGATGTACAGACATAGTACCACTGTGAGCCCCGTGTAAAATCTTCTATATGAGCTCTGAATTCTTGGGTACACATACCCTACCTCTGAATAATAAACAATCATCAACCCCAACTTGAAATTCAGAATCAGTACCTGACTCAAATTGTGCCCGTTTAACCTGTAACTTCTCATCATTCTTCTGAGCTTCACATATTTGCTGTAGAAATGTCGGTTTAGCTCTCAATGCAGCTATGATTGAACCATCATCAGCAAGTGACAACCGGGTATTCATAACTCGTAAAGAAAACAAAGATTTTCGACTCAAAGTATCAGCCACAACATTAGCCTTACCTGGATGATAATCACTAATCAAATCATAGTCCTTAATCAGTTCAAGCCACCTGCGCTGTCTCAAATTCAAATCTTTCTGTGTCATCAAATATTTCAAGCTTTTATGATCAGTATAAATATGACATTTCTCACCGTACAGATAATGCCGCCATATCTTTAGTGCAAATACATTAGCAAATAATTTAAGATCATGTACCGGGTAATTTCTTTCATGTGGTTTAAGTTGTCTTGAAGTATAGGCTATTACTTTACCTTCTTGCATCAAGACACAACCTAAACCATTTAATGAGGCATCACTGTAAATAACAAATTCCTTACCCGGTTCAGGCTGTACTAATACTGGTGCTTTCGTTAGTAGATCTTTCAATAGGTTGAAACTCTGCTGACATTCATCAGTCCACTCGAACTTTACATCTTTCTGCAATAATCGAGTCATTGGAGAAGCTATCATAGAGAATCCCTGTACAAATCTCCGATAATAACCAGCTAAACCCAAGAAACTTCTAACTTCAGATACATTCTTCGGTGGACTCCAATTGACAATAGCTGATATTTTACTTGGATCTACCCTGATGCCTTCGGCGGATACAATATGTCCAAGAAAACCCACTTCTCGAAGCCAAAATTCACATTTACTGAATTTAGCATATAACTGCTTCTCTCGCAGAATTTGCAACACAATTCTCAAATGTTCTGTATGTTCTTCTTCATCTCGAGAATAAACCAAAATATCATCAATGAATACTACCACAAATCTGTCTAAGTACAGTCTGAATATTCGATTCATCAGATCCATAAATACTGCAGATGCATTAGTCAGCCCAAACGGCATAACCATAAACTCATAATGCCCATACCTGGTTCTGAAAGTTGTCTTTGGCACATCTGACTCTTTTACCCGTAGCTGGTAATAACCTGATCGGAGATCAATCTTCGAGAATATTGTGGCACCTTTCAACTGATCAAATAAATCATCAATTCGGGGCAACGGGTACTTATTCTTTATAGTTACCTTATTGAGCTGCCGATAGTCAATACACAATCTCAAAGACCTGTCTTTCTTTTTCACAAACAGAACCGGAGCACCCCAAGGTGAATGACTCGGCCGGACAAAACCTCTATCAACAAGTTCCTGTAACTGTGTCTTTAATTCCTTTAATTCTGTAAGAGCCATCCGGTACAGAGCTATGGAAATCAGAGTAGTTCCTGGAATCAAATCTATAAAGAATTCCACTTCCCTTTCTGGTGGCAACCCTGGTAACTCCTCTGGAAACACATCAGAAAATTCACATACCACTGGCACTGCTTGTATCTTTGACCCAGATACCTTGGTGTCGAGCACATAAGCAAGAAAAGCATCATACCCCTTTTTAACATACTTCTGAGCAGTAATAACTAAAATCACGTCAGATAATCCCTCTGTCTGATCAGATTTAACTCGGAGTAATTTGCCATTCTGACACTTCAACACAATATATTTCTGTTTACAGTTTACTACTGCATCATGCTGAGTTAACCAATCCATGCCAATATCACGTCAAATTCATCAAATGGCAGTAACATCAAATCAGCCAAGAAACAATAACCTCTTACCATCAGTAGACAATTTTTACAAATTTTATCCACCAAAACAGATTGGCCCAGGGGGTTCGAGACTTTAACCATAAATTCAATATGTTCAATAGATAAATCTTTAACACATGCAAGCTTTTACATATATATGAATGCGTAGAACTGGGATCAATTAATGCAATAATATCAGTGTCAAGTAAAGAAAATGTACCAGTAATAACATCGGGTGCTGAGGCATCTTCTTTGGCACGAATGGCATATGTCCTGGCAGGTGCTCGTGTCTCAGCCCTGCCTGCAGTATCTTTTGTAGCTCCTCGGCTACCACCGACATTACCGGATGGTCAAGATGGTCTACCCCTCGAAACTAAATTACTCGGCTTCGATATCTATTCAGCTTCTTTTTCTCCCCTTTCTGGACAATCTCTGAGGAAATGGTCAAAAGAACCACATCGGTAACAAGCCCCGCTCTTAAATCGACATTCACCAAAATGAGCTTTATTACAATACTGGCATCTCGGCTTAGGGGTACCAACACTGCCAACACTGGTCACTGATGGAGTGGAAGGTCTTGGATTATTGCGTTGAGAACCTCGCTCTCTGCTCGAATACCTAGTGGTTGAGATAGAACGATCCTGGTACTTCTTCAATTTCTTTGGAGCAGAAAATTGGGATTTTCCCATTGGTCTTTTACTAAAAATTCGAGCTTCCCTCTCAGCTTGTTTCTTTTCTTTGCTCAATTCTTCTGCTTTATAAGCTCGCTCTGCCAATGTAGCAAACTCTCGAATTTCAAGAATTTCGATAAGTAGCTTAATTTCTTCATTCAACCCTTCTTCGAATCATTTGCACATTTCAGCTTTTGACTGTACCCATTCCCGAGCATATTTACTCAACCGAACAAATTTTCCTTCATACTCAGATACAGATCTATTGCCCTGTTTCAGCTCAAGAAATTTTTTTCTTTTCTGATCAAGGAATCTCTGACTGATATATTTCTTTTTGAACTCGGTCTGGAAAAATTCCCATGTAATTTTTCTTTCGCAACAACTGAAACTTTAGTATTCCACCAACGGTAAGCTGTGTCTTTTAGCAGTGAGACGGCACATTTCAAACATTCTTCTGGTGTGCAAGATAAATCCTCCAAAACCCGAGTAGTATTCTCTAACCAAAATTCAGCCCGTTCGGGATCATCATCAACTGCTGCTCGAAATTCTTCGGCCCCATATTTTCGAATTTTATCAACCAGAGCTTTCCCTTTTCTGACAGATTCAGTACCTGTACCCTGTGGAATCTCGGGAACCGGTGGAGGAACAGGAGGGGGAGCTTGAGTTTATTGCACTACAGGGTTAGTTCTTATGTACTGAGTAAACCATTCATTCATCATTTGAAAGAAGGCTATTTTTGCCTCCTCCCCTTGACCCTCTGTACCGGGCCTTCTACTACTAGTTTCTTCTCTTTGTACTGAAGCAGGAGCATGACTCCCAGCTTCCTCAGATTTAGCTCGGTCGGATGACATTACTATAAGAAAAACACAATTTAAATGGTTAGGAGATATCACACTATCAATAATAATTTAAATGGCATGTATAGCTAATAAGTATTTGCTATGTCGGTCCTAGAACCGGCTGAATCGTAGCTCTGATACCAACAAATGTAACACCCCCTACCCGTATTCGTTGTCAGAATAGGGTACAAGGCATTACCGGAGTTTACGATTTTTTTTTCAATATAGCCCCTTTATAGATATCTAGCCTTCCCTGCAAATTTTAAACCGAGACCAATCCACATCAACCAATCCAATTCAACATATTTTCAAAATAAATTCATGCATATTATAAGATAACATCAACACATACCAAACCAAGGTTTGCTAGCCATACCAATGGCTGACCTTACATTCATTTCATATTAACATTACTTTATTAGCTTATACATGCCATTGATTTCCAAAATAAAGTTTATTTATATACCGAAATCTTGAGGCTGATAGTGTGATGTATCTCCTACCGAATCCGACCTCCGAGCTCTTAACACTACAAAACAGGGGAAAAGGAAACAGGGTAAGCACTTTGTGCTTAGTAAGCCCATATGACAAGAATTATACTACCTAATATTTTCAATACAATGCAATAAACATACATATATCCATTCAATGCACTATTACCCTAACATGCACAAACTCAACTTTCAAGTTAGTCCAATAATTTTCATGTATTAGTAATATATACCATGATTGATGAACTCATCAATACCATGATTTCCCATTCCCTTATTCTTTTCCATATTTATCCCGTTGAATTTTCTTGGAATTTTTGATGGATTTTCATAGGTACACTTTTAGTGTACAAATTCGGGTCCGTCAATTCATATTCATGTGCGCACATTTCTATTTCAGAGAGCACACTCCCGCAAACCTCATCTTTACAGTGGGATTACCAGTCTAGGCTAAATCCCTTGTAATATAAACTCAAAGAGTATTGTCGGGATTACCAGTCCAGGCTAAATCCCCTGCAACGACAATTACTCTAATGAGCTTGGATCTAAATTACCAGTCTAGGCTAAATTCAGACCCTAATTTGGATTACCCGTCTGGGCTAAATCCATTTTCCACATATTCTTCGGGAGGGCTATATCAGGATAGGATCACCCGTTCGGGCTAGATCCTTTTTACCGTCAATTTATTTTTAGAGATCCATCGAATTTTCCTTTCATTCAACCGGGATTTCTTCCCCTTTTTACCAAATATATCAATGTTTCATCAATTTTCATACAATGAACATTCAAATTATATTCACATCAATAACATACATTTCAAGCATTTAAGAATATAATTCAAGTTACATGAACTTACCTGGATACTAGTTCGTATATAAAATCTACTAATCCGAGACTTTTTCCTTTCCTCGATCTAGCTTCGTATTTAAGTTTTCTGGATCTAAATAAATAAATTCAATCATCAATTCAATACATTTCATGTTCACATGTAGCATTCTCTATAATTCTATTATTATTTTTAGTTCATTCAAAGCTGTCTACTTGAGTCATAGTCACTAAATTATTTTTATCTTGAGCTAAAGAACTTAAAATTTAGATCCGTTAATTTTCTCTGAAACTAGACTCACATATCTTCTTCCCATAAAAGTTTTAGAATTTTTGGTTTATCCAATAAGTACATTTTATTCTTTAAATTCACCCCTGTTCTGCTGTTTGACAGTTCTGACCCTTCTTCACTAAAAATTAATTATGTCTTCATACAGGATTTGGATGATGTTCCCGTTTATTGCTATTGAAATTAGACTCATTAAGAATTCTAAACATATAAATGTAAGCCCCTAATTATTTTTATCCCATTTGTGATGATTTTCTAAAGTTAAAACAGGGGAACCCGAATTCATTCTGACCTTGTCTCACAAAATTTATTATATCTCATGATTTACATATCTATTGCTTACACCGTTTCTTCTATAAGAAACTAGACTCAATAAGATTTAATTTCATATTTTTTTCATCTTCTAATTCGATTTCTACAATTTATGGTGATTTTTCAAAGTTAGTCTACTGCTGCTGTCCAAAACTATTTTAGTGCAAACTGTTTGTTATCAATTTTCCCCCTAAGCTTTCAATAAATGATAATTTTATCCCTGCTCAATTAACTTCTCAATTGAGCTGATTTCTCTAAATTAAAACTTTATTCTATCACTTTAAACTACTTTATAAGCTTTGGAAATCAGAATTTCAGTAATAGACTTTAATTCCAAATATTTTCACAATTTAGATCCTAAAAATCAATTTCTATTGGAATTACCTAATAAAATCATCTCATAAACAATTTAAAGCTTAAATTTCATGCTACTTCATCATAAACTTACAGCACTCAACCATGGTAACTTTCAATTTCATCCATGAAATCAAAAACTAATGAATTTAATAGTAGGACCTAGTTGTAAAAGTCTTAAAAACACAAAAATTACAAGAAATAGGCAAGGATTAACTTACTTGCAGTAAAAATATGAAAAAACAGCTTAAGGAAACCCTTCTATGGTGTTTTTTCTGATGAGAATGCAAAAAAATAAAGAGAAATCTAGATAATTCCGCTTTAGTCCTAGCTTTATTAAGTAAATTTTGCAATATTCCAATTTTGCCCTTAATTCTCCTTATTTTCTTGCTGATTTCATGCCCTTGCCATCCAGCCTAAATAGAACTTGGGTCTATTTTCCTTTTAATCCCTCCTTCTTTTATCATTTAAACTATTTAATTATTTTTCATAATTTTGTATTTGTTACAATTTAGTCCTTTTCATTTAATTACATACTCAAACGTTAAAATTTTCTAACGAAATTTTAATACCACATTACTAACATTTTATAAATATTTATAAAAATATTTCCTACTCAATTTTATGAGATCAAGGTCTCGATACCTTGTTTTTACCCAATTCCTTCAATAATTCCTTTTTCTAACTAACCACTAAATCGGTAAAATTTTTCTATCGATATTTTAATACGATCTTCCTATCGTATAAATATTCATGCAAAAATATTAAAATAAATTTCTCTTTAAATCGGATTTATGGTTACGAAACCATTGTTCCGATAACCTTGAATTTAGGCCATTACAGTATGTATAAATGTATTTGGCTTTACTTGATATATATATATATATATATATATAATAGTGATACGGGCCGACTCGGGGTGAGTCGAAACGTATGCGAGTTGCCCAATCGTCTACAAGTAGGAATCAAGCCTTCGAAAAATAATCGGAAAATATGGATGAGTTTGCGGAAGCTTTAAGTGAATAAAAACAAGAAATGGTTCGGTTTGATAAAATAAAAATAAAATAGATAAAAGGATAATTTGATGGAAATGGATAAAAGAACTTAAACGAGAATCGATTCAACACAAATATGTGTCACCCCGGGTTCTATAATGTTTAAGGTGGAAAATGGTAATCGAAGATGGAAATGGAAATACGAACTTAACTTAAGAAAGATTCAACACTATATAACAGTGTCACCCCGTTTCTTATATCGTAAGGTGGAAAGATGAAATTCAAAGATGGACCAAGACCCGTTATCTGAAAAGATAAGAACCGTTGGCATAATTTGATGAATGAGAAACGATTGACGCCACAAGCAAAGCTTGATAAGTCAGAGTCGAAACTCGTACGAAGGATAGAGAGGAGATAAACTCACTCAAATGAAATATTCATTAAAGTCTGCCCCCTTTGAATGATAATTGCATAACCTTTTTATAGGCTAAACAAAGGTCAACCACAAGCTTGGCCTTTAACCCTTAAGTTTTCAAAAAGACACTAGTAACCTTGTCCCTTAACCCTTAAGTTTTCGAAAAGGCACCAGTAACCTTGTCCCTTAACCCTTAGGTTTTCGAAAAGGCATCAGTAACCTTGTCCCTTAACCCTTAGGTTTTCGAAAAGGCACTTGTCCCTTCATGTTCACCAAAAGACACCTGGCAACTTTGTCTCTTCATGTTCACCAAAAGGCATTGGGCTAGTTGAATGCCGAATGAAGCTTGTAAAACACTGGGAATATAAGCAAGCAAATGTCGTTCGTCTTCTTAGAGAAGAACTTGACAATCTAAGCAAGCAAAGGCAAGAATCTGAGCTCAAGAGGATTGAATTTTGAATATTGAGTTGCTCCATAAATTTAATAATTGGTGGTGCCCCGGGCGTGCCTGTATCAAATAGTTTCTAATGATTTGTTCTTTATGTGATAGTTAAGAGATTTTAGAAATAATGTCTAAATCAAAACCATGGCAAGTGAATTAGGTATGTATGAATTAATAAAGTTTTATGAGTAGAGACTTGGGATGAATTAAAATGATTAAGCATATGGTGCGTTTGGTATTTATTTAGCAAATGAAATTGAATTATTGGATGTCTTATTTCATGATAGGTATAGGCTGATTATATGTTCGAACATGAATAGGTTATTATGATTCGGTTGTAACAGAAACATATACAACTATATTTTATTTGGATGATTCAGGATACATATACGAATTTTGATTTGAATACTAAGTATGTGAATTTGGTATGTTATGTATTGATCACTTTCATTCATAGATGTATAATGTGGTTATAGAAATATGTGACAAGTGTGAGATATATTAATATCATTGTTATACTTATTTTAGATGTAATGTGATAAGTTTTAAATATAAAAATATGTATGCCTGTTTTGAGTTGTATTTTCTTCGGTAATGCCTCGAAACCCTAGTCCGACGATGGATACGGGTTAGGGTGTTACACAACCTATAACCAACACAACACACAATTAATGCATACTCTTAATCCACCACCTTTATTTGCTTAAATCACAACCCCTCACCTTGCTAGAACTAACAGATACTAGTGCCTCCCTGCTGATCAAGGGCGATTTCCCCTCCTAACATGATTTGGCATAACAAAAGTTGTTAGAAACAACCAAACATTTGGCCCCTAGGAGAAAATAAAAAGAGAAAGTCGAAGCTTGTTAATAGAGTCTAAAGAAATCTTTACTAAGAGCGAAATAATAAAGTGGTTGTGGTAACCCCTTACCAATATAGATAACCAAACGTATTTCGGCAGTATTCAGTCAAGAAGATTCGGCCCTAACCACGAAGAACAAAGAGATTTGAGAGGGAGAGAGTATGAAAATCCGGCCTAATAAAGAAGGGAATACGAAGTTTGAAAAAAAAAAGATGGAAGTAAAAGAGGGTCAGTTATAGCAGAAAACGATTAGAGAAGAGATGAGAGAAAGAGACCTAAAAAGAAATGATCAGGATTAGGCCCTTAGTGTCTAATGTTTCCAGCAGAGTGACCAAAAGCCAAACAAGAAAGTAATGTTGAAATAAAGGAGGACCCAAATGGTCAAAAATTTTCCAAGATGAGAAATCAACATCCGGAAATACCAGAGAAAATTCGGCACCTCTACACTCTCACAAAGCCGAAAATGCACCAATTACCCTACCCTTGGTCGAATTTCCCTTACTCAAACTTTCCCAAATTTTGGCTATGACTCCTTCACATCCCATCTCCTTCAAACTCTCCACCAATTTCTCATTAATTTGCTCCCAGCCTCCGATTCAAATCCATTCAAATTTGATGACCAAGTCTCCAACCTCCTCTGCAGAGTTTGATTCAAACTCTACCTCTCACGCCACAAAGTCATAAAATAAAACCCCCTACTTGCATGCCATGGGATTCGAACCCCAATTCCCTTGCCACCTTAGTGACACCACAACCATCAAGCCACAAGTTATTTTTGTGACATAAAATCACACACATTTAAACATAAGTCCTAACTGCTAACAGCCAATTTCACTTAAGAGCAAAAACTAAAAATTTTCCAAGGCCCAGACTCGAACCCAAGCTTCCTAAAAACCCCCCAAATACACTCAAATACTTAGCCATTGAAGCACACATGGAATTTAAGCCAAAACATGCAAAATTACAAGCCCTACATTTTTGGGGCGTTACAGGAATGCCCTGTCGAGGTAATTTACTTGGATTTCTTTGCCCTTGCAGTTGGAAAGGGGAGGTTTTAGTTTTAAAAATCAACCATTTTCAGTCGACGTAGTCAGACCAACTTGACCCATTTTTGTGCCCATACCATTTCACCTACTTCCTCTACTATTTAATATAGTTTTTCGATGAATTCAGGTTCACTAGTAATATGTTGGGGTAAATCATTTGTCACATCCTTTGCATGATGCAATTCTTGTTCTTTGAAAGTATGATCTATGATTCGCAAAATCATATATTTTTTTCTCTTTCCAATTCCCAGAATATTGCGAGAAATATGCCAAGCCGGAAGATGTCGTAGCAATAGCAGTAGCAGAGAAGTCTGGTGATAAAAAGCAAAGTGAAGACGAATACACTCAATCTAATGATGACGAAATTTCCGAAAAACATTATCCTTAGTTTCATTATGTGTATACCTTGGAAATTTTATATAATGTACATTTATATTCTTGGCTCCAGGAAAATTTAAAACTTGACAAAACTAGGGTATGCCGAAAAATTCTTGCCCCTCTCTTTGTTTCCATGGAGGTCATGTAAATTAACTAATTGTTGTTTATATATTTAAGTATTCATCCATTATTGATACTAAATAGCAATTTGCATATGTTCTTCATCTACAACATCAATTAAACTCATTTCAAGTCTTTACAATTTACTTTTAAAGGTGGTAAAAAAACCATATACAAGAAATATAATTAGTTTTTGAAATTGTTTTTTTTTTACACTTTCAATTATTATGGTAGAATCAAATTCGGTAATAAACAATTCAAGAGAAATTGAAAATTTAGAAATC
The DNA here is from genome assembly GCA_005393395.2 of Gossypium australe. Taxonomy (NCBI): domain Eukaryota; kingdom Viridiplantae; phylum Streptophyta; class Magnoliopsida; order Malvales; family Malvaceae; genus Gossypium; species Gossypium australe. The sequence continues at coordinate 105,404,016 of CM016614.1, forward strand.
TATTCCATTACAAAATAACAAAATAACATCTTAGACTCTTACAATATTTCTCTTTCAAAACAAAACAAAACAAAACAAAAATTAAAACCCTAAATAAACACTATATTTCCCCAAACAAACGAAATTACAGAGCGAGAGCTTTATTTAGAATAGAAAACTTGAATCTTGAGCTATGGATGTCCCAGTAAAGACCAATTCCATCACCCGGTTTCAATTCCCTTCCCTTCACAAAATTTGTAGTCTAGTTTTTGATGAACACATTGGCCCTATTGTTCCATCATTTGAACTTCTTGTAATGTTAGGTATCGGTATCACAATCCTAAACCAATACCGGTAATCCTTGTTGAATTTGGGCTAATTGATCGGCATTTCAATGCGACAAAACATAAGATTCCACCAACTCCAATAGCAATAGGAGCCTTGACAGTTTTCCGAGATTACTTTTGTAAAGTTGCTTCTTGATGCACCATGGATCATCATGGGCATGATGCCTCAGTTCAGTTTCAATCTCAACACCATTTCCATTATTTCTGTCGGTTGAAAATTTCGGGTTCCTCATTGTTTGTCTCTTGTTGAACAATGTTAAAGTAAGCTCTCTATAGATTATTTTTTTATTCAGGTTGTTCAAGTTATGGATGCCGCTACATTCACCGACTCCAAATGAAAGTGAAAGAGATAACTTTAACGAAATATCATAACTGGTGTCGGCTTCCATTGGTTCCGAGGACAAAGTACTATTACTATTCTTGATGCACATCATATCACATACATCTAATTTCCTTATATTATCAGTTGGAGTAGCTCTGGTGGATATATTATCAATAGTAGGAGAATATCGTAATGACAATTTGATATCGGTATCCCTCGGTTCCGATTGGAAATCTCTGAAAAAGTTTATCCTTGTAGGTTCTAATTTCTTCTAATGAATTTCTTCTTTTTGATACCAGTTGATATTGTTGACGCAGACGACCAAAGAGGCAACTCCAATGAAATATTGCTATCTACATAATCTGAGTTTTTTTTCTTTTTCCCAATTGGTGTCGTCCGCATCTATTGATTAAAAACAATGAAAGGTTTACTGTCATCCATGAATAAAGCATCCAAGTATAGAACAATCAAATTATTTGTTTTAGGAAATTGCTGAAACCCTTGTTCAATGAGAAATTTATAAAAAAAGAAAACCTTGGAGCCCCATGTTGGTTAAGCCTTACACTTTTTTTGTTTGCCTCGTTTGTTCATATTTTGAAGTTGCTGTTATTACTCTCGGAACATGCTAATCGATCCTGTGATGTTTAATTTTAGATTTGGGAACGTGTTTCAAGTGTTTCTTCCATAACTTCTTCTATATCCCAACCCATGAGTTCCATTGAATAGAGAAGTTACTTCTTGGAACTTATGAACAACAAATGAATAAGCATAAGCTTTTATGTTCCATATTCCATGCGTATCTTTTCCTTTAAAATGCCCTACCGAGTTAATTTACTTAGTTTTCTTTGTCCTTGTAGTTGGAAAGGGGAGGTTTCAGTTTTAAAAGTCGACCATTTTCAATCGACGGAGTTAGACCTACTTGACCCATTTTTGTAGCCAAACCATTTCACCTACTTCTTATATTCTTTAATATAGTTTTTCAATGGATTTAGCTTGCTAGTAATATGTTGTGGCAAATCATTTATCACATCCTTTGCATGATGTGGCTCTTGTTCTTTGAAAGTATGATCTATGATTTGCAAAATCATGCATTGCTTCTCTTTCATTCTTTGTGATTTTAAAGATTCAATCATTGCAATATTATGACTTTTATCTCTTTCTATTTCCCATAATATTGAGAGAAATATGCCAAGTTGGAAGATGTCGTAGCAGCAAAGAAGTCCAATTATGAAGAATAAAGTAAAAATGGATACACTCAATCTGATAACGAGGAAATTGCCAGAAAACCTGATCCTTAGCCACACTATGTCACCTTGAAATTTCTATATACTGTAAATTGATATTCGCACCTCTAGGAAAATTTGACACATGACAAAACTGGGGCATGCCTAAAAATTCTTGCCCTTTTTTTTTTTTTTCCATGGAAGTTATGTAAATTAACTAACTGATGTGTATATATTTCAAGTATTCATCCATTATTGGTACTAAATTACAGTTTGCATATGTTCTTCATCTAATATATCATTTAAACTCATTTCAAGCATTTTACAATACTTTTAAATATTGTAGAAAAAACCATATACATGGAATATAATTTGTTCTTAACATTATTTTTTTGTTTACACTTTTCATTATCAAGGTAGAATAAAATTTGGTAACAAAAAATTCAAGAGAAATAAAAAAATTTAAAAACTAATTCCTACTACAAAATAACAAAATAATATATTAGACATCTATAATATTTCTCTTTCAAAGATAAACAAAATAAAATGAAAGTTAGGCACCTCTTTAACAACTATATTACCCAAAAAGAAAAACGAAGTTACTGAGTGGGAGCTTTGTTTAGAATAGAAAAATTGAATTTTGAGTTATTTATGTCCCAGTAAAGACCAATTTCATCTCCTAGTTTCAGATCACTTCTCTTCACAAAATTTGTAGTTCATTTTTTTATGAGCACATTGATACCCTTGTACCATTGCTTGAACTTCATGTAATGTTGGGTATTGGTATCCCAATCCCAAACCAATACCTGTAAACTTTATTGAATTTGGGCTAACTGATCGGCATTCCTGTACTGTAAAACATGGGATTCCACCAACTCCGATAACAATAGCAGCCTTGACAGGTTTCTGAGATCACTTTTGTTAAGTTACTTTTTGATGCACCACGGATCATCATGGGCATGATGCCTCAATTTAGTTTCAATCTTGACTCTATTTCTCTTGTTTCTATCGGTTGAAAATTTCGAGTTCCTTATTGTTTGTCTCTTGTTGAATAACGTCAAAGTAAGCTTTCCATTGATCTTTTTATTTAGGTTGTTCAAGTTATGGTGATCACTACATTCACCGACTCCATATAAAAATGAAAGAGATAACTCTAACGAAATATCATCACTGGTGTTAGCTTCCATCGGTTTCGACAAAAAAGCATCGCTGCTATTCCGAGGTAACTTACTTGCATTTCTTTGTCCTTGTACTTGGAAAGGAGAGGTTTCAGTTTTAAAATTCAGCCATTTTCAGTCGATAAAGTTAGACCTACTTGACTGATTTTTGTGGCCATACCATTTCACCTACTTCTTATATTCTTTAATATAGTTTTTCGATGGATTCAACTAGCTAGTAATATGTCGTGGCAAATCTTTTATCATATCTTTTGCATGATGCGATTCTTATTCTTTGAAAATATGATTTATGATTTACAAAATCATGCATTGCTTCTCTTTCATTCTTTGTGATTTTAAGGATTCAATAATTGCAATATTATGACTTTTATCTCTTTCCATTTTCCCGAATATTGCGAGAAACATGTCTAGCCGGAAGATGTCATAGCAATAGCAGCAGAAAAGTCTAGTAATGAAGAGCATAGTGAAGACGGATACACTCCATCTGATGACGAGGAAATTGTCGAGAAACTTGATCCTTAGCCACACTATATGTCTACCTTGAAAATTCTATGTATTGTACATTGATATTTGCACCTCAAGGAAAATTTGAAACTTGACAAAATTGGGGCATGCCCAAAAATTCTTGCCCCTCTCTTTGTTTTCTACGGAGGTTAATTAAATTAACAAAGTATTGTTTATATATTTCAAGTATTCTTCTATTGTTAATTTTGAATGGTAGTTTGCATATGTTATTCATCCATATATATTAATTAAACTCATTTCAAGTCTTTTACAATTTACTTTTAAAGATGTTTCAAAGATGTTAGAAAAAACCATATGCATGGAATATAATTTGTTCGTGAAATTGTTTTTTTGTTTACACTTTTCATTATCACTATAGAATCAAATTCGGTAATAAAAAATTAAGATAAATAAAAAATTTAAAAACCAATTCCTACTACAAAATAACAAAATAACATCCTAGACTCCTATAATATTTTTCTTTCAAAAATAAACAAAACAAAACAAAAATTAAACCCCTCTTTAACCACTATATTACCTAAAAAAATGAAGTTAGTGATTAAGAGCTCTATTTAGAATAGAAAACTTGAATATTAAGTTATGGATGTCCCTGTAAGGACCAATTTCATCACTCAGTTTTAGATCCCTTCCCTTCAGAAAACCTGTAGTCCAGTTTTTGATGAGCACATTGGCCCTATTGGTCCATCACTTGAACTTCTTGTAATGTTGGGTATTGGTATCACAATCCCAAACCAATAGTAGTTATCCTTGTTGAATTTGAGCTAACTGATCAGCATTCCAATGAGACAAAACATGAGATTCCACCAACTCCAATGGCAATAGCAGCTTTGATAGGTTTCCGAGATCACTTTTGCAAAGTTGCTTCTTGATGCATCATAGATCATCATGGGCATGATGCCTTAGTTTAGTTTCAATCTTGACTCTATTTCTCTTGTTTCTATCGGTTGAAAATTCCGAGTTCCCTATTGTTTGTCTTTTGTTGAACAATGTCAAAGTAAGCTCTCCATTGAACTTCTTATTCAGGCTGTTCAAGTTATGGTGATCGCTACATTCACCGATTCCATATGAAAGTGAAAGAGATAACTCTAACAAAATATAATCACTGGTGTCAGCTTCCATCAATTCCGAAAAAAAAAAGCATTGCTGCTATTCTCGATGCACATTATATTATGTATATTTGATTTCCTTGTATCTTGAATTAGAAGTTTTCCTTTATCATTTGGAGTAGTTCTGGTGGACATATTATCGATAGAATGAGAATATCATAACGATAGTTCTGTATCGGTATCCCTTGGTTCCGACAGAAAATCTCTGAAAAAGTTTATCCTCGTAGGTTCTAATTTCTCGTAATGAATTTCTTATTTTCCGATTCCAATTGAATTGTTGATGTAGACGAATGAGACAACTCCAATGAAATATTGCTATCTTCACAATCTGGGTTTTTTTTTTCTTTTGTCCTATTGGTGCCGTCCACATCCATGGTATTCAAAACAATGAAGGGTATGTTGTCTTCCATGGATGAAGTAGTTAAGCACCTCAACTTATTTGTGTCAGGTAACTGTTAAAACCCTTTGTTTAATGAGAAACTTATAAAAAAAGAAAATAATAAAAAAATTCTCTCCTCAATCCCAACTCTAAAATCTAATCTCTTTACCTCCCATTCTCACTTTCTTGAAAATAAATGAGTTTATATAATTAAACAGGATGAAATCTTTTTCCTACTAGAAAGGTAATTTGGCCTCCAAGTGTAATATTGCCCCCACTCTCATTTTTTTTTTTTTGACTAATGAAATTGTTATTTGATGTATGAATGTTTTTATTAATTATTAGAATTAATTCTAAATAATAATAAGTTAAGCTTGTAGTGATAGAAAACATAAATTTAGATATTCATTCCAACGTCTTTAAATATGGTTATTAATGAATTTTATATTTTATTTACCGTTAATGTTTCATTAAAAGAGAGTAATACATTAGGAGAATAAATTATAGGCATGATTATTTATTTGACCCTTCAACTTTACGAAACAAATTATTTTTAATTCTCAATTTAATTTTTTGTCTTTTTTAACCTTTTAACTTCAATTTTTTGTCAAATAACCTCAAAATTGATGGAAAAGTTAACTTATTTAATTTTGTAGATGTGGTATGCCAACATTTAATTAATTTTTAAAAATTAAAAAAATTATAAAAAAATACTTTTAAATTTTTTTTAAAAAAATAAAAGTCAGTTAAATGCTAACATGTAATTCACGTGGCAATTCATGTATATGCCACATCAATAAAGTTAACAAACGTTAACTTTTTCATCCATTTGAGGTGATTTAATAAAAAAATGTAAGTTTAAGGACTAAAAATGGCGAAAAAGTAAATAGAAAACTAAAATGACATTTTTTTTTATAAAGTTGAAGGGTCAAATAAGTCATTATACCTAAATTATATTAGAATGATTTAAAAAATTAAATATTTTAACCACCAATAAAATAATTCCCCATCATCAACTTTTAAAAATATGAAAGTATTATCATACTAATCTTCATATTCAAAATCATTTTTTAACTTTAATTAAATTATTTAAAAATTTAATAAACAAACAAACATGACAAACAAACATGTTTTCTTCTTTAATAATTTTTAAAATTAGTTTTAGTTTTTTATTTTAAATTTAATCAACTTTTATTTTTATGTAGTCAAATTTTTAAATTTCTTTTAAATTTTCAACTTCTAGACACCTAATTTTTCTTTTTCAATTTTTAATTTTCTATATTTTTCATAAAAAAAAATAATGAAATTCCATGGTTTGGTAACACTGCGGGTGGCTGTAATCATTTTTCGATTTTTTGCAAACTCTTTTTCTAGGTTTTTAAAAATATTTAATGATTGATTTTAATTTTTCAATTTTCAGTTTCTTTATAATTTTTATTAGTTTTTCTAATTTTTAATTATTGTTTTCAACATTTTTAAATTTTATTTTTACTTTTCTTTTCCACATATAATTTCAACATCTTTGCATTTTTCCTCAAAATTTTAATTATTTTTAAGTAATTTAATTAAGATTGAATTAAATTAGAATGATATCATATATAATTGTGTGTATAATAATCTTTGTATGTCTTTGAAAACTATTGATGTAGCACTACTTTATTGTTGTCTAATAATTGTATATTTTAGGATGATCCTACTATAAGTTATTCCATATAATACATAAATTTATACATGAGTAGACTTTTCGATAAATAGTTCATGAACAATTAAATTTCGTTCGTTTATACTTATTTATTAAGGTAAATAAACAAAAAAATAAACAATAAACAATATGTTTAAGCTTGCTTTTTTCTTGAACAATCACATTATAGGTCTTGATCATATTTGCTCTTTTTGACACAATGTCTAGAACTACCCATAGCTCCTCCTTAACTTATAAATAGGAGGATAATACATTTCAGCACACTCGAATCCATATCCTCCTACATTGACAACAATATCTGTGCCAATCGAACTAAGACTCAATCGACGTTTAAGCTTGTTTATTAAGTGAACCGAACATGAACAAAGTTTGGTTGGTTCGTTTGTGTTCATAAACAAACATGTTGAGGTTCTCTTAAAGCTCATTTAATAAATTATTTTAAGTGTATTTAAAACTCATTTACTATTCAGTTATCGTATAATTAATAATCTTATTATAGTTCACGTGCTTATTGTATTTATATTAAAATTATTAATATTCATATTTAATTATTTTATATCTAAAAGATAATATGTATGTTTATTTATTGTTTGTTAGTTTATTATTCATGAATATTATTTGTAAATGTGTTCAATTATATGTTCGTAAACTCTTTCATTTAACTTACAGGAACAAACACAAACAATTATATAAATGACCATAAACACTATTTTAAAACTTTTAACAATCACGAACCAAACATTAAAAAACTTAAAAATAAATAAACAAACATGAAAATAGGCTGGGTGGGAGAAGAGAGGGAGGGAGGGAGAGGGGGATAATTTTTATTTTAAATAATACTAATATATTTTTATTTAAAATTTTCAAATTTCTAGTCAAATTAATATAAATTATATTTTTAAAGACACGTGCTGCTTCTTAATTGGTTGCAAAGGTTTTTTTTAACAGATTTAATGATAAGGGTAACGTTAGTTACGGAATAAAGTTTATATACCTGACTCGACCAAAAAAAAAGAATCTAATTCAAATAAAGAGCATAGTTTAAGGGCCTCTTATTCAATTAAGCCTTTAATTATTTATAATTAAATTTTTAGTATTGAATTTTCTTCTCACCAACATAACTTTTTTACGTACTATAAAAAATTGATAATATCATGAGAAATAATTAGAGTGCATTTAATATTATTAATATGACGTATTTACTTATTTAAATTTAATTTTACTCACAATTTAAATTTTTTTATTTTAATTTCGTACATATGACATATGTGTTATTATTAATTTTGAACACTACATTTCATTATTTATTTTATGTTATTTTTAAATATATAATTGTCTTCTAAATACATAATTTTTACAAGCATATGTGTATGATAAATATTTTATTTTTTATATATTTTTAAATACAATATGTTTAAACATTTCGATTAATATTTACTCATAATTAATAATGGGTATTTGTTCATAATATAAAATAAATTAAATATCAAAAGTATCCTGCGGTTCTCAAGAGTAAAATGGATGTTAGATACGTTCATTACTACTATTTGTTTTAGATTTAGATTTTTTTATTTTTATTTAAAAATATATAAAAATATGAAATGACAAATATGTTATCATAACAATATTTTTTTATTTAAAAATATATAAAAATATAAAATGACATATATGTTATCATAATAATATTAAAGGTTAAATATAAAATTAGCATTTGAATTTTTTCATACTTATAATTTTTTTTGTCTTAAATTAGTATTTAAATTTTTGTTCCATCACCTAAATAGAAACCTAAGTACTAATATGGGACAAAAAAGTGGAAAAATTTAGGTATTAATTTTATATTTAATGTTAAAAGAAAACACAAAGATGATGGGACTAGGTGAATAAAGGAATTAAATATAAAAGGGCAGGAAGAGCAGGTGTAAGAGAGAGGGATTAAAAATTGCATGAAATGATGAAGATACAAGTGGACGCGGTGTGATTGGCGCCGCCCCCACAGGCTACGCACGTACATTCCCATTTCTTACTACAGAATCTTCCAATTGAAAATCGAGTGTCCCACACGTTATCTTACCTTTCTTCCAAATCAATATCTAAATTCCAGGTTTTTTACTCAATAACGGTCCTTCCCCATCATCTTTCTTCTATAAATACTCTCTAGTTTTTTTCTTCCCAAAATCATTGCGCCACTTATTCCAGAGATAACTTCACGTCCAAAAACCATGCAAGCTACTACTTCTTGTCTTTCTAAGTCCTCAGCTTCAGCTCCTCCACCACAACATCGCTTCTCCAGCAACCTAATAGGTGGGAGAAAGGGTTTGGGAGGAGCAAAGACGGCAAATGTCAAAGTAATGGCTTCAAAAAGATCATCAGGGCCATATAGTCACAATTTCGACGGGAAGCTAGTGGATGAGAGCATGATAGTGTTGAGAAAGCGGATTCAGGAGATGCAGAGGGTGGAGAAGAGTTACAAGCCTCCCCAGCATTGGATGGAGTGGGAGAAACAATACAAGAAAGAAAAGTACGACCTCGATGTTTGCCAAGCTGTGGGGAGCTTGCAATCCAAGCTCATGGAAACCAGGCCTGCCGTTGCTTTGGGGATGGCTCTTCTTCTTCTCTTTACCTTGCCAACTTCAATCGCCGCACTTCTCTTTCATCTTATCCCTAATTCCCTATGATCATATACATCTAAATTTGTTACTTCTAATTCAAAATATTGCAATCTTCATACTCTTTCTTACTGTGATTCATCTTATTATAATTATTAGAGTTTTAAGATATTGAGCAATCTGGTTAAATTTAGTGAGTTCAAATTTTATTTCGGGTTGGGTTTTATGGATGAGTTTTGTTCTATTATATTTTGATTATTCATCTATTTTATTTTATTTTTATTTTATAGTTGTTCAGGTGTATATGTATAATCATATTTTATAATAGAAACAAAATTTCTCTTATTATTTTAGTTTTTTTAATTTTTTTAAAATCAAATCTTTGCTTTATCGAAAGCAAATTCACCTTTAAATTGATTATTAGTAACAACTTTTGCAACACTATACTCTAATTTTTATTTAAATTTTAATCTATAATTATATTTTGACCAATGTGCGTGACAAAATATACTAAAAATTGGAATCCAAGTAATTTGAGAGTGAGGTTTTATGCAAATGTGATAAATTTAAAACTGTGTGAGGCATCCGAGATAAATGAGTAGTTAGTTTAATTGATGGCAAAGTTGAAGACGGGATGAGAGATGTGAGTGTGACCAATTGACCTCAATCCTTGGAACTTGGGGCCGGAGTTGGTGATGCTATTTTGTTTTTTTTTTTTACTTATCTTGATTTGTGTTTTTTCTGGGTAATTTAGACAGAGTTGTAAATTTTGTAGCTCAAATCTAGACTTGTACCAAAAACGAAACTACCCACTCAATCGAACCTATAAATTGGGTCAATCACTAATTTTCAACTCCAGAATTTTTATTTATATCAAACAATTTATATATTTAGCCCAAAGCTTAAATACTCAAACATAAAGCCCAAGAATCAAACCCATGTGAAGAACACCAATGATTCTGACCCAAAAGCCTTGCCTCCCCTATGGAGAATGCTTTGCTTATTTTTTCCGAGTTATTTCTCAATATTGTTAGGCCTATAGCATTGGAGTTGATAGAATTCAACCAGCTGACATTCTACATTCGAGAAGGGATGAAACCCATGGCTTGCTGTACTATGGAGTATATGGTTCCAAAGGAAGGAACCTTCTTTAAAGAAGACCAACCTGTGAGAAAGTTTATCCCAACCAGACCTCTATTCCTAGGCAGAACGTTCTGCCGTCTGGTACTCTCAGCCTCCACGACTACTAAATTTCAAGCTTTGGTCTGCCGCAAGACAGGACAAGCATTTGGATCAAACTCTCATTGGCACCAAGATTCTCCAAACAAATGCTTTATTTGAGTAGCAATTAAAGTTTAATTTGAATGTGATAAAAATATACCAAGTTCAGGACTTATTTGGAGACATGCCATGCCGATTATATTTTATGGACTTAATCAATTTATTAACCAACATGAAACAAATGGCAATATGAAGACTTGGTCAAATCTATAACAATTCCATCAAAACAACAAACATCCAAAGAATAATTAAAATTTAGTTATTTATATTATCATAATAGTTGGCATACATCCTAAGTCCTTCCCTCATTTGCCTAAAACAGCAAAACTTGGGAAACCCAACCTTTCTCATTATCATCATCGTAGATCGATGTATGCTAAAAAGCAATCCAAAAATCTATCCCCCTATTACAAAATATTAAATCCTAAATAGTATATGTAAAAAAAAAAAAAAAGAGTTAAAGAGTTAAGTAATTTTTTTTCGCAGCTTCTACTTGTTCTTGATGGTGATCCCAAGCTCACCTGCAACAATAACAGTCGTAGCCATATCAAGAAACATGCCATGTTCAACAACACCAGCAATCCTCAGAATAGCATCGCTTGCCACCTGCAAATCCCCAATGTCTTTCTTCAAATACAAATCCACAATATAATTCCCATTATCTGTTACAAAGGGTTTCCCTTTAGAATCATTCCTCAGCTTGGCCACACAACCCGAATCTTCGAACAGGTTTTGGAGTTTATTAGCTGTGAATTTCCAGCAAAAGGGGACAACTTCAACAGGCATGGCTAAGCCACTCCCTCCCAAATACTTAACCAATTTGGATTCATCAACAATACAAATAAATTTCTTGCAAGTCCCTTCCACCATTTTCTCTCTTAACAGGGACCCACCTCTGCCTTTGACGAGATTAAGATGTGGGTCCACTTCATCGGCGCCGTCGATTGCTAAATCGATGGTGGAATGGTGGTCGAGATCGGAGAGCGGGATGCCTAAAGAAACAGCTTGTTCTTGCGTTTTCTTGGAGGTGGGAATTCCTACGATGTTTTTGAGCTTGCCGAGGCGAAGCAACTCACCAATGCGATCCACGGCGTGTTTGGCTGTAGAACCAGTGCCTAGACCCAGAACCATTCCTGATTCAACGAACTCAACGGCTTTGTATGCGGCAATTTTTTTCAATTCGTCTTGGGTTAGGATGACCGGTGGAGATAAAGATGGAGGCCTAGACAAAAACTCCACAAAAGAAGCTTTTTCAGACCAAGCAATTGCCATTTTGTGTGTTGGGGGGGGGGGGTATTGGGGTACTAAATAATAAGAAAAACAGAATAAAAATGATTAAAAAATAAAAAAAAAATTGAATCAACAGAAATCAAAAGATTAGCATTGTAAAATACAAGTGGAAAAAGAAAAAAGAAAGTGGGATATGATTGTCTCCCGCTTGTTATTTCCCTCCAGGAAATTGATTTAGGCCAGGAGAGGAGGCGTATGGAAAACAGAAAGGGATGTGTTAGGTAGTTATAAAGGCGGATGGAGGAAAGGGCATCCAGTCCTGAAAGTCAAGACCCAGGCCACACAAATAAAATGGATGGTGGTGCTCTTCTCAGATTTTTTACTTTCCACTTTGCGGATCAGATATTATTGGACCCCTTTTCAATAGAATCTAATTTCAATGCTTGTCTTTAACTTTCTAAAATCAAGGGTGTTGTTTGTTTGAAGAAGTGGGAACTTGCTGTTCAATACGATTCTCCCCATATTCCAACCGTTGGATGAAATTTGGACGGTCTGTATTGTTCTCATCTCCAGTATCTTACCAACACCATTGTCCTTGTCTTTGGCTTCTTTTATTGTAATATATGCAGGGGCCCGTAGTTTAGGTTTAAAACATAAATATTTGGTACGCATTATACCAATTCTTTTTATTATTATAATTCCAAACACAGTACCATATAATAATCTCGAAGATATAATTTAATAGCGTAGAATAAATTTAATTATCTTAAAAATATTTGTAAAACAAAAGTAATAGCATTGTGAAAATTATATAATACAAAATATGTGATCTTATATTTAGATTATAAAGTTACTTGATTAATAAAAATTCAAAATTGAAAATAAAGTTTAACTTAAAGCTTTTTTTAGTAATTAATCTTTACAAACGAAGTTCTAATGATACGTTTTCTCAAAACAAAGGCAAATAATCAAGTTGACTAATTTTAAATAAAAAAACAAATGGTTTTAAAATATGATGTAAAATACGCAAGTCAGTGGTCAATGCCGTCTTTAGAATTCAGCCATAACATTTAAGTCGGATTTGAGAGATAACAAATGGTTTTAAAGTAAAAATGATTTAACCTAATCAAATGGTCAACTTAACTTAATCTTTGAATAGAATTTTCAATCTCGAAGCTAGTCAATTCAAATTTAAAATATTAATTTCCTAAGAAAGAACATTTTCTATTTATTCTTGTTTTATAATAAATATATTTGAACCTATTATTTTTATAATGTTTCAAATAAGGAGGTCTTTTGAATGGGTCAGGTTAAGGCTGCCTTTGGTTCACCAGTTGTTGCCAGTGAGGTGCAGTTACTGCTATCAATTTCACTGCACTGCTGTTTGGATCAGCATGAAAGTCCAGTGAGATAGCATTTCAATCTCATTTCAATCTCACTGGGGGCTGAAATTTGACTGAAGATTTCAGCTCCAATGAAAAAAGAAAAACCCAGTCAACATGGTTTTTTACAATTCTAACCTAACTCCTTTGTTTTCCAGGCAAAAATTCCTGTTAACCCCTACCAGTCTTCTAGCGTTCCTTCTCTTGTATTCTAACCACACCACACAAACATCATCAATAATCAAAATTAATACATGGGTTTTGTAGCTCTCGAAGCAACAATTGCAAAAACGTAAAAATTATCAAAAACTGAAATCAAATCATACCTTAATTTTGGCTTGCAAGTGCCGAATGCTTAACTCAAGCTTTCTCTCTTTTTCTTCTGGTATTTTTCGGTGGTAAGAATGGATGAATGAATATCCACCACCACTTTTGTTTCTTTTATTATAAAATATCTATAATATAAAATAAATATAATATAACTTTTAACTAATATTTTTAATATATAAAAACATAAAGTTATGCATTCCATCATTCAATGCCGTCCACTAACCATAAAATTGGCTTAATTGCAACATAAGTCCTCACATTTTATAAAGCCACAACACATAGGTGCTTTAAATAGTAGTTATATATATTATTAAATTAATATTAATTAATTAAAAATAAATATTTTAATAATAAATTTATAAATTTACCTATTTTTAATAATTTATATAAGTAAAATAATTTAAAAACTTCTATTATATATCAATTCTAATCTAATGTCCTTAATAGTCATTTTATATTTTCACCTCACCGCTACAGCTGCGTTTGAATCCAAACACACACTCCACCGCTGTTTCTAATCTCACTGCTACAGTGTCCAATCTCACCGCTACAGTAACTAATCTCACCGCCACTACTGTTTTTAACCTCACCGGAGGTAAACACACCGCCCATCCAAACTAAGCCTAAGGGTGGGTTTGGATGGGCGGTGCGTTTACCTGTGGTTAGTGTAAAAATAGCGGTGGCGGTGAGATTAGATACTGTAGCGATACTGTAGCGTGAGACAAAAAGTAAGGTAAACGCACCGCACCGCACTCAATCGCCCATCCAAACCCACCCTAAGTCTTGGAAGTGTCAACCAGGGCAGCTTGTAATTATAGGGAAGGAAACGGGCGGATGGGTGGGTATTTTGTCGCCTTCAATTCTAACATAATTTTATTTTTTTAGATTTTGCTTGTTATATATTTATAATACTAAGGCTTAGTTTGGATGGGCGGTGTGTTTACCTCCGGTGAGATTAAAAACAGCGGTGGCGGTGAGATTAGTTACTGTAGCGGTGAGATTGGATACTATAGCGGTGAGATTAGAAATAATGGTGGAGTGTGTGTTTGGATTCAAACGCAGCTGTAGCGGTGAGGTGAGAATATAAAATGACTATTAAGGACATCATATAGAAGTTTTTAAATTATTTTACTTATATAAAATTATTAAAATATGTGAATTTATAATTTCATTTAATAAAATATTAAAATGTATCTTCTAATATTTTATTATAAATATTTTAATGAATTATATAATCAATTTAAATTATTTATTAGATAAAATGATTATTATTTTTAATTTTTTATAGTTAAATATTCTTTTATAACAATGATAAATATTATTTTTGCAAATAGTAACATTATACTTGGATTAAATTTTGAAGTATCTAAATGAATAGTTTTTAATAAAAAAAATAGTAACATAAGACATAAGTTTAATTGACTTGAGAAGCATTTATGTTACAATAAAGTTGTTTCTGCATATCTTTTAGTGCTGTAGAAATGCTTGGCAATAAGATCAAGTTGTAATGTATGGCTTGATCTCATTTATGTTACAATGGATCAGGAATGGCTTGATTGTAATAGCTTCAATAGTTGACTGTAATAGCAAATTAAATTATCCTAACTTTACCTGGCTTGCACCATGTTTAGACTGTATTAGCAAATTAAATTATGCAAACATCAAGTAAAATTCATGAAAAAAGACAATGAAATCAAAATCGTAAGCCATGTATTTACATTAAATTGTTATTTTATACACCCACGGTAAAGAATTATCAGTTAGAATTCAAGATACAACACATTCCATCATCCTGCTTATTACAACACCAATAGTTGAAGACTTTGAAGCCCAAACCAGATGGTTAAAAGATCAAAAGCTCACAGACTGAGAAATGACAGCACTTACTGCATTGGCTTGCTTCTCAAGTTGTTTCACTCAACTTTAAGAATGGAGACCTTTTATCTGGTTTTTATGTGAAAAACCCTGTTTTACCATACTGAGTGAAGGATCATATGAAATAAGTCGTATTTCTCGGGCCTTTTGTGCCAAAGAAAATGCTGTTGTACTAGCTTCACTCTCGTGAGCATCTCCAAACATTTCTCCTCAGGGATGGAGAGCAATATGTTTCTGAAACTAGGGATATCTTTCTCTTGAACTAAAATCGCAAAAGCTTCCCAATTCAGCACCTCAAAGAATGGTGGCACGCAATTATATGATAACTGGCACGCATTCATAGTAAATCAACTCAACCACTCTTGGTGTATGAACTTCATAACCCTTGGCACATATGCAATACTTACTACTCTTCATATGCTCCCTGTACTTTCTTTTACCTTCAACATCACGAGGCATTGGTCCAAAGATTTTCATATCAGATTCTTTATTCTGCCAATACTGTAGTAAGATCGGTCGAAGATAACCGTGCATCCCCCCTGCAAAGAAGGCCAGAATGTTCCTCTCTGAAGGAGGCTTTCCTCCAAGATTTTCCAAAGGAGTCGCCATGGAACGTATATATGTAACTGGTAAAGTGGTATCCTTTCCTATTTCGAAGCCTTTGGTAGCATTGGAATTGCAAAGAGCTCTAATACAACTTCTGGTGTTCTTTGTCAATTTGATAGCCTGAAACTCCATATGTCAGATCAAATAAGATACTTCAATTTGGCATCAAAATCTACATAACAATAATAACACTACCACAGAAATTTAACCATATAAGCATAATCCTTAGCATACCCAATCATGACAGGCAACTAGAAAATGATCAGCTCCTCCGGTTCTGTTCCAAAAGCTATATTTTCCAACAATCAACTCAACATAATCCTTAAGGTATTTCTGTAGGTCTTTGACGTGTTGAAAATCTTGTCCATTTAGTGCACTCCTTAGCATATTTGAACTGAAGGGTAAGTAAAACAAATGAGCTCTTCTCGGGTCTTTCACAACGAACTTTTTGTTTCCTTCCATGAGTTTCATAAACCATCCTTCTGAGGCATAACTTCCTCTCATCTTTGGCTGATGAAATATGGGCTTAACTCCTTCTTTGTATATGTAAACTTTGAGTATTTGTTCCATCATATCATAACTCTTGTAAATAATTTGCATAAGGCCACCAACAATTTAGCATTTAGCATAAACATGGACATGGACATGTTGCAGAAACATAACAAGTCAAACACTCAGCTCATGAGAATTTTGATCCTTGAATTTACTAAAAGAATCATCAAGATATCTGTTAACTTCTGATGACGAATCAAAACCTGTATTTGCTTCCAGCGTGTTGTGCTTGTACCTAGCTTCTTCCTCACGATCAAGTTGTTTCTGCATATCTTTTAGTGCTGTAGAAATGGTATTTTGCATATTAAAAGCACGTACTGGATATGATCTTTCAACTTCTTCAATTATATTTACATGCTTTTCAATTAAATCCGTAATTTGACTGGCAAAAGCGTATCTTTTTTCTGTTTCTGAAAAACTCTTATAATGTGTACCCTTACCAAAAAAATCCATTCCTTGTGTACTCAATCTAGCACCTCTGAGTTCAAGAATCCAGGTATCATGTCCTTGACTGCACATGAAGCGTGCGAACGAGGACTGAACATGAATTTGCTTAATCAATAGACTTAAAAACAAGAACCCCAAGAAAGCTAAAATCCTAGAAATGACAATCCAATGGAAGAAACTCTATAAATAGAACAAGCATAATCCCACAAAGCCATAAGCTACGAAACCACAACCCAATGGAAGAAAAGATAAGAACACCGAGAAATAAAATTAAAAGCTAAAAAAATAATAACAAAAAGAATCCCATAAAAGCTATGAGGTTTAGAAAATTACAAACCCATCAACGGTAGAAGCCTGGAAATTGCATTAATTCACCAACAGAAATAATTCAATGAGAGAAAAAAAAAACCCAAACAAGGTCTTAGCTTTAAGAATCATAATCTCAGTAAGAAAAACAAAAAACCCTGAGAAACGAAACAACAGCCCTGAGAAGAGAAGACATACGAAAAGCTGTATTGATGTAAAGGAAAAAGAAAATTAAAAGATGAAAAATAGAAAAAGTAGGAGGAAAGTACCTGGATGGAGAAGGAAGATGTTCAAAAATGGGTATTTTTGTCTGTTAAAAATACCTACTGCCCCAATTGTCTTAACTGCTGCTCTCATCTCCAGTCACGTTTCAGTGCATCAGTGAGATTGAAATCAATTTTCACTGCACTGGAATGCTGAACCAAACAGCAGTGCAGTGAGATTGGTAACCTAATCTCACCACACTGGAGGAAAACGGGCATCCAAAGGAGCCCTAAGTATATGTTGTTACAGAGATAATCATTACAAGTTTACAATAAAATTTATATTATGAATTCTATTAAGTAAGAAAAAGTGAGAATCAAATCAATAAAATTATAAAAAAAAACTTTACTATTATAGCGAAATACTATTATAAACAATGGTTATTATAGAGAGAGTTGACTGTATATTTAATTTTATTTAAGTACTAAATTGAAAAAACCAAGATACTTTAAGGGGCAATTTATGCATTAAGCCTAAAACTTTTTACCTTTGAATTTTGACTAATTTTAATTATTTGCACAAAATGTAATTACATGCTCAAAATAGTGGGCAAATATCCCATATATCCCAAAAAATTAATTTATTTACGGAAATGGACCAGTTTGAAGAATATTTACGGAAAAGTACCGTTTCCCCTAAAAACGCGTCCACGTCAGCGCGTTTTTGGGGGATATGCCAGCAAAGCGCGCCCCTGGGGACGCGCTTTTGCCACATCAGCAAAAAGCGCGCTGACAAGGACGCGCTTTGCTGATATGGCAAAAACGCGTCCCCAGGGGCGCGTTTTAGCCCGTGTTTTTTTTAAAAAAAAACTATTCTCGAATTTTTTAAAAATTTACAAGAATAAACCTTTATAAATGCTCAAAATGACAACACCATTTTTCTTAAGGTGTCATCAATTAATAAGGAAATATAACTTACAAAGGAAATCTTTATATAGACCCAAAGTCTCATTTCCCTTGTTTTCTTGAGGAAAGTGGGATATGAGATATGTGTATATATAGACTCATGAATAGTTTTGCAGCTTGTTCCTAAACAATGTGGGATTCCTTCCTCTTTTAACTAACAACATGAGATGACATGCTACACTATATTTGATTTTGTTTTTTTACAAAACAATTTCTCTTTTTTTATATTTTGTTAACATTTTCTTATATTATAAAATTATGTTTTGAAATCTTTAATCTTGTTGCATTTTAAAATTGTTAACTTGTTGCATTTAAAATTTAAAATAAAAGCAAAAAAACAGTAAAAGAAAGAAAGCAACTAAGAAGAGGAAGAATAATCTTTTGCATGGGTAAATATATATTACAGGATATCGATTTTACCTTTTGATTCTTAATTTTTTTTTTATATATAATAGAATCATCACCACCTTGAGATCCAAATGACAAGAAAGAACTCAAATATTTTTTCCTAGAGCTGATTTGTTAGAAGTTCCTACGTTTTTTCCTTCTATTACAATCATTTTTATTTATGGCATTTAATTATAGTTTTAGTCTTCTACTATTTTGAAATTTAAAATTTAACCTCTTAAGTTAAATTTGGAATGACTTTGGGTGACTCTATTTTTATAAAATTGATAACATTGTTAGTTATAGTTATTAATGTGATAATTTAATTTTTTTAAATATTATTATTGATTAAATATGATTAATTATATCTTATGTGTAGTGGCTTATCTTGACATTATGGAGGGACAAACTAAAATTTTAATGATTTTAATGAAAGTTTTTAAGAATTTTGATAGATGTAACTACTTTTAGAAAATTTTAAGGATTAATGAGAAATTTTTTTTAAAAAAATGATATGTCTAATTGAAACTTTTAAAAATTTTGAAAAGTTTAATGAAATTTAAAAAAAAAATTAAGGCTTAATCAAAATTTTCAAAAAAAAAAAGTATAATAAAAATTTTAAAAATTTTAGAGACTTAAATCTCAATGACAATCCGCCTTTGTGCATGTGGCTCTAAAGTATGTTTTATAAAATTTATAAAATTTTAAAATGCAACAAGATTAAAGATTTCAAAACATAATTTTATAATATAAGAAAATGTTAACAAAATATAAAAAAAGAGAAATTGTTTTGTAAAAAAACAAAATCAAATATAGTGTAGCATGTCATCTCATGTTGTTAGTTAAAAGAGGAAGGAATCCCACATTGTTTAGGAACAAGCTGCAAAACTATTCATGAGTCTATATATACACATATCTCATATCCCACTTTCCTCAAGAAAATAAGGGAAATGAGACTTTGGGTCTATATAAAGATTTCCTTTGTAAGTTATATTTTCTTATTAATTGATGACACCTTAAAAAAAATAGTGTTGTCATTTTGAGTCTTTACAAAGGTTTATTCTCGTAAATTTTTAAAAAATTCGGGAATAGTTTTTTTTTAAAAAAAACACGGGATAAAACGCACCCTTGGGGACACGTTTTTGCCACATCAGCAAAGTGCGTCCTCGTCAGAGCACTTTTTGCTGATGTGGCAAAAACGCGTCCCCAGGGGCGCTCTTTGTCGGCATATCCCCCAAAAACGCGCTGACGTGGACGCGTTTTTAGGGGAAACGGTACTTTTCCGTAAATATTCTTCAAACTGATCTATTTCCGTAAATAAACTAATTTTTTGGTATATATGGGATATTTGCCCCAAAATAGTTATTTAAATTTAATTAAATATATATATATATATTAATGAAGGTGTCATTTTTAAAATAAAATTTTATGATTAAATCATTTAGGGGGGTTTTATTTTCGATTGCCAAATAAAATAATGAAGATGTTGAATACAACTTTTGTCATCAACCTCTTTCTAGAATGGTCTTCCAATATTAGAAAGATGTGATATTTAGTCTTCTCATGGCAACTTGAATGGTCTATAAACAAAGTTTCAGTGCCTAAGCTAAGCTAAGAGAGGTAGGCATCTTCTTGGGAAACTCATGAGTTATAAATATTATTAAAGCGAAAGGAAGAAAATGTGGAATAAAAATAGCCCATCCCAACCTAGACTCCACCATTGGGACTTGAAACTTGAAAGCCGCCTCTACAGAGTAACGTGCATTCCTCGTTCTTTTCAAACCTTGGAATAATCCACTCCATTCCATGCTGAATGGGTCATCAATTAATAATTCTAATTTCTCTAATTATATTTTTTTTATGGTAAAAGTGAGTATTTTTAAAAAATAACTTATAAGTTTTATAAAAAAAAAAATTATTATTAATATAAACTCCAAACATTCAAAACGTATAAAAAGAAAAATCAAAACTAAATTATGACTGGGGGTTCGAAAAATTCAAAAATCCCTACTAAACCAAACCAAGCTAAACTAAGCTCTTACTTTTACTTATGTGAAATATATACACATAACATTTAAAGTGAAATATTTCTTTAGTGAAATTCGATATAATCCAATTTAAAGTAATGAATGTGATTGCAAGACACAAAAGAGAATATTGTAGTCGTTAAGTTAAGCCATGTCATAAATTAAGGGCCAGTTTGGCAATGCTTTTGAGAAGTGCTGTGGAAAAGTGCTTTTGAGAAGTGCTTTTGAGAAGTGCTTTTGAGAGATGCTTTTGAAAAATCTAAGTGTTTGACATTGCTGTCAAAAAGTACTTTTGAGAAGTAAAATGTCCATTTTAGACATGATATTATAAAGTAATAAATATGTATTTAAATAATGTTCAAATTAGTTAATATTATGATATTTTAGTAAAAATATAAAAAATAATTTATTATAACTTATTGTTAATATTTTAATATATAATATTAATTTTAAATATTTCTAAGTAATTAATATTCATTATTTATTAAATTTAATTAGAATATATAAAATATATTTAAATATTTAATATAATAATTAAATATTTGTAATTAGATATTGACAAAATTGTATTATTTTAAAAATTATTTTTTTTATTTTTAATGCTTTTAATACATTTGTAAAACTCATATTAGATACTAACATAACATAGAAAATATAAACCTAACAAATTAAAATATTACATATATTTGGATTAAAGTTTCAAAAAGGGATAATATTTATATAACAAATATAAACACTACAAGTGAATTCATTAAACTAGAAGCAGTGATATATTTGGATTAAAGTTTCAAAAAGGGATAATATTTATATAACAAATATAAATACTACAAATTCATTTACAATATATTACAATTTGTATAACAAGTCCGTACTTCAGCTATCGCCGTATCAGAGGAGAAGCAGCGATCACAAATCATACTAACAAATACATTTGGATATGAATTCTGAATCAAAGCCTTAGACTTGCCTTGGATTTATAAGAGCTTTTACGTATCCAAAATTACTACAACTACAAACCTGGAGATCTCAAATCTCAATCTAGAATGAAACCTCTTGACTTTGAGAACTGAAGTGTATAATATTATTTGTGTATCATCTATATATATGTACACCCTCACCATATTGTATGCATGCACTACCCCTCTGTTTGCACCAATCATTTACAGGAAGAACAGGAGAGGGCACAGCAAGGTATATATATGTATATAATAGCCGCCAATTACTATATAACTACATCAAAACCTTATAAAAAGGGGTTGATTCAGCAAAATGTTCATATGATCCCTGTATGTAGACACTACACAAAGAGACAGGAGTACGCAAACATTTGAATTTAATGAACTAAATCAGAATACACACAAGCCCGGCAAGTAAACAATGTTATAAATCAAATATAAACAACTCTTCTCTACTCTTATTGTTTAGTTTAGTTTACAATAATAACATTACATATCCCTTCTACACAATGGACAAGAACCATGACTAAGCAGCCACTTATCTATGCACGGCTGGTGGAACATGTGATGGCACTGTGGCAAGTTCCTCACTGTTTCTCCAAGCTGAAAGTCCTGCATAATATGAAACATAAAAGACAGTCAAATAAGCTCTTTATCAATGGCATCTAGTTCTGAGAATAGGGTTAAGAGGAAACTAGACCTGAAGGCAAACTGGGCATGAAACTTTCTCCCCGGAAGCATTCACATTGTTATCGTTTGTGATTATCATCTTCGGGATTTTTTCAACCAAATGTCTGGCCAATCCTTTTGCACTACCGGTGTCAAAGATGTTGTGGACCTCCGCGAATGTTGTTGCAGGCTCAGCAGCGCCCATCTAGTGAATGAAAACCGAAATCTTAAGCATATTGCCCCTTTGATGGAAGCTTAGAAAAACTAGTATCATCTTGCAGTGAATATATAATATATATCACCTGACTCTGGACTGCACTCAGCATAGCCGGACCGATTCATTCACGAACAAGTCTCCCACTTAGAAGGCTTACAATCACGTCAATCTGCATAATAGAATGGTTTTCATTTATCATAAGAACTAGCAACTAAAGCTGTAAATGTTAAAACCATGATACTGAACAAAACTACTTACCAAGTAGAGCAAACATCCGATCCCGAATTCATCGGATTGCCAAAGAATGAGAGAAGATTCGAAGACTTCCATCGAGAAAACTGCTCTAGATATTGCCCCAACCGCGGCCCCTCGAACGAACCTGTAACATCCCGAAATTGGGCCTAGTAGGAATGGGCCCAATGGGCCTTGGGCATAGGAGTGTTTAAAATTTTTGAGAACAAGAGAATGACATTATTTCAAGTTGGACTTATTAAGAAGATGATTTTAGAAAGTTACCGGCTTCTATGAAGTTTCGAGTTCAAGTTGGGCCTTAGTAAAATTTTGTGTTTAAGCCTAATAAGGAGAGATAGTAAGTGGCATCAAGGCTTATGGAAATAAAAGAGTAAATTGCTAGCATAAATGAGCATATGGCAAGGAGGTTATGGCATCAAGTGAAGTACCTTGAGGGAAGAGGTTCAAATCCCATTGTGTGCAAATTTTGACTATTATTTTTGTACTATTTCCCTAAATTTCGGCCAAGCTTGTAAATATGGCAAAATTGGATTTTTAAATTATGGTAAGGTGGACTTATTAAATTGTGGAAAAGTATGGTAAGGAGGAAAATAAGGAAAAAGAAAAAAAAAGAAATAAAAGAAATAAAAGAATTTGGAGAGTGGAGTAGGTGGATGAAAAAGAAATAAAAGAATTTGAGGAGTGGAGTAGGTGGATGAAAAAGGAATAAAAGAATTTGTGGAGTGGAGTAGGTGGATAAAAAAAAAGAGATAAAAAAAAGAAAGAAAGAAAGAAAGAAAGAAGAGATTAAAAAAAAAGGGTTATGAAAATAAAGAAAAGAGAAGTATCATCTTTTCTTCTCTTCATCACCACCTAGAATTGGTAGCAAACAAGGGTTGGAGAGCTCAAAAATTTCAGTAAACAAATTCTTTAGCAAGTAAGTGATTTTGATGACTTTAGTTGATAATTTTTGTATTTTTGGAGCCCCCAAAGCTTAAGCTAGCTAATGAGGGGACTAATTTGTAATATGGTTGAGAGTCTAGGGACTTGCCATGAGAGAGTTTATGCTGGTTGCAAGGTCTCGAAGTACTTTATCAATGGTTCAATTGAAAACCTATCCCTCGTTATAAGTGACTCGGATTTTTGGTGCCGCGGAGAGCATCGCGTTCCGGATTCCGAATAAGGTGTGTAATCTCATACTCTTCCGAATATATGTTTGAAATGGTGAGAAAATATCACACTTCTCTGAAAGTTTGTATGAAATATGCTGTTAATCGGTGGAAATACCAAAGAAAACTAAAAACCGGCATCCGTAATCACTCGGGTGTGCGTATGATCGTAATGGTAATCGTATTTCGTAATAAAACAGTTTCGGTTAGAAGCTGTGATGTGTTTTTGAAAAATCACTAAAAATAGGAGAAAAGGAATTAGAAAGTGAATAAGATATCAAATTAAAGTTTACTGTGTCTATTTTAATATGGAAGAAACGGAGAAGGAAAAGGAATTTTATATTCTGAGATATCTTGATTTTAGTGAGACTGGTTCTGATTAACTTAGGGGTTCACTGATCTGTTTTGGAAAAATCATATAAAATTGTACAAAATGAATTATGGGTTATAATTTATATGTATGGATTCCTTAGTGAGTCTATTTTCAAGAGAAACAAGTTGGAACAGTATATGAAAACTGTACAGTGATATATTTGAAATAAAGTCAAGAGAGGTCAGAATCATTGGACAGTGAAACAAGGGAAAATTTAATGAATAAACTGTACTAAATGGATTGGCTAAAAATTCTGGAAAAATTACAGTAAGAAGATACATGAGTCTAGTTTCAAGGAAATTTTACGGATTTAGATTTCGAGTTTTCTAACTCGAGTTATATTCAATTTAGTCAGTATGATGCAAATGGACAGTTTAAATTTGTATGCCCCAAATTACTAGTTAAGTTTTAGTTGCGAAATTACCCCGTTTGGGCTTAAAATGGATTTTTGACCCAATAGTTCCGTAGAGACCCAAATAGAGTTCTGTATCACTCGAGACGATAGTGAATCTTCGAAAACACCGTTAAATATGAAATTACCGAATTACCCTTGTAGGGTAAATTACCGAATTACCCTTAGAGAGTAAATTACCGAATTACCCTTAGTGGGTACGATTACTGAATTACGAAAATGCCCTAATGGGCCGAATTACGAAATATCCCTATGGGCCAAACTACGAAAATATCCTTTATGGGCCAAAATGTTATAATTGCTATATGGGCCAAATGTTATATTTGCTACATAGGCCATATTTGTATGCTAATGAGAATATGTTTGTATGCCGAATAGCATGTGCATGCATCATTTTATTATGTTATGACATTATCATATGTTGCATGTGCATGGGATGGGATCTGAATGTGAAAGAAGAAAGGGTGTACATTATGTACGTGGTCTAATGTTAGCCTTGTGCTACATTAGCGCTTGATGTTAGCTATGTGCTTCATCAAGGGAGGTGTTGGCTAGGTGCCACATCTCGGCGGTTGATAGTTGTGTGCATCACCGTAGATTGATTGATATGTGGGATCACTTATGTGATCGGTGGCCTAGCCACGGCCTTGAGCAGCAAGTCTGCCAAGGTAAGATATGTGGATCACTATGTGATCGGTGGATTAGCCACGGCCTTGGGCAGGGGGTCTGCCAAGGTAGGTGTAAAGGATGGACCCTAGGCTGGGTTGGGTGCATTTTGCATAAATCTGTCTGCTATGTGAATTAATGTGGAAATGGGCCAAGCCCAGTATGTGGAAACATGTGGTTGATTACACTATTATAAGAATGTGATGTGGTTGTGGGCCAAGCCCAATAAGTGAAAGCATGTGATTAAATTATCTTAATATCTGTTATATGGGTTATTATATGGTTTGACATGTGGATGGAATTCAGTGGTCTAATTACACACTGAGTCTGTATGACTCACCCAATTTTTATCAAACATCCCAGATGATTTTAGGTGATCGGACCGGGTTGGAGTGAATACGAGGTGGCCCATGCAGAAGTTAATTTTATTTGTTTTCATATTTTATAATTTCAGTATTTCGATAAGTATTATTGTAATAAGGCCACTTAAGCATTTGAAATTTATTATTATGTTTTATTATGGATTGACGATGAAATGTTATTTGCAAATGATATTATTTTCTTAAATTTATATATATATATTAAAGTTTTCAAATCTGGATACTTTATGACATCAAATTTTTACTTAGCATTTTAAATAAACAATGTTTTATAAATAAACACAAATTTCCATGTTTTATTTTAAGGTTAAAATATTTCAAACGTTTTTCCGCAGTGACATATCAGATCCGGTCAGGGCTTGTAGGCCGGGTTTGGGGTGTTACAGAACCCACTCTCTGTCTCTTGTCCTATCAATGCCCCCGTCATGGCCCCTAACAATGTTCCCACTGCACATACAAATGTCATCAATCTCCATCCTCACCATACTTAGAGCGAAAAAATGGTTACCCTCAGGCATTAAAGTGTTCCACATGTTAAATTCTATGAAATCAAATAGCATAATTGGATTTATTCTTTATATAATAAAAACGACGAAATTATATAACTTGCCATAAAATTATGAATGGAAAAGCAAAATTTAAAAGAAATAATGATAAAAAAGAGAGGAACTATCGTATTCATTCAAGCTATAGCAACAGGGCAAATTCAATTTATTGCAACACCAATATGAATAGGTAATGAACCAAATCCAAAAGCTTTTGAAGGAACAATGAAACGGAAAGAAGGAAGAGAAACCAACCCAACGCAAAGAAGAAGGTTAAGCAGAAAAAATGTTCCCAATAATGGCAGAAAGGGCGGAATTGCAAAATTCTTTAACCTTTTCAATGAAATTCCCTAACAAAGAAATTGAAGACATAGAAACACGAGATGGGTATCCGTAATAATCCATTTTATTAAAAACACAGTATCTAAATTAGATTTATTAAAAACTCTAGCACAATGATAGCCACACTTATGATTCATGTGTTTATCGCAGGTCAAATCAGATCTTATGTGACTTTTAAAATGGGTATGGCCAGTTTCTTAGCCCTAACTACCAAGATCAGTGAACAATTAAAGAGGAGAAGAAGAGAAGAAAAAAAGATAAATTCACCTGTAGATGAGAGAAACAAAGAATCAGAGGAAAAAGCTAAGTTCAGACAAAAGAGAAAATGGAAAAAAAAAGTCTTCCCAACGTCTTGTGGAAGAAGAAATAGTGAGGTTAATCAAGTAAAATCTCAGCCCCAAAAGCACTTCTAGGCTGAAAAGCTCAAAATTTCTGCTTCTGCGTTTGTGAAAAAGGACTTCAAAAAAGCTAAAAATTTTCCTCCGCTGGTGTCTGTTCTCTAATGTTTTTCAAGAAAAAGTACTTTTCAGTGAAAAAGCTCGTTTGAAACGCAATGGAGAACGCAACCTAAATAAAGTGTGTTGGTAACTTAAAACTTGTTAAACCAGTTAACAAAAATAGAGAAGATGTATCTTCTCTTCCAAATTTCTCTTCCCCAAATTTTGCAGCTATTAACAGAAGGTTTAGCATCAAGTTTGTTAAGAATGACATAAGGAGTAGGAAAAGATGTTCAATTATACCTTGTTGTTCTTGGAATTTATGGTTTGAAACATTCTATTAATTGAATTGAAAAAAAGGAAGCTGTATTAAGATTTAGGAAATCATTTTCAATATAATGCGAATCTTAAAAGGATGAATGCTCCATATTATGCAAAAGATGTTGGAGAAATTGGTGTGAGCAAAAGGTCAAAGACAACTGCCAACAAATGGCGGTGAATGATCAAACGAAGGAGAAGTAGTATGGTTGTCGATGAAGAAGAAAAAGATGAAGCATCAATTACGATGGATGAAGGAAAGAAGTGAGAAATGTTCAAAAGTTTGTTTATCAAATGCACCGTTTCATTTATGTTCCAGCCAATGGGCTTTTATAGTTATTCAGAAATTGGGCTTTGGTTAAATAGATATTAGGTGGCCTTTGCTTATTTATAGTGTGGGAGTTGTTTTGTTTTTTTTTTTTTTTGACAAATGGAGGGAGTTGGTTTATTATGAAAATTTTGGTTTTTTGTGGTGATGTTGTTCTAAACAAATACAAAATAAAGGTAAGTTGTTTAATGATGGTTCGATTGTTGTTGGTGCTACTGTTAACGCTAACTAGGAGAGAGAGCTAGTACTATTAAAGTTGAGACTGTATGAGAAGAATGGTTGGAGATGATTGTTGCTGAGGGGCTTTTTTACTAAATTAACCTAAAAAATTTAATATTTACAAAAATAACCCAGGTTTAAAAACAATCTAAAAAATAACCTGAAATGAACAGTAGATTGGGGTTTTGGCCAGTCAATGGTCGGAACCCCCTTGTGTTTTGAACCAATGATTGCCTAATTATTATGTCAGGTTTTAAAAAATTGATTTTTTTGGTTCCGGCCTGTCAATGGCCGGCACCCCTTTCCCGAAAAAAAAATTTTTTTTAGGTGCTGGCCTGTCAATGGCCAGCACCCCTATCCCGAAAAAAAAATGTGGCTTGCAATGTGGTTATTGTCATTTAAAAGAGCATTCGGATTATGATCCATGGAGTGATCTGCGGAACTCGGTGGTGGTTGAAGGTGAAAAGCGGGGGAAGGTGTTGAATGTGACAAGTTGCAATTTATCAAAGTGGTGAAGGTGACATGTTTCAAAAAGGGGGACCATGCCTATTTATAGATGGTGATGGCTGTTGAAAAAATTTTGCCCATTCTGATGAGTCATTTCAATTTTTTGGATGGTTGTAAGGACTGACACCCCATTTTTATAGGTAACTATTAGTTTTTTTTACCCAAAAACTATTTTAATGTCAGTACTCTCATTTATATTTCATTTAAATTTTCTTAATATCAGAGTAATTTAATTTTTAAAGTCTGACAAAATAATCAGGCAATCATGAGTTCAAAATACTAGAGTAATTTTATTAATAACAGAGTAATTTTATTTTATTCCATTCATTTTTAATTTTTTTATATTTTAATTTTTTCAATTTAAATTTTAAATTTGTTGTAAGAAAAAATTAATTTTTGTGGCTTTTTTTGGCCTGATACCCCATTTGGATAAATTAAATTAGTTAAAATAAAGCTAAATTCAATTTTTTTATTTAATGTTTTATTTATATATTTTCATTTATTTATTTTTTTGTCAATTAAAATTTTATATATATATTTTAAAAATATCTGATTTTATTTTTTGGGGTTTCTTTGGGCATTACATAAAAAATATTAGGCCTGATACAGATAGGTCATTTCAACCCCTTTTTTTTTCATTTCATTTGTTTCATTTGTATTTAATTTTCATTTCATTTCATTCTTATTTAATTTTCACTTCATTTCATTCTTATTTAATTTTCATTTAATTTTCTTTTCATTTTATTTTTATTCCATTTCAATTTCATTTCGATTCTCATTTCCCTTTCATTTCATTTAAAATTTATATTTTTTTCAATTTCAATTTATTTTTTTCTCAACTCATATATTATACTTTAACAAAAAGTTAACATTTTCCACATTTCATATAAATTTTATATTTTGAATGCAAAATTTTTCTCTTTAGTTCATTTAAATTTAATTTGCTTTCAACATTGTTCTCATTACATTAAAATTGCCCATTGTTTTTAAATATTTACAATATTTTTAGAAGAACATGCGCTGAATAATATATCACTCATCATCTTGGAGTCCAGCATTACGAGACGATTGACCAGAAACGTAAACACGATGTGGGCATGTTGATCGGTTGTGTCCCGATATTCGACACACAGTGCACAGTTTGGGTTCACTCGTCTCCCTAACATCCATGTCAATTCTAATTCTCGTAGATTGTGGTCGACGTTTAGGATGTCTGCAGAGACTACGGTTAGGCACCATCTCGATAGCAAGCGGTGGAACTTCCCAGTTTGAGACATCGGGCATTACAGGAAATTTGTTCCCCCATATACGTAATGTTCGTTGCAACGTGTAGATATCGTCTATGAATTGTTCAACATTTAAGTTTGCTCTTACACATGCTGCATGAACATGCGCACACGGATATCGAAGAGTCTGAAATAACTCGCACTCGCATCGTCTGTTTCTCATTTCAACTTCGTACGATCTAGGAGGAAAACTCGGGCGACGGCCGATGTACTCCTGAACTCGAAAAGTCTCCAAGTCGCGCGGATACAATTCTGCGTTCATTGTGGCGGCCCTTCGACTATTTACCGCCATGGCCTTTCGGACTGCCTCTACGTACATGTGCCCGGCATCGATCTGCTTAGCTTGTCTCAACCCCATCTTAGGCATCAATGTCGCCAACCTATAAAATGTTGCAGAGAAAACAGCAGAAATCGAGAGATGGCATGTGCGCCTCAATACAAAGTTGACCGCCTCTACCAGGTTAGTCGTCATCTGCCCATATCGAAACCCCTCATCGTAACATTGAGTCCATTGCTAGTTATCCATACTGCCCAACCATGTCCGGAGATTTGTTGGTAAAGATGACATCTGAGATTCAAGCCTTGCAAACCTCTGCCTGAATCTTCTCGGTTCTAACTCATGGGCTGCATATTTAAATAGAAATCATCAGTTTAAAAACAACAACAAAAAATGCGAAGTAATTTTTAAAATAAATACAAACAATTTTTTTTTACCCAGTTCACGAGTTTTTTTCTTCCAATCTTTATTCTTATAATCTCTATGAAAGTTTGCCGCGATGTGGCGGATGCAATAAACAGACCTCCACGAAACCCCCGATCGCCTTATCGCAGCAAGTAATCCTTTCGATCTATCTGATATAAGGCAAATGTTGTCTTCTCTAACCACGTGCCTCTAGAGATTTGTGAGGAAGAATTCCCAAGACTCGAAGTACTCACGCTCCACGATGGCGAAAATGATCGGGAGTACATTTCGATTGCCGTCTTGTGCAACAGCAATCAGGAGGATTTGCGTGTATTTGCCATACCACCATGTCCCGTCCACCTGCACCATCGACTTGCAGTGAGGGAAGGCCCTAACACACGGCTCGAATGTCCAAAACAATCTGTGAAAAACTCGTTTCCCCGATTGTATCTCCCCGTCAGGGCCTTTATATGCAGTGTTTGCAAATCAGTCACTGTCCCGGGCATATACTCCTGCATCCCGGCTATCCACCATTGAAGCTCGTTGTATGACGTATCCCAGTCACCATACAACTCTCGCATCGCCATTTGCTTTGCCCACCATGCCTTCCGGTACGGCACTTTGTACTTGAATCGAGCTTGCATATCCGCAATAAGGACCGACACTTGAATGGTGGGCGACTCTCTCACCAAAGGGATGATGCAGTTGCATATAGTTTTTGCATCTAACTTTCCATGGTCTTGCGACATACGAGCGGACGTGCACGTGTGTGGACCTTCTAGTTTCCTTATCATCCACATCTGTGTCCGCTGCATTAACGCGGCCCGGACATGCCATTTACAACCACTCGATGATTTCCAACATTCTCCTACGTACAGAGACTGTGTCGACTTCGTTACTTTATAATCCACACCTAACTTCAAGCTAAGTTGTTTTATAGCATGTAAATAGTCTTTTTTATTATCAAATTGTTGTCCTACAAACAACTCATCTTCGTCGATTTCATTGTCAACTAGGTGAGCCGACACAATATTTGTATATTCTAGGAACTTGCGTGCAAGAGCCGCATCAGGATCCACGTCGGTCATGAAGGACCCTGGATTATTCCTTATAACTATACTAGGGCCCCTGTTTCCGGCCGAATAGGGGTTCGCATTTTCTACCTCCACTTGCCCTTCCTCGTCTATGTCTTCAAGGATGTCATCTAAATCGGGGTCACTAAAATCATCATTGGGATCACGGTGGGACTGATCATCGTTATCGGACCCTTCATCACTATCTTTGATGGTGGCCAACACCTCTGGATGGATCTATAGACGAGGACACTAGTTTGGGATGTTATACGAATAACCACCGGTGTTTAGATTTTCTAGAGTTGGCGTTGACCGTCCAAAACCCGACTGATCTTCCCAAGAGACATTAAGATCAAAATCAATTCCAGAGCGCTGGCTTATTGGAATTACCACTTAAATGGGATCCGGTTCAGCTATCTCCGCGAACAACTCAACCGGGCTGGGATTTTCTATCTCATCTGGGCAATAAACTGCCATCATTGTCCCTAAATCATCATCATCTTCAAGCTCCATTTCTGAAAACTTTAACGGACCAATTGAAACCGGAAATTTGTAAAACAATCTCAACATTTGCTTTCCGCAACGGGTTGCTATCTTTGAACTGATTTTTCATTTTAAATCTGATAGCGAAATCCCCTTGTTGAATCTCATTCCTATTTTTTTCTGACTTTAAAATACACAGCCTTCTTCAGTTGTATTTATCATTTCTCCATCGAAATGAACATAAACAAACAACATTTGAGAACTCATTTTGAAAAAAATTTGCTTTCTTCAGAACGAAGGAAAAAAAAATTAAACCAAACAAATTGTAAGATAAAATACCTATAAATATAAGATAAATTTGGTGCCGACCATTGACAGACCAGCACGTAAAAAAAATTCGGTGAAGGGGTGCCGACCATTGACAGGCCAGCACCCAAAAAAAAGTTTTTTTCAGTACAAGGGGTGCCGGCCATTTACAGGCTAGCACAAAAAAAAAACTTTTTTTGGTACAAGGAGTGCCGACCATTGATAGGCAATCACTCAAAAAAAAATTTTTTTTTCTGGGAGACGGGTGCTGACAATTGATAGGCCAGCACCTAAAAAAAAATTTTTTTGGTACAGGAGGTGTCGACCATTGACAGGCCAGCACCCAAAAAAATATTTTTTTCATTTTTTTAAGTTTGGGTATATCGGTTTTATACGATTTAAAAAAAATACTCTAGTTTCGGCCATTGACAAGCCGGAACCAAAAAAATCAATTTTTTAAAGCCTGACACAATAATCAGGCGATCATTAGTTCAAAACACAAGGGAGTTCCGGCCATTGACAGGCCAAAACCCCAATTTACTGTTCATTTCAGGTCATTTTTGTGATTGTTTTTAAACCTGAGTTATTTTTGTAAATATTAAATTTTTTTAGGTTAGTTTGGTAAAAAAAGCCTTGCTGAGGAGACCAATTTTTATCCCTTTTTGCAGTGGGAAAATAAATTAATTGTAAAACAAGTCAATAGCAGAAGGTAGTATTCAATAGAGAATTAAACAACAATGTCATATTAATAATATATTTAGATGCGTATTATGGAAGCAACCAAATTTGACATACATATGACAAAACTTCTATAGAAATGAAGATTATAATGAAGTGGCTTTGGAATTGGCAGGCCTGAATATGACCCATTTATGGTTTAGAGTATTGGAATTTAAAAGCTCATTTCATTGAAAGGAAATCAATCAAGAAAATCATAAACCCCAAAAAAATAGAATATAAAGAATCAAAATGAAAACCAAACACCTTTAGCACAACTTGTCATTCCAACAAGGCATGAACATAATTTATCAAAAGGTATCTAAATTGCGTTTGTAAATTATTTTTTTATTATATTGAAACTGAAACATCGGTTAAATTTGTCACTTAGTTTAAAACATAAGATAGGAGTCGAAAAGACAAATATTTTATCCAAGAGAGAAAAGCAGGTACATAAAGTGCATATTGTTGTTGTGTATTCTAGTTGAGAAAGTCTTACCTTTTTCAATTTATTTAACCAATCACCAAGTATTGTAATCAAGTCATTTTCAAGAAAAGAAACAGAAATGAAAAGAGTTAAAACCGATGAACACCAACCATCAAGAATGCTTTCTTTGTTGGATGGTATCTCGTCGGATATTGTTTCCCAATGCATTCAACAAGGTGTAGACACATTTAGAAGTTTACTACTTAGGTTGGCTTATGAAATGCAAGTAGAGATTAACTGAGTTTTATCATTTGTGGATGTTTCTTAGTTCAAATGCAAGTTTATTAAGTGTTTGGAACATCATATATAATGAGTAGAGTTGTAATAAATAATGAAGATTTTTGTTTCTCTTATATAGTTGGTTGGTTTTTGATTGATTAAGAATTTCTTAAAATAACTGTAAAAATGTGTTTTCCCTTTCTCCTATATAGTTGGTTTAACTTTGAAGTCAAGATTATTATTTTTTGTTTATATGTGATGTTTGTTGGTAGTTGGATGGTTGATTTGTATTTATGTTTTCGTTTTAAACTATTGTAGAGTCATGAGGAGAACCATAAGAAATGAGAAAGTGTTGAGGGCAGTAAACTTAAATAACATAGTTCATCATGTATGTGTAATGGAAAAAAGGCACAACGTAAGAGAATGTATTATGTGCTTTGCTATCGACGATTTCAAGCCCTAGTTATGCTAAGAACTTTACTCTTCCTAAATCAAGGCAAAGTGAATGAGGGTGAAGGGATTTTGAAGCGCACAGTGACGACTAACATTCAAGGCAAAGTGAATGAGGGTGAAGGGATTTTGAAGCGTGCAGTGACGACTAACGGAACTATTCTATTGGCTGTCTATAAACTGGTGGTATGTTTACTGGTGAAGGGTTAAAGTGACCTGTCTCACCCAGCTAAGGTGGAAGGTGTAGGTGTTGAAGAAAATATGGTTGACAAAAAGGTTTTCTTGCACAACAAAAAATAAAAATTTTGAAAACCGAATCGGTTTGTAATATTTATAGCAATAAACTTTTTCCCAAAATAATACATTTGTTTTGAGCAAGATGGATCTTAGACATTCCCAACTTTCAACCGAACGACCTTCTCCTCTATTCTCATACCACGAACTGCTTCAAGTGTAGGCTCGAACAATTTCAATTCAAACATAGAACCAAGAATAATCTTCTTACTTTCAAAAGAAAAGTAAATCTCCCTCCTATAGAAACTGGTAGAATTATTATTCCTGAAAAATGTAATTTATACTTAGAAATGAATTTTGACTATTTTCGAGTAAAATAATAATATCTCGAAGTTTTGTTTTTAGCCCTACCAGTTCCATCTATTTAAAGGGAGAGGAAGTGAAACCCTAGTTGAATTAGTAGAACACAAATAAAACTTATTTAATAGAAAAAAACTCATCCTCTAATTGAACTAGGAGAGAAGGGCGGCTAATAGAATGTGCCTCCCCTCATATGTATTATGATGGGGATTTGGGTCTCTCCTGTATTAGGTCCAATTATATATACTTCTTGGACTTTTAACCCAACACTTTATAATTTAGCTCAACCTAATACATGTTTTCTGTTTCCCAAAATAAATATTATTTATTTCATTAATTTTTTCAATTAAATATTTTTCTCAACCTAATTTTAATTTTTTTAAAATCATGACAACTTTACCGTAAAAGAATCTATGATAAGATATATTTAATTTATATATTCAATGGATTCATAATGACCAATTAATTTAATTCCATTTTCAAAGTTCAATTCTTTGATTAAATTATAATTTGAAAAACTTAAATTAAATATCAGGTCATTTTCCATACTTAGTAAAAAGCCACATTTATTTCCAAATGTAACCCATTTATCTAACTTTATCATTTCTATCAATTTTTGTTCATTTGATTCAACATGCTATTTATTTCTGGTTTTAATGAGCTAGCGAATGGATCAAATGGACATATGTATTTAGGGCTCAAATGATTTATAATTAAATTCTAGCTTTTCGCCTATTAATTATAAACTCATTTAGCCATGAAATCATTCCCCTATAGTATTATAACTGAGCTCTCCGTAATAACATGCTATACGAAAGCTACTTTATCAGTGCTCTTCCAATGACCTTGACATAAGTGTGTTACCCTTATAGGATATTCTTAATCTCTTTGGGATAAATTCGTTCTCCCAATATGATTCTATTTTATCTCATGGTAACCATAACATCTTCTTTCATGAAAAGTCAATTACTATCATGTAGTAATTAAGTCATTTATCACAAAAACAAACAACCCGTGACCACATTTACTTTTAATCTATCATGTAATGCCAATGAGAGAATATCATTTATCCATGTCTTGGGCTATGAATTCCACTATTATGAACGATGCTACATAGTGTAGAAGTCATATACCTAACGCACCAACTTTCAGTTCTTTATCCATTCAAACTCCAGCTTTTACTTACATCAAAGTATACGAGTCATGCATGCATATTCCTACATCTACTCAAGATTAAGGTATGCCAAACTATGAACGTCATAAGTGAATAAATCCATAAACGAATTCAGAATCTATTCTACTTAGGTCCTGTCCAATATACTGCCAGTCCAGTTAGTCACACATATGTCTCTATCTTCTGGGAGTCATCTGCTCTGATGCTCAAGACAAAGCATCTCCCTAATTAGACTTGGTAGACGACATATTAGTCTTTTAATCAGTTTACTCATTTTCGATTATGACTAAGGACACTTTTAGGTTCATCTACTAATACAAGTTGTCTTTCTGTATTATGATCTGACCACGTATGTAATGCCCCAAAATTTTAGTTTTTGAATTATTAAAATTTGTCAAAGTGATTTGATCTGAGTGGTTAAGTGTTGTGAGTAGTGTGTGAGAGGTTCTAGGCTTGAATCCTGTCCCTTGATTTTTGTTAATTTTTGTCTCAACCCCTATTTTTGAACTTCTGGTTTAAATATTATTTTCACTCAACTAATGTAAGAATGAGCTTGTTGGTTCAGTAGTAAGGCTTTAGCTTACCCTTGGGTCTTGTGTTCGAATCCTTACGGGTGCAAACAAGAATAATGTTTGCTAAATCCCTGAGTGTGCCACCCAGGTAGATGTGGTTGGGTCAATTTCAAGCTCTGGATAATTTGAGTAGTTATCAGAAAATCTGGTTAGTAGGATATTATTGTTTTTTTTAAATTAATTAGTTTATTCCCCCAAATTCTTCCACTCCCTTCTCACGTTTCTGATGTTTCTCTCATTCTCCCCTCATTTATTTTTTTTCTGTTTCAAGCTTCTCCTATTTTTTTGCTATCACTTTTCTTCCTCCTTATCTCACTATTCTCTTCTTGTTCTTTTTGTTTCCTTCTTTTACTAGCGTATTTGCCTTTGTGCTACCGTCTTTGGTGCATTTGGGTGTGTGGTGTTCATCAGAGTTTATCGTGGTCAATTGTTAGTGTAAGTATTGCTATTTTCTATGTTGGGCATAATCAATTGAATTTCATTTATTAATTGTGTAGGTTTTAAGGTGAATATTGCAAGGCGATTAACCCTCCAGCGAACTAAGGATTCGTAAGGTTGCTATTCGTTAAAGGGTAAGTGTTTTAAACGCCATTTTGAGGGCTCGTGTGGTGGTTTTGAGTCGAATGGTTTGGCTATAATTTTAGGGGATAAGGGTCGTAGCCTCTTAACCAATTCTTGTTTCATTGGCTAATTTGTCTTGCGAATGTCGTTTTTAGGTACTGGATTTCTCACTATTGGGATTTCTTCAGAAACCAGTAAGGTGTGTAATGAAAAAACTGAAAAACAGTGAATGATGCAATGTCAAAAAATGGACTGTTGACGCTACATAGCCGTGTGAGCCACATGGGCGTGTGGGTCCATTTCTTGAAAATTTTACTTAAGGTTGTTTTGATGTGTGATTCGTATTTAGCCACTCCGTAAGGTCCATACTATATAAATAGGACTTTAAAACATGACATCTGATAGTATGCTACTGTATGTAATGTGGATATGGTATGTGAAATATGTATATGATCTGTATTCTGATAATTTTGGTAGCATGTCTTATGTGAAAAGCATGTATGACATATAAGCAATTGATACCTGTTAGTATGTGCATGTGCATTGGGGTGAGATAATGATGTGACAGAGGAAGTGCTGGTAATTTAATAATCTACCTTATCTGGTGATTATATCACAAATATCTATTCTGGTTGCTTGACCACGTATCTATTCATTATTCTAAAAAGTGACATAAGCTCGCTTTTAGGTGTGTTGGGTTGGATAGGTATTTATTACCCTAATTGGTGTGTAAGGATGGATGAAGATGATGTGTAGCAGATGGGAGTAGAATCTATATTTGTATCTAAATTTGCATACATGTATATGAATATGTATTTGTTTCTCAAACTGCATTTGTAACTGAATTTGGTTATGTATTTGTATCTAATCAATTTTGTTGGGTTGAGTTATACACTGAGCTAGTAGCTCACCCTTTTGTTTGTTTTCTTCCCAAGTAATCAACAAACCTAGGATCGTATAGCACGCGGGATCTCGAAATTGGTTTATGGTTAAAAATGGTTAAACTAAAGGTTTTTGTTAAATTTGGACTATTCGAGACTTTTGGACTACGTTTTTTATTATTTTGGACGTTGTTTTCATTTTGTGGATTGTTATTATGGGTTTTTTGTTTTATATTCCTATATGCAAAACTATTTGTTTACAAGTCAAACCATGGTTTTCAAAATTTCTTAACTTAGAAAATTTCGTTGCAAATCAAAACATTCACTTAGATGGTTTTACGTAATAATATAAAAGGTTTGAACAAGGATTTTTCCTTAAAACTGAAAAATGAATTATCAAAGTTACCACAATACTAGTAGCTTATCTGCAATTACTGGTGGCTTGTCCATAAATTTTTGGCAGCTTGACTGCAATTATTGGTGGCTTGCACATAAAATGGTGTGTTATTGGATGGATGAGTTCTGCGAAAACTCTTATTGTGGTGTGTAGTAGAGTTGGGTAGGAAACTGTTTCTAAAATTCCAAAAATGCACTGTTAAATATGAGCATGCACATTTTGACATAATCTGTGCTATCTGTGATATTATGATTCTGAATTACTATTATTTTGTATTTGTTTTCCTTATGTGTTAAGACTCACAATGGGCTCTATAACACATTTCTTAATTTACTGAATTTTCAGATAATTGTAACGCTCCTAACCCAAATCTGTCACCGAAATAGAGTTACGGAGCATTACCGGAGTTACAAATTTATTTATCAGACATTTTATTTCATCTAGCATTCATATTTGGAACCAATCAAAATCAAACATATTGCCCCTTAAGCATACTTATTTTTCTCGACATGTCTCACTTGAATTTATTACTCGTCTCAACATACTTAATTTCCTTGTATCAACGTATCAATGATAATCACATATGTATCAAAGATAATCACATATTTACATGTCATGATAAATATCATTCTCTTGCCGTTTCTTCCTAAACATAAATCAGTTAATTCATTATATCAATATTTCATGTACCATCAACTCGTATTTCCTTATATCAAATAATTCCATGTAACACTTACCAAACTTTGTCAAATTATTGAACGTCTTACAGAATTGATCTGCACCGGTATGC
Source organism: Gossypium australe (assembly GCA_005393395.2). Lineage (NCBI taxonomy): Eukaryota > Viridiplantae > Streptophyta > Magnoliopsida > Malvales > Malvaceae > Gossypium > Gossypium australe. Next base: position 105,443,419 of record CM016614.1, read on the forward strand.
ACTGAATTTCACTGATAATCGCTAATGTCATAGCATAGCTATGGTCTTTTCACTAGAATGCTATAGTTCAGCTATGGTCTTACATCTTCACTATCATTATGCCATGGTGAAACCATGGATTTATCCGTCAATTCATCTTGTAACTGAACTGAAGTGCTCAATTTGATCATTTATTCAATTTTCATTCTTTTACATTATTCACGATTTTATCATCAACACATATGAAATAATACATCATGAAGTTCATAAAATTAACAAATGATCACTGAAATTTAGCCATATAAACTCATAAGTTCAATTTTCTTTTTTGTATTATAACGATAATCATAATTTCATAATAAATATTCCAAATAAAATATTATCTCATTTCTAATTCAACATTTATCAATTATAAGCGGGCATGTGATCAATTTATACATAAGTCGTTCTTATATTCTTCCTCCTCCTCCTCTTCATCCACAACCTTAGTATAAATAACACATTTGTAAGTAACATTATCTATAATTTTTCACTATTTATTTATGTGAATATTCAAGCTGTCCATCCGTCTCATAGTCACTAAATTATTTTTATCTTGAACTACAGAACTCCAAATTAAGATCCACTAATTTTTCCTAAAACTAGATTCAAATATCTTCTTACCATAAAAATTTCAGAATTTTTGGTTTAGCCAATAAGTACAGTTTATTCTTTAAAGTTACCCCTGTTCTGCTGTCTGACAATTCCGACCCTTCTTCACTAAAAATTAATTATCTCATTGTACAGAAATAGGATGATGTTCCTGTTTATTTCTCTTGAAAATAGACTCATTCAGTATTTTAAAAATATAAATTTAAGCCCATAATTATTTTTCTCAAATTTTTTATGATTTTCCAAAGTCAGAATAAGGGAACCCGAAATCATTCTGACCTTGTCTCACAAAACTTATTATATCTCATGATTTACAATTCCATTGCTTACATCGTTTCTTTTATAAGAAACTAGACTCAATAATATTTAATTCCATATTTTATTAATCCTCTAATTTGATTTCTAAAATTTTTGGTGATTTTTCAAAATTAGACTACTGCTGCTGTCCAAAATTGTTTTAGTGTAAAGTGTTGATTTCCATTTTGCCCCAAATTTCACAGTTCATACAATTCAGTCATTGTCCAATTAACCCCTCAGTTGGGCTAATTTTTCTCAATTAATACTTTATTCTATCATTTTAAACTACTTCATAACCCTTGAAATCAGAACTTTAGCATTAGACCTTAATTCCAAACTCTTTCACAATTAGGTCTTAAAAGCAATTTCCACCAATTTTACTTGATAAAATCATCATATATCAAAATTAAAGCTTCAATTATATGTTTATTCATCATATGCTTCCAGCATTAATCCATAGAAACTTTAAAAATTAGCCATAGAATCAAAAACTAATAACATAGTAAGTTGGACCTAATTGTAAAAGTCCACAAAAATAAAAATTTCAAGGAGAAAGCAAGAATTAAGCTTACATGAAGCTAGAGTGTGAAAACCAGCTTAAACCCTCTTCCATGGCTGTTTTTCAGCTGATGAAAATGAAGAGAAATGAAGAAAATTCTAGATATTCCAATTTGGTCCCATTTTTATTTAGCTAATTTTGGCAATTTTCTAATTTTGCCTTTATTTCACCCATTTCCTGATTTTTCTCAGCTATTACCGCCCAAAATATCTCCTTTGGGCTTATTTGCACTTTAGGTTCTTCCTCATTTGACAATTGAGCTATTTAATCCTTCTAGCAACTTTTACACCTTTTTCAATTTAGTCCTTTTTATTTAATTAACCACCAAAACATCAAAATTTTCTAACGAAATTTCAATACTACTTTATTGACATTCCGTAAATATTCATAAAAATATTTATGACTCAGTTTATAACACCGAGATCTCGATACCTCTTTTTCTCAATTTCTTAACTAAATAATTCTTTATAAAACACAATTTACTATCTCAAAAAATCTTTTAAAAACTACATTTGGCTCGTAAATATTAAATAATATAATCTACGAGTTCATTTGTCAGATTTGGTGGTCTCGAACAACTATTTCTGAAATCACTGAAATTTGGGCTATTACAATAATCCTCGAGATTAGGACTTGGATATGATTATTGGAGGAGCAACTGAGATGTTTTTACATTTAAAGTATTTTACACTTATTTTTAATATTTTTTGGGGACTGTAAAAAAGATTATCTGAACTATGTCATGAGTTTTATTTCAGTATTATTTTGATTGCATGACATTAAAGTTTTAAAATTGCTTAAATTGTTATTTGAAATGATTATGCATGAAACATGATGTTTAATAATAATCTGTCAATACCACTTTTTTCCACTGCAACAATGAACGTAAAATTTAATAAAATTCAACTTGGTTATCAAAATAATTAATCTTTTCAAATGCAATACTAAAATCAATCAATTTCTGAAATTAACATAGTTTTGCAAAAATTAAGAGAATGTTTGTTTTTCACTAGTTTTGAATAAAAAAAAAAAAGAAAAAGGTTTAAAAAGTACGTTTGAGAAACAAAAGTTTATTTATGCCATTTCAGTGACTAATGTAACCTTCAGAATTTGACCATAACGTCTAAGCCGGGTTAGGGAGGTTACAACAAGAATTTCATAATAAATATTAACATTTTCCTATACATATATGTAATTAAATATTAAGAACATTAATATAACAATCAAAATATAATTCACACATAAATTCTAATTTGGTAAGGTAAGATTCTTAGTGTGCTTACCTCTCTCTTGTTAGGAATTCACTATTTTTGCTTTAATTCTCTTTCTTCCTCACTCTAGTCATGACCTTCACCTTAATTCCAACACTTTCATTATTTCTTCTCTTTTTCTACTTCATGAACACATCAAATACATAATCAAAATCCACACTAAAATCACTTTCACATATTTCTGTTTACATTAAACATGAAATCTATAAGGAAACCTTCAAATCCTTACCTTGGAACTTGCTTTCTTACACTTATCTTAACTTGCTCTCCCCTTCATCTTCCCTTTTCTTGAATCCAAAATAATATCCATGTTCACCATAGTCTTCTCATCTCTTTTTCATCTTGGTGGCTATGAAAATTCTTTTAATTTATAAATGAAAATGGTGAATTTTGATAGAAAAGAATAAAATGAATAAACTTCAAAATTTTCTCTCATCTTTTTCATGGTGGACATGAGAACGATGGGAGGATGAAGATTTTTCTTTTCTCTTTTCTTTTTTCTTAATCATTAATTAACATTAAAATATTTTAAAATAAAATAAAATAATAAAATATTTCAACCAATAAAATTTAAACAACATTCATTAATTATTATGATATTACAAGATAATTATCTTAATTGAGAAATGACTATTTTACCCCTCATAATTCTCTACAATTTCATCTTTGAGTCACTATTCACTTTTTATAAAATTATGATTTAATCTGTTATATTTCTCCACTTATTCAATTTGGTCCCTATTTACTAATTTTGTGTCACAAGGACCTTTTGGGTATTTACACTTTGGTCATTTTAATTTTTTGAATTTACACTGTAACCCCTCAACTTTTTGAATTTTCACACTTTGACTCCACTTTTTACTTCTTTACAATTTAGTCAACACCTCGAATTTATTTCTCTAAATACACGACTCCTTTCAATTGCCTTCTCTACTAATACACAACTCATTTCAATTGCCTTCTCTACTAACTCTAATAGTTCTTATTTTATTTCCTTTGAAAATTCTAACACATTTCAACTTATATTAGCACTTTTTTCGACTTAAGGGATTTTAAGGATGTTACAATTCCCATTTTCTTTTTGTTTTCATCTCACGGTTGTTACCATTCGGAATTCTCAATGTGATTCATTTCTCATTAATTTCAACATTTGTATAATCTTTTGACCTATAAAATTAGAATATGAGTTTGATTTCAACATTTGTATATTCTTTTGAGCTATCAAATTAGAATATAAATATGTTGAAAATATTTTAATTTATTCATAGTTTTTTGAAGGGAAAACAAGATTTGGAAGATTTTTCAAAATTGAACCCAAAATACAGAAGGTAATTATATATTTTCCCTTAATTTTAACTTTTTATTGGTTTATTTTTATTCCTTTAGTAAAATAAAATAAAATCCTTCTTACAGTAGAATTTATTTATTTTTCTTTAATTTCTCAACTTTTGAGTGAATTTACGTTCTTGTGTTTTGCTTTTTTTAGGGCTAATTGCTTGCAAATTTTGTTGGTAATTTATTGTATGAATGTATCTCACTTTGATTTTATAGAAGAAAATAGAACTAAAAAAATGTTCAAACACTTTCAGGGGAACCAAGAGTAGCTTAAATTTTAAAATGTGCGAATTAATGTGAAAATGAAAAAGATACTATGAATTATCTAGTTATTTAATAAGATAAATTACCATAAAAAGATTTTAATCCACTCATACCTTAGCATGTTGAATTATCTAATAATTTAATTTAATTATCTCATTATTTATTTATATTATTCCTTTCAACTCGCATTTTAAATTAATTGATTTTATTTTAAATTTTTACATAATATTATTATTAGTTTTAAATCATATACTTTTTTATTTTTTTATGACACAAATATGTGTGACTAGTATACTAGTATATACAAACTATTAATTTGTTATATATTATATTATTTAAGATAAGATTATATAATATAATAGAATGATTAACTTTCAAATGTATGAAGAGTATAAAGACTTAGAGCATTTTTAAACTAATATAATAAAAAATATATTTAATATTTAATATATTATGTATTAATATTACCGTATGTGATATAATATTATATAATATAATAATATATTTTAAAAATATTTATACATGTGTTGTAACACCCCTAACCCGTATTCGTCACCAGAATAGGGTTAGAGAGCATTATTGGAAATTTTCAGAACATTTACACACATTTCATGTTAATCACTATTCATTCACCGAGATTATACAAAACATCTCTTAATTGGATCCTCGAGGTCCAATACGAGCATTAGAATCAAGTTGGGACTCAATCGGGAACTTTAAGGATTTTTCGCGACATTTCAAAATTTTTCCGAAGTGTTGGGCTCACACGCCCGTGTGGTCCAAGGGACACGCCCGTGCTACAGGCCGTGTTCGACCCTGTGTAACTCTCTGACTTGTGCCACACGGCCATGCCACACGCTCGTGTGCTAGGCCGTGTGGTTAATTAAATTCTTTCAAAATTAGGTGCAAGTTTCACACAGTCAGGATACATGCCTATGTTCTAGGCCGTGTAGCACACACGGCAAAGACACATACCCGTATCTCTGCCCGTGTGCTCAATTCTGAGCATTCTATTTCTCAAGATTTAGGTGCAGGGGACACAAGACCAAAACACGTGCCCATGGGGTAGACCGTGTGTCACACACGGCCTAGACACACGCCCGTGTGGACAAAATATAGGCTATTTACCAAGCCATTTTGCCACCCTCCTTTGCACACACCTATATGACTTCCAATGATACAAATCATAGCATAATTAGGTAGCCAATACAACCACAAATAAGGCTAAAACATGTCATTTCAACAATGACATCTAACATGCTTATAACGTTATATTTTGCCAAACCAAATCATACCAAATTTAACATCCATAAGCATTAATATTATTTCTTTCCATATGTATTGCCTTGCCTAGGTTCACTAGCTTATCAATAAGCCAAATCATAACCATTTATCATTTATGCTATTAAGCCACAATAAACCATTTAGCAAACAATTACAAACCACATCACAAAAGACATTAGCACACACACATATATATATATATATATACATATCCCAAAACATAATCATCACTAGCCATTCCAATGGCTAGATTAAAATAATCATTTACATTTACATGTCAATATGGCCAATATAACCTATACATGCCATTATAACCACAATTGATTTACCATATTGTACCGACATGGGCCGATGGATAGTGTGAGTGATCTTCGTCGAGCTTCCAATCCAACGAGCTTCTGATTTACTCTAAAACAAGGAAATAAAACTAAGTACGCATAAAATGTTTAGTAAGTTTGTATAACATGGTACTTAACTTACCATTCATCCTATTTTGAGGTAACTATGTAAGGCATATTTAACCAATTTGACCTCAAGCACTACACGCATCCTCATTGCCCTTGTTAATCATATAATCCATAGTAACATCAAGACATGTACGAGCTCAACAACAATTAAGTTCCATGCACATATGCTTTCCACAACATGTATTCATTTATCATGTATAAATCATCTCTTATTATTACAAGTATAGTTTCATAGTAGTTCGTTTCGAGTTTAACTTATTTCATGTCAGGACCTTACTCATATTTTTCGAATATTAAGGTCACACAAGTAGTAGTACACACAAGGTGTACGAGTCTATAATCAAGGATGAACTTATATTCATCAACCAAATTCCAAGTACAAATATCATCTTCTCATATTTCCATGTATCAATTATCACATATCTTCATTTTTGTGTATTTCAGGTAGATACATGTAATAACCCATTTATTATTCATATCTTCTCATGTCAAGAGTTTTACCCGTTGAATCTTTCTAGAATATCGATGGATACACTGGTAGTACACTCGAGGTGTATAAATCAAAATCTGTCAATTCATGTCCATTAATACCCATAAGGTACAATTTTAGATAGTACACTCTCGAGCCACACATGTATACAACAGGATTACCAGTTCAGGCTAAATCCTTTTTATGACATGCTCTAAAGAGCTTGATCTGGATTACTCGACCGAGCTAAATCTCACTAACAACAAATGCAGGGCCTCATTCATTTCGGGAAATCACATATCCATCAAATTTTCCATTTATTCAAACGGGATTTAAAATTTTTCAAGCATTATCAGGCATGTGATCAATCTCATACATTTATACATTCATGCAAATTCAAATGTTCACATTCAACTCAAGCATAAAATTTACATTTTTATCATTTATCGGGCATTATTGTTGTTCGGGTACATTTCATTTATCAGGCTTTGACGAATATGTGATCATTTCACATAATTAAGGCATCTATACAATTTACATAAACACAATCAATGAAAGCATGTAAATAAACACAATTTAGTTACACGAACTTACCTCGACAATGTTCGTGTACGTAAATCTACTAATCCGACATTTTCCTCTTTTCATAGTTCTAACTCTGAATTTGGTCTATCAGGATCCATAAGAGTAAATTTAATGTCAATTTATCACATTTCATATTCATGTGGACTCATTTTACATCCTAGAAAAAATTACCATTTTGCTCCTAACTTTCAATAAATTCCCATTTCGTCCCTAGGCCCGGAAAATGAAACTTGTGTAATTTACTCCCTATTCCAAGCCTAACCAAAATCCCGTTACAAAATTTACAGCACATATTTTCTATAAATTTCAGAATTTTTCATCAACTTTTACCACTTTGCATTTTAGTCCCTATATTATGTTTTCATCAAAACTCAATTTGTAAAAATTGTTTATCTATCAACAACCTTTCATTTTCTACCATAAATTTTCAATTTTCAGCATATTCATCCATGATCCAAATTTTCATACTTTGATAACTTTTTAATTTAATTGTAACATCTTGAATTTTTGGGCCTATGCGTTTAATGGGTGGATATGTTTAATGTGTTAATTTAAGTGTTAGGGGTCCAAATTGGACTCAGGCTTAGGCAGAGGCCTTGATTAAAATTATCTGTTTGGGCATTATAGGATTTAAAAGGTAGTATCTATGTTTAAAATACCAAAGTGGGCTTGTAGCCCAATCTTAGGAGGTGACGCCACACAAGGGAGTAAGGGGCCCAAATTTAAGTTTCATGGAGCCTAATTCTTTTAATTTAAGTTAGCTAAATTTTGGGCATTAGGATTAGGTGGAGTGGATGGCAACAAGGCTAAAATTTAGGGGTTTTAATGTTTAAAATATGTGGATAATAAGCAGATAAAGGCTATTATTTAGGAATTTATTTTATGAGGATAATAAGCAGATAAAGGCTAAAATTTAGGGATTTTAATGTTTAAAATATGTGGATAATATGCTGATAAAGGAGGGAGGAGTTAGAGATAATTAAGTCTCTTTTAGATGAGCCAGTAGATTAAGATAAAGGAGAAAAGATAGGATTTATCTGCAAGGTTAGGTAAGTGCCGAAATTTCTATAAATAGGGGGAATATCTCTTCAATTTCGGCATTTGGGGTTTTTCTCTCATTCTTTTCTCTTCTTCTCTGAGTAAAAGCCGAAAACTCCTAAAGTTCCATCTTCTTCTTTATTCTTTGCAAAAGCCGAAATCTCTAAGCCTATTCCCTCATCTTCACTTTGATTCAAAAGCCGAAACTACACCTATTCTTCTCCTTAATATTCATTGGCTGAATCTCCCTTAGCCATCTTTTCAACTTTTAGTTCTTTCAAAAGCCGAAAGCGCGATAGATCATCTTTCCGGGATTTTTCCTAGAAGCCGAAACTCATAGATCTCTAAGTTATAGAATCGTGTTACATTCGGAATTTCAAGGTAAGAGGATTTGTTTATTCATATATATAAAATCGGGTAGAATACTAACTATGGCCGAATATAGGAGAGGCCTATTTTCACATCTTTCCGGCTTTTTGAGCAAAGTTGTAGATCGGTCTAGCAAGGGTATCGACATTAATCAGGTGTGTAATTCTCCACACTATCTAGATCTGTTTGATAAATATATGATTATAAGTTTTATATGTCTTGATAAATGCCGAAATTCCGGCTTAATGATGGAAACCCAAAGAGGGCAAAAGCAAATCACCAGGTTAGTGAATGTTCTGATTAAATGATATAAGTATATTGATTTTTTGTGATTGCATGGGTTGGGTTGATGAAAGGAGGAAGTTATACGTTGTAGCAGTTTTTACCGTGATCTGTTGTAGCGGTTTTTACCGTGATCTATTGTAACAGTTTTTACCGTGATCTGTTGTAGCGGCTTTTGCCGTGATCTGTTGTAGTGGCTACGGCCATGATCTGATGATGAGCAGCAAGACTGCCATCAAGGCGTGTAGCGGTGTGGTTGATTGTAGAAATCCCCAATGGTGTGAATGGCTGGTACGGGGGCGTGTAGCGGATGGAAACCTAGGATTTGGGTTGGGCTTGCATATTAATTTTTATTATGTATATTAAACTGTTTATTTTGTTTTATGGGGCTAAGGCCACATCTAATGGTGCATGAGGGTTGCACACTGAGTCTCGCGGCTCAACCAATTAATTAATATTTCAGGTAGCACTTAGTGCATTGGACCTGGCTGGAGAGGAGCGCAAGGTGGCCATGCAAAAGAACATCTAGATCCAGCAAAAAGACTCAAGTTATTATTTTATATTTTTAATTAATGGATTTTAAATCTCGTTGTAATAAGGCCATGGGCCACTAGTTTATATTTTGTTTTATTTTGGGCTTTAATTACTTTTAGTTATTTAAATTCTTATTGAACTAATGCATGTATTTAAATTTGGGTTTTTAATTCATAAAGGCATATTTTATTTAAACTATCAACTATTTATTTTTTTTTTGAATAAAAGGATAAACTTTAGAAAAATATTTTCTGAAAATACGACATGTTTTCCAAAATTTTCTTAGTGACATACCAGATCCGGTCGTGGTGTTTGGGCCGGGTTTGGGGTGTTACATTAATCCCCCAAATAGATAAATTAAGCTATCCCGGTTTTAAAAATATAAAAATTACTAAAAATAGGGCTTGAATACTTACCCAATTTGGCCAAGAAAGCTTGCTTTCTCTTTCTTAGGGTTTCCATAGAATATTTTGGGGAAGAAGATGATAAAAATGATTTTTATTTCCATTTAATAATTTATCATCTTTTAATAATTTTGATTTCCAATTTAGTCCTTAGCCTTTTTCTCATTTTCCATGGATGAATCATCCAAAAATATCTACTAACTTTTTATTAATGATCTAATTTTCTTATAAGGACCTCTAGTTTTGAATTCCATAACTATTTAATCCTTATAGCTACTAGAATTCAACTTTTGCATTTTATGCGATTTAGCCCTTCTCGTAATTAAACACTTAATCGATAAAATTTGTACCAAAATTTTCACACGACATATCTATCATAATACAGACCATATAAAAAAATAAAAATAAAACTTATTTTTGGCTTGAATTTGTGGTCCCGAAACCACTGTTCCGATTTCACCGAAATTGGGCTGTTGCATATGTGACTCCCCACACCCGACTTGGTCATCAAGTCCGAATGTGAGGCATCACATTTGTTGTCGGAACAACTCAAACTAACTCCTATTTCAAATTTAATATGAACATCAAGCATTAATCAATTCATAACAATACATTCACATTGACTAAAATCAGTTTCAAGTTATTTAAATCATGTTAGAAATATTTTAAAACGAGTTTTAGGAGTTCGGGGCTGATCGAGACCTAGTATGTGTCTTCAGGAATTAAAACAATCTCAAAATAAGGGAGGAACCCCTTGTCGAACCCAGTTTTATCGACACAATTGGGTACTTGTACTGATACAAGTACTTGTTACTGTACATTTTTTTCTTTTTGCTATCGACTTACTTATATTGATACATCTGATCACTTGTACAGAAACAAGTTTGCTAGGACCCAAAATCACCTCTAGAGTCACCTATTTTGACACAAAACAAGAATAATTCATTTCTAAAGCTTATGGGACTTGAAATACATGTCCTAAACACCAAACTTGCTTACCTAAACACATTCAATCACATTCCATCAACATGATCACATTATCTCCAAATTCAAACATCAAAATATCTTACTTGGCATGCAAGCAACTTATGAATCATAGCATAAACATTATCTAAGATCATACATACCATCATACTCACACCATTATACATGTATAAACATACTTAGATTACAATTCACTACATACTAAGTCATCAAAATGGACTCCAAAATTAAGCCTAACACTAGGTACATGCCAACTTGAAATACCACATACAAAAGACTATACAAACTCTACTAAGTTGAGAAGTGAGTCCTAGATGCTATCAACCATCCCAAAATCCTCGAGACCTACTCATTACATTTGTACGGAAATAGATAAATCCGTACACTGAGCAAAAAAGCTTAGTGGTAATAACATAATCCAAAAAAAATACATATTTAAATTAAACACATAAGCTAATTGTAATTTCATATATGAACATTCAATATCAACTATCATTGTCTCATGCTCATTGCTTTTGTACTTTCTTATGAATTCTTCATTCGAATTAAGCTTTATGTGTCAACTAATTGTAAACCTTTCAAACTTTACATTATTATATTTAGTATCTACATTTGAAACAATCATAACATCAATGCTATCTCGGTATCATTTATAACTTATGTCATTCTCAAATCAATATTTTTAAATCAATTTCACCAATAAAATAGTTCAACTCGTTTCATAACGTCATCAACCCTTAGGGCTCATGTTGTCGTAACCATTTTTTGAAAAAACGGGAATCGATTTGGTTTTGAAAATAAAAAATGGGAGTCGCCACCGATCTTTTATTAGGTGTGATCGGATCACCTTTGTTTTAATAAAACATTTTGATTTACTAAAACAATGTTTTTGGTCTACGAAAATTTGAGAAAATAGGTTCGGGAGTCGGTTACGTGCGAGGAAGGGTTAGCACCCTCGTCACGCCCAAAATTGGTACCAAATTGATTATTTAATGTCTCAATGTCGAAAGTTGAAAATTTAAAAAGAAAAAGGAAATTGATCCTTTTTGGAAACGTTTTAGTTTTCTCGAATTGAATATCAAGATTTTCTCGTTCCGAAGGGCAAAATTTCACATCCAATACGTAGGACACGATGATTTTAATCCTTGAATCCAAGATCACCTCTTAATTCCCGAGACTCGTGCCTTAAAATAACAAAAGGTTATTCGATTGCTTGGCCAAGCGGGAGAACCGAAACCCAACACATAGGGCACGATCTCTCGAATTTCCAAACATAGAATATTGCCTTATTTTGAAAACTTTTTTATTTTGGATGGAATTTATAAAAGATTTTAAGTTAGGTTTTAAAGAAACATTATTCAAAACGTGAATGGGATTATACTCGATGAATGACGATAATGTAATACGAATTTGGCACGATGATAACATAATACATGTAATACATAACATTGGAATCGTTAATCTAAAATATTAGCATGCATGAATAATAATGACGATGATGGAACATTAATATCAACAATAATAACGAGGATAATGATAACAGTTATATGAAAACATGAACAAACAAATTATAATACATACAAGAGTGATAATCGCATAGCTCACGCTATTTAAAAAAATCAACATTAATAAACAAAGACAGATAAATTAAACAACATATACAACATATTGCAACAAGTAAAAAAAACAAGTAAAATGTGCAAACATACACTTTGAAACGTCAATAAATTAATTTAAAAATAGAAAATAAAAAAAGGGCTTTAAAATTGATAATATACAAAATAATTTTCAAGAAATGATGTATCAAAACTCTAAATAAAATAGTACTTATATATACCTATACGTAAAAGGATAAAATTATAATATGAAAAAAAGGATAAACAATAAATCAAAATAAATAATATGTGAAAGACTTTGAAGTAAATAATGTATATATATAGAAAATCTTAAAATAAACAGCATATATATATACATATATAAGTTTTAAGGAAATATACATAAAAACTTAAAATAAAAAATAAAAAAAATGATAATAAGAATACAATTTTTTTAAAAGAAAATAAATAAACATATCCTTAAACAGGTCGAGGGCTGGATTGAAGTCAGAATAAATAAACGAGGGCTGAAAGCGCAATAAATCAAAAAGGGGGAACAGGGACCACAACGCCTCGCGCGCAAACTTACGGGGACTAATCAAGAAATAACCCCAAATAGGAAAACGTGGCGTTTAAATAGGGCTAAATTGCGAAATAATCAGAGAACAGAAGGACCAATCGCGAAATAACCCTTTTTAAAGCAGGGAGGCGCGGATCCGGGTCACCAAGCGGGTCGATGCGCGGATCTTCCCCCCCCAAAATGGCGTCGTTTCGCATTTTATTTAAATAAAAAAATTGCTTTCAAAATCATTTTTCCAGTATTTTCCAAAAAAATCAAGCCCCTTCTCTCCTTACTCTCTCATTTCGCCCGACGTTTGGGTTTCCTTAGCCGTCCGTCACGCCACCGCGCCACCACGGATCGGTGACCGGCGAACCTTCGACCCTGCACCTACGGGACTCAGGTAAAGTTTCTTTCCCTCTTTTATTATTCAGTTTTTGCCGGTTTGTTTTATTGTTTTGTTTGCAAAGATTTTTAAGAGAAAGAATAGGTAAAATGAAACGCCATCGCAAAACAGAAAAAAAAAAAGATGAACAACGAAACTAAAAAAAAACCACCTTTTCAAGTTCTATTCTGTTTTTGTATTCCTCGAGTGTTCGTAAAATGAAGTGTTTTGAGGATTCTCCGTACGATCCAAAGTAATCCCCCCCGCTTTTCGTTTACAATGGTTTTGGTTTTTATAACCCATTTACAAAAGCATGGTTTTCGTTTTTGTATTCCTTTTCTATTTTTCAGTTGTGTCTTCCATGTTCTTGTTCATTGTGTCTGTTCCTCTTGCAGGGCGTGGGCGAGGCACGCGGATGGTGGGGGCACAGGCGCCTGGGGAGCCGCGGTTGTCAGAAGGCATGGGCGCGGACTGATGGCAGAGGTGGCACTTAGGCCGAGGCTAGTGGGGCAGGCGGCGAGTCGGCGGCTAGTGGGGACGGACCCTAGGGTTCCAAAAATTCTTATGATTTTGGGCCATTGGGCCTTTGTAATTTTGGGTCTGTTGGGCTAATTCAGTTTGGGCTAATTGGGTAGGGTTTGAATTGGGCTTAGTGGGTCTGACGGGCTAGGTTATCGGGTTTGGTTTAATTTGGTTTTTAATTGGACTGTAATTTTGGACTTTTAATGGTTGTTGTTTTTTTTGTGGTTTAATTTTGGGGTTTATTTCACCTTGGGCCAAAATTGGCTATTACAACTGCCCCTCTTTGCTCGTTCTCGTGTAACGGGAATTGAGCAAAGACTTTTTTAAAAATGCCAATTTTGCCTAGTCTCACCAAGTCTTGACCTCTTCAATGCTTCCGTTCTTCGGGTAGCCTCGCTTCGACCCGTTGTTTTGCTGTAACTTCGAAGGGGATAAGACTTGTTGTCTTTAACCTGCTCCACTGGGACTTCGAGGAAATAAACCTGAACTATTCAAACTGTTTCCTTATTCTCGCAATATGAATAGATGTTGAAAAGTACCTCAGCGTGTGACCTGAGGCTCCACTCACCTCTCGCATTATGAGTTGATATTAAAAAAATAAAAAATTAAAAACACCTCAGCGTGTGACCTGAGGCTCAACTCACCTCTCGCGTTATGATTGATATCTGAAAAAATAAAAATTGAAAAACATCTCAGGGTGTGACCTAAGGCTCAACTCACCTCTCGTATTATGAGTTGATATTTTCAACAGAAATTGAAAAACACCTCAAGGTGTGACCTGAGGCTCAACTCACCTCTCGTATTATGAGTTGATATTTGAAAAATAAAAATTGAAAAACACCTCAGCGTATGACCTGAGGCTCAACTCACCTCTCGTATTATGAGTTGATATTTTGAACAGAAAAAATTGAGAAACACCTCAGCATGTGACCTGAGGCTCAACTCACCTCTCGTATTATGAGTTGATATTTGAAAAAATAAAAATTGAAAAACATCTCAGGGTGTGACCTGAGGCTCAACTCACCTCTCGTATTATGAGCTGATATTTTGAACAGAAATTGAAAAACACCTCAAGGTGTGACCTGAGGCTCAACTCACCTATCGTGTTATGAGTTGATATTTGAAAAAATAAAAATTGAAAAACACCTCAGGGTGTGACCTGAGGCTCAACTCACCTCTCGTATTATGAGTTGATATTTTGAACAGAAATTGAAAAACACCTCAAGGTGTGACCTGAAGGTGTGACCTGAGGCTCAACTCACCTCTCGTATTATGAGTTGATATTTGAAAAAATAAAAATTGAAAAACACCTCAGGGTGTGACCTGAGGCTCAACTCACCTCTCATATTATGAGTTGATATTTTGAACAGAAATTGAAAAACACCTCAAGGTGTGACCTGAGGCTCAACTCACCTCTCGTATTATGAGTTGATATTTGAAAAAATAAAAATTGAAAAACATCTCAGGGTGTGACCTGAGGCTCAACTCACCTCTCGTATTATGAGTTGATATTTTGAACAGAAAAAATTGAGAAACACCTCAGCGTGTGACCTGAGGCTCAACTCACCTCTCGTATTATGAGTTGATATTTGAAAAAATAAAAATTGAAAAACATCTCAGGCTGTGACCTGAGGCTCAACTCACCTCTCGTATTATGAGTTGATATTTTGAACAGAAAAAATTGAGAAACACCTCAGCGTGTGACCTGAGGCTCAACTCACCTCTCGTATTATGAGTTGATATTTGAAAAAATAAAAATTGAAAAACATCTCAGGCTGTGACCTGAGGCTCAACTCACCTCTCGTATTATGAGTTGATATTTTGAACAGAAATTGAAAAACACCTCAAGGTGTGACCTGAGGCTCAACTCACCTCTCGTATTATGAGTTGATATTTGAAAAAATAAAAATTGAAAAACACCTCAGGGTGTGACCTGAGGCTCAACTCACCTCTCGTATTATGAGTTGATATTTTGAACAGAAATTGAAAAACACATTAAGGTGTGACCTGAGGCTCAACTCACCTCTCGTATTATGAGTTGATATTTGAAAAAATAAAAATTGAAAAACACCTCAGGGTGTGACCTGAGGCTCAACTCACCTCTCGTATTATGAGTTGATATTTTGAACTGAAATTGAAAAACACCTCAAGGTGTGACCTGAGGCTCAACTCACCTCTCGTATTATGAGTTGATATTTTTGAACAGAAATTGAAAAACACCTCAAGGTGTGACCTGAGGCTCAACTCATCTCTCGTATTATGAGTTGATATTTGAAAAAATAAAAATTGAAAAACATCTCAGGGTGTGACCTGAGGCTCACCTCACCTCTCGTATTATGAGTTGATATTTTGAACAGAAAAAATTGAGAAACACCTCAGCGTGTGACCTGAGGCTCAACTCACCTCTCGTATTATGAGTTGATATTTGAAAAAATAAAAATTGAAAAACATCTCAGGCTGTGACCTGAGGCTCAACTCACCTCTCGTATTATGAGTTGATATTTTGAACAGAAATTGAAAAACACCTCAAGGTGTGACCTGAGGCTCAACTCACCTCTCGTATTATGAGTTGATATTTGAAAAAATAAAAATTGAAAAACACCTCAGGGTGTGACCTGAGGCTCAACTCACCTCTCGTATTATGAGTTGATATTTTGAACAGAAATTGAAAAACACATTAAGGTGTGACCTGAGGCTCAACTCACCTCTCGTATTATGAGTTGATATTTGAAAAAATAAAAATTGAAAAACACCTCAGGGTGTGACCTGAGGCTCAACTCACCTCTCGTATTATGAGTTGATATTTTGAACTGAAATTGAAAAACACCTCAAGGTGTGACCTGAGGCTCAACTCACCTCTCGTATTATGAGTTGATATTTTTGAACAGAAATTGAAAAACACCTCAAGGTGTGACTTGAGGCTCAACTCACCTCTCGTATTATGAGTTGATATTTGAAAAAATAAAAATTGAAAAACACCTCAGGGTGCGACCTGAGGCTCAACTCACCTCTCGTATTATGAGTTGATATTTTGAATAGAAAAATTTGAGAAACACCTCAGCGTGTGACCTGAGGCTCAACTCACCTCTCGTATTACGAGTTGATATTTGAAAAAATAAAAATTGAAAAACATCTCAGGGTGTGACCTGAGGCTCAACTCACCTCTCGTATTATGAGTTGATATTTTGAACAGAAATTGAAAAACACCTCAAGGTGTGACCTGAGGTCAACTCACCTCTCGTATTATGAGTTGATATTTGAAAAAATAAAAATCGAAAAACACCTCAGGGTGCGACCTGAGGCTCAACTCACCTCTCGTATTATGAGTTGATATTTTGAACAGAAATTTCATAACATCATCTGGTGGAACTCGGATGTCTTCTTTCTCCTTCTTTCGGTACGGCTATCGTCAAAACTTCTTACTTTACTAGTGTACCTGTATGTGTCATGCGTGATATTGTCATGATATGCACGTGTTTGTCTTAAATGCTTTCATGCCTACATGATTATGTCATGCGCCTTGGGTTTATTTGTCGTGTGTCTCTTCTTGTTACGACTCTCATGATGACCTGTATTCATTGCTTCGACTCTTGACCTTCCTTTCATGTTTCGTGCCCGTCCTCGAGTTTTATGAGTGATCTGCGTTTCGCGTATGTCACCCTTTTGCCCCCTGTTGAACTTGTCCTTGCCTTGAGGCTCTTGTACTTACCAAATTTTCATCCAGGTAATGCTCAACATTCCTTTTGTTTAGAGTATGTAATTTCACTATTTATCATTTAAATGAACCAAACATGAGATGACTGAAAATGAGAAAGTAAATACGAAAGAAATACCTCACATTCATATTTATTTCAAAGCAATAAGCAAAGAAAATTGACAAGGAACAATTCAATAAAGAAAATGTTATAAAAAGGAAAGTAAGTTCAATTGTCACAAATGCTCTAGATATCCAACGCACGAACTTCTCCACGTTTCTTCATCCTGGATCTTTCCTAGCAAAGCCTTTTGGGTAGAAGATTTTGAGCTTCCGAGTTCGCTTCATCATTATAATCTCGCTGTTTGACTCCCTGTTCAAATCGCCCTTGCTCTTTAAGTCCGAATCCCCTTCATCAAGACGCCCTTTCAGGTTTTCGTCCCAATATCTTTTGTTTATCAAGATGCCTTTTTTCGGGTTTTCGTCCTAAATTTTTTTTTTATCAAGACACCCTTCTCGAGTTTTCATCTTGATCTCTTTTCCTTCTTCTTCTTCTTTCTCTTCTTTCTTTCTCTTTTTTTTTATGCATAATATTTCTTTATAGCATCCGAGTTCACTGGATTTGGTAACTCCTTCCCATCCATCTCAGTGAGAATCAAGGCTCCACCTGAGAAAGCTTTCTTTACGACGTATGGTCCTTCCCAATTCGGTGCCCATTTTCCTCGGAAGTCTTTTTGTATTGGGAGGACCTTTCTCAGCACGAGTTCTCCTTCGCGAAATTCCCTTGGCCGTACCTTCTTGTCATGGGCAATGATCATTCTCTTCTGGTACATCTGTCCATGACAGATTGCTTTTAAGCGTTTTTCTTCGATCAGATTTAGTTGGTCATATCGAGCCCGAACCCATTCCGATTCTTCTAGTTTTGACTCCATTAAGACTTGCAGGGAGGGGATCTCAACTTCAATGGGCAGCACAGCTTCCATTCCATAAACCAGAGAGAAAGGAGTTGCCCCCGTAGAGGTCCGCACAGACGTACGATATGCATATAGAGCAAATGGTAGCTTCTCGTGCCAGTCTTTATATGTCTCGGTCATTTTCCCAATAATCCTCTTAATGTTTTTGTTAGCAGCTTCTACCACTCTGTCCATCTTTGGACGATAGGGTGAGGAATTATGATGCTTTATTTGAAATTCCTCACACACTTCCTTCATCATCTTGTTGTTCAGATTCAAGGCATTATCTGAGATGATTCTCTCAGGCAAACCGTATCGACATATGATCTCCTTTTTTAAGAACTTGCAAACTGCGGTCTTTGTCACATTAGCAAACGAAGCGGCTTCTACCCATTTCGTGAAGTAATCTATAACCACAAAAATGAATCGATGTCCATTAGAAGCCTTTAGGGAAATTGGCCCTATAACATCCATGCCCCACATGGAAAAAGGCCACGGAGAAGTCATGACGTGAAGGGGTGAAGGTGCTGCATGAATTTTATCGCCGTAAACTTGACATTTGTGGCACTTTCGCGCGTAACTAATGCAGTCGCTTTCCATCGTCAGCCAGTAATAACCAAGCCTCATAATCTGCCTAGCCATAGTGAAACCGTTAGCATGCGTTCCGCAAATTCCTTCATGGACATCTTCAAGTATCTTTCTGGCTTCAACAGTATCCACGCATCTCAGGAGCACTTGATCTTTTCCTCTTTTGTATAGGATGTCCCCATCAAGAACAAAACCCACTGCCATTCTTCTGATTGTTCTTTTGTCGTTCTCATTTGCTTGCTCAGGGTATCTTTGATTCTTGACATATTCTAAGATATCATGGAACCATGGCTGTCCATCCGCCTCTTTTTCAATGCTAAAACACTGCGCAGAGGCCTCATATATGCTCATCTGGAGAGGCATTATTTCTATTTCTCGGTTTGCTTTGAACATTGAAGCCAAGGTGGCCAGGGCATTAGCCAATTGGTTTTCTTCTCGTGGGAAGTAATTAAAAGTCACTTCTTCGAATTCTTTGACCAATTCCGCAACAAGATCGCGATATTTGACCAACTTCGAGTCTCTCACTTCCCAATCTCCACGGATTTGGTAGATCACCAATGCCGAATCCCTGGATACCTTTAAGATTTTGATATCTCGTTCAATAGCTGTGCGAAGTCCCATGATGCAAGCCTCGTATTCCGCTATGTTGTTGGTACAGAAGAAATTTAATCTCGCAGTGAATGGGTAATGATTCCCTTCTGGTGGCACTAAGACCGCTCCAATCCCATACCCCAATGCATTTGATGCACCATTAAAACTCATCTTCCATGATTTCTCTTTTGACGACTCACGTTCTTTTTGTGTAATGCACATCAAGTCTTCGTCTGGAAAGTCAAATCTTAATGGCTCGTATTCCTCTGTTGTTCGAGTTGCTAGGAAGTCAGCTATCGCGCTCTGTTTTATCGACTTTTGGTTAACATAGATGATGTCGTACTCCGATAGTAGGATTTGCCATCGTGCCATTCTTCCTGAGAGTGCATGTGATTCCATCATGTATTTTAGTGGGTCCAGTTTTGAAATCAACCACGTCGTATGATACAGCATATATTGTCTGAGCCTTCGAACCACCCAGACCAAAGCACAACAGAATTTTTCAATTGACGGATACTTCGCTTCACACCCTGTGAATTTCTTGCTGAGGTAGTAAATCGCCTTTTCTTTTTTCCCTGACTCATCATGTTGCCCCAGTACACAACCCATGGAATTTTCGAACACAGTCAAATACAATATTAACGGTCTCCCGGGAGTTGGCGGTACTAGCACCAGGGGGCTGGACAAATATTGTTTTATCTTGTCAAAAGCCACTTGGCACTCCTTGTTCCATTCTCCAGGATTGTGTTTTCGAAGGAGCCGAAAAATTGGGTCACATTGGTTGGTAAGTTGAACGATAAATCGAGCGATGTAGTTCAACCTCCCTAAGAACCCTCTGACTTCTTTTTGTGTGCGTGGAGGCGGTAGTTCCTGTATGGCTTTTATCTTGTCTGGATCACCCTCGATACATCTCTCACTGACGATGAAGCCCAGTAATTTTCTAGAGGTAACCCCGAAGGTACACTTGGCTGGGTTAAGCTTTAGCTGGAACTTTCTCAGTCTTTCAAACAGCTTTCTGAGGTTCCCAACATGCTCTCTTTCCCCTCGAGATTTGGCGATCATATCGTCGACATAGACTTCTATTTCTTTGTGCATCATGTCATGGAATAGCATCACCATTGCCCTCTGATATGTTGCCCCGGCATTCTTTAATCCGAATGGCATCACCTTGTAGCAGAATGTTCCCCATATCGTCACGAAGGTAGTTTTCTCCATATCCTCGGGAGCCATCTTTATCTGATTATAACCCGAGAATCCATCCATGAAAGAAAATAATGAATGTCTTGTTGTGTTATCTACCAATGTATCGATGTGTGGCAATGGAAAATTATCTTTTGGGCTTGCTCAATTCAGGTCGCGATAATCTACGCACATTCGCACCTTACTGTCTTTCTTCGGTACTGGGACTATATTAGCCACCCATTCTGGATATTTAGAGACTTGTAAGAAGCCAGCATCAAATTTTTTTCTTACTTCTTCTTTTATCTTTAACAACATTTCAGGTCTCATTCGTCTTAGCTTCTGTTGAATGGGTTTGCATTCTGGTTTCAGTGGGAGTCTATGGACCACTACATCCTCGTTCAAACCTCGCATGTCCTGATACGACCATGCAAATACATCTTTGTACTCATGAAGCAAGGCGATCAAATCATGTTTGGTGTGCTCTGAAATGGAGGTCTCAATCTTCACTTCTTGCCTCTTTTCTTCGTTTCCCAAGTTCACTGCCTCAACAGATTCTTCATAGGGTAGAATCTGTTTATCTTCTTGTTCTATCATTCTCAGTAAGTCAGGGGATGAGACATAATCTTCATCATTTTCCTCAGCTTCGAATTCTCCTAAACAAATAGCTTGCTCGAAATCGATTTTAGGACTTGTAACGGGATTGTTCACGTCGTCGATATCTGAGCACCTGAAAGGTAAATAGAAAAGAAACTATAGAGGAGCATCGAGGTACTGGAACCTACAAACGTGATACTATGGCATGATATGAGATATATATAAAGACAGGCTATGAGAAGAGGGAATAAATATGAAGCCAATGAGAATGAGAGACCATGACAAAATGCATCTTCATTAATGTTCATTTAAAAGCTAAATAGCCAACATAAACTCTTATAATAGATTCCCCTACAACTTAGGGGCGTACAAGAAGTGAGTATTGAGCATTACTTTGGGGAGGACTTAGAAACTACAAGAAGGTCCACGGCAGTCCAGTTATTCGAAACAAATCCAGGGGGGCTAGGGCGTATCATTGAAATGTCTTCCACTGCATCATCCACTTTGTCAATGACGTTTATACTGAAGTTCTGAAGGCCCTTTTCAATCGATAACAACGTGTTTTGTGAATTATCTCTCCCTGGGTATATCGTTCCTGCAGATGTAAATGTTTTCGACAAGGGCGGATACATTATGGGCTCCCATTCCACTTCCCGACCTAAAGCTCTTGCAATCCTCCTTTCTTGCTCTTTCTGTAACTATTTCCTTCTTTGTTGCACGTTAGGCTTGAATCCTAAACCGCATCGAGCCTTGTGGTGTACTGGCTTTAGTGCTCTGACTATTCCTTGCTGGTATTTTCCCAACCCTTTCTCCGCTCGGGCTCCTTTTCCCACAGTCAGGTTGATTCCCATCTTGGTATTCTTCGATAACTTGGGTGCGGGAATCTTATTTCCTTCAACAACAAATGTAGCATTGATAAATTCGAAGGAGCGGAAGGAGCATTCTACTGCATCTTTATTTGCTTCAATGTAGGGCTCGTTAGTAGAGACAGATGCAACAATGTCTTCTTCACTAGCGACCGTGATCAAACGGTTATCCATGACAAACTTGACCTTTTGATGGAGAGACGAAGGAACTACCCCGGCGAAATGGATCCAAGGCCTCCCTAAGAGGCAGTTATATGAAGGTGCGATGTCCATGACCTGGAACTCAATATCGTATGTACATGGGCCCACTTCTAGAGGAATCTCGATCTTTCCCATGACCTCTCGTCGTGTCCATCAAACGCCCTTACCGCGGAATGACAAGGCCTTAGGTAAGACATATCAACCGGCATCCTGGACAGTGTAGACAAAGGCATGACATTGAGTGCAGACCCGTTATCAATAAGCACGTTCGGTATTATATAGCCTTTGCAACCGGTCGTGATGTACAATGCTTTTACAGAACCCCTACCATTTGGTGGTATTTCATCATCACTGAAATAGATGAAATTATCCGCATTCAAGTTGTTCACCCACCTATCAAGCTTTTCGACGGGTACGTTGCTTGGTACACACGCTTGGTTTAACACTTTCAGTAAAGCGTTTCGATGTGGTTCCGAGCTCAACAGTAGAGATAGCACTAAGATTCTGGCCGGTTGCTTGTTCAACTATTCCACGATGTTATATTCACTATGCTTGATAAACTTTAAGAATTCATGTGCTTCATCCTCGTTCACAGGTCTTTTAATTTCTTGCTCAGACTGTGTTTCAACACCAACCTCAACACTACGCATTGGCGCTTTTCCTTTCTGATTCGCGTCAACGGCTTTCTTCTTTGGTTCGTCCACTTCAGGGGAATAACATCTCCCGCTGCGGGTAAAATGTCTCACCTCACCAACACTTCCAGTCGTAGCTTCGGGTATGGTAATGTTAACATTATATTTCCATGGCACCGCCTTGTCGTCCTTGTAAGGGAAAGGAGCCGGTACTTTGATTATCATCTTTGGTTCGACCTCCTTCTTCTTAGCCTCATAATAAATCACCAGAGGTCGATCGGCACTATAAGGGATGGCTGGTGGTTGATTATCAGAGGCGCATATTTCCCTTTCCTCGGCCTCGTCTGTTTTGTCAAAGATCTTGATCTCCTTGTTGTTCATCATACCTTGAAGTAACCCTTTGAATTTCCCGCAAGACTGGATGTGATGCCCTTCTATGCCATGAAAGACACAAAAACTTTGACCCTCTGTACTTTCCTCCTTGAAACTTTTCTTGAACAAGCCCTTCTCAGTCATTATTTCCCATACTTTGCTCAAAGGTGTCTTTATTTCAGATACGCGATCTTTAGCTCGCCACCTGTCTTCCTTCATCACCACGCTCACGTTCCCTTCAGCATGGTTAGGGAGCGGATTTCCAGCCATATTATTAATACCATCAAATCGTAAAATGCCCGCATCAATAAGACCTTGAACCCGTTTTTTGAAAGCTAGGCAATTTTCTGTCGAATGCCCCCGGTTTCCAGCATGGTACATGCAACTGGCGTTAGGATCGTACCATTTCGGGTATGGAGGTTTCAGGGGTACCATATAATGTGGGGATATTAATTGTTTTTCTAGTAATTTCGCGCACAGTTCTCCATACGACACAGGAATAGGGATGAATTGAAGTTTTTCAGGATTGGGTTTTGTTGGTCTTTGTTCATTTTTGGGCTGACTTTGAGTGGGTGTAATATTTGGCGGGAATATAGTGAATGGCCTTTGGTTATCAGTGGCATAGACGGGGTAAGAAGGAGATGTTTGATAGTAAGGGTTTTGAGGAGGAAAATAGAAGTTCGGAGGTGGGCGAAATTGAGGTCGTGGTTGGGTTGGGTATGGATTAGAAGCATAGCGACTTCCAGTCCCCACCATGTGAGTTTCAGGCTTTTTTTTCTTCATGGGTACTGGCCTTTTCGAACTCTCAAGACCTTCCATCCTTCCACTCTTGATGCCATTTTCAATGAGTTCCCCAGACATTACGATATCGGCGAAGTCTTTTGTGGCGTTTCCCACCAGTTTGTCGTAAAATGGCGTTCTCAAGGTGCTGATAAAGAGGACCGTTATCTCACTTTTAGTCAGTGGGGGCTCTATTTGCGCCGAGACGTCCCTCCACCTTTGAGCGTATTGTCTAAACGTCTCTGCTGGCTTCTTTTCCATCATCTGCAGCGTTAGTCGATCGGGCGCCATATCGGAGACATGCTTGTACTGTTCGCAAAATGCAGATGCTAGGTCCTTCCATGATTGGATCCTCTCTCTGTTGAGTTGATTATACCATCAGAGGGCTGATCGGATCAAGCTATCTTGAAAACAATGTATTAACAATTTGTCTTCATTCACATAACCCGCCATCTTCCGACAAAACATGATAAGATGCGCCTTTGGACATCTCGTTCCATCGTATTTTTTAAAATCTGGCGCTTTGAATTTCGGAGGTAGGACCAGATCAGGCACTAAACTGAGCTCTTTGGCACTCAGTGCAGAGAAAACTCCAGTACTTTCTACCGCTTTGAGTCTTTCTTCTAGACTCCTATACTTGTCCTCGGCATCATGCTCCTTCATTCTCAGCTTGGCTATTTCTACCGGATCATCCAAATCCGGAACTATTGGATTAGCGGAATTACCTCCGGAGTTCGACGCAAACATACCTTGCCCTAGATGAGCAGGTGGTGCAGGTCGTTGCTCTAGGCCTACCGATTCCCCTTGAGGATATCCTCTTCGCGTTGCATGGGCGTGGGGTGGAGTAAATCCTGGGAGATAGAGCGGATCCTGATTAACTCTCGAATGGGGCTCTGTAACATCAGGACTTTGCGTGGGCCCTTTTCCTTTGACCAGAGTTGACATCATCTCCATCATTTTGGCCATTTGATCCTTCTGCTCAAGCGATTCCTCTCGGGATCTTAACATCAGATCCCTTGCTTCTTGCTGCGACTTGGCCAACTGCTCTTGCAACTCTCTCTGGATTCTTTCCATTCTTTCCATTCTTTCGATTCTTTCATTGAGTTCAGCATCCATAGCTCTAGTTTTTAGACGTGTCCTATAGGGATGACGTGATTCTAGGTTCGTAGTGTCGCAACTGTGGATTATACGATTTTAGCCTCAGTGAATGATTAAGGTGATATAATTGTTATTGCATGCAATGTAATGCAGATGCATGATATGAATGTACAAAGGTGTTGATTTGATTCAATTCCATTAGATAAACTTTACTAGAAAACAAATTTCCTTTCATAGAACGGACGATTACATAACTTTCCTAAGAAGCCAAGCTAATTTTTGGCCTCGATCCGACGCTGACTCGTATTGTAGACTCAATACATCAGCTTGAGTAGCCAAAGTTTGTAAATGGTCGGCCACCTCTCGGACTTGAACCACAGCTTCACCCATCACATAGTCTCTATCTCTGATCTGTCCTTGAGAATGGTGGAGCTGCTCTTTCCAATGTACATTGTTCGCCTCAAGGAGCTCAACTCAAATTTTACTATCTTGTAATGCAGTCTCGAGCTCTCCTATCCTCCTTTTCATCTCCTCAATCTTATTCTGGTTGGCTCTTAATTCGATTACCGAGTTGCGGCTACGGTGCAGATGCAGCGACTTTTCTAACTCTGCTATTCGGGCGCGTAACCTCTCTTTTTCACTTTGGCTTTCCAACAGGCTCTTTTTCAAAGCGTCCTCCCATACTCGAGCATCTCGAAACTTCTTTTCCTACTGATTGGCTCTGGATTTTTCTTCTTCAATTTCCTGCTGCCATTGCTCTAATGTTTTACCTAGACCAGCGGTTCTGATGGACATGTGCAGCTTCTTGTAGTCTGTCTTTAAGCTATCCAAGTCCTCTTCGGCTTTATTTTTTCCTTTTTTCAATTTTTCAGCTTCGAGCTTGTGGATGTCGACATCTAACCCTAACTGCATCTTTTCCTCCTCTAGCTGCTTTATCCTCTTTCCCAATTCCCGACTCTTTCTCTCGAAATCTTGCTTGATAATCTCTAATTCAGATGAGATTATTTGTAATTGCTCATTTGTTGGTCGGGCGTCTCCTTGGCTTGGCCTTGGGATATTGTCATTGATTCTTTTGCCCCACCACAGATCGTACTCGGGGGTCGTCATTGGCCCTATGGCGAATCTCTTCATTTTTCGGGTTTGAGTCCACGCATCTGATATTTCGCGAACTCTTTTCTTATAATTATCGTCCTTGTACGAAAACTCACACTGGTCTAATCCATGTGTCGCTGGTATGAACTGCCTTGATCGATACTGCCTCATCACTAGTAATGGGGCATACCCGACAGCTCCCCATATCCCGAGTAAAGGGACCCAGTCAAACTCTCCGCACCGATACAAGATCTCGTCGGGGATCATCCACGGAGCCTTCCATTCTACATCTTCCACTCGTAAATTTTGGAGAATCGCTATCCATTTCTCTCCAGATAGGTCGTCCCGCCTCGGTGTATCCGCTAATTCCTTTAGAGGAGAATAATCTTCGAAATAGACTTTGCATGAGACTTTTTCTATCTTCCAAAAATGGCAATGGAACCATGATAGCAAAAGTTGTGCACATCCCATGAACCTCCCTTCGTCCGCTCTTCGGCAAGCATTCAATTATCTGAAAGTTTCGGCTAAGATTGCAGGGACGGGTGTGACTCCCTTGTCAAGTTTATCAAATAGGTCTGAGACCGCTTCCTCTACATACCCCAATGCCTTGGGGAAGATGACCAAACCATAGATGCTTAAAGCGAAGACATCGACCCTCTTTTTCTTATCAGGATGCGCCAAGATCAGATCCTTCAGATGTTTCCAATGGATGCACTTATAATCTCCTTTTTGCTTGATCCGAGCTGTAATCCATTGCTCGCTCATCCCTGTAATGTTCATTAGCCTTTTTGAGAAGGTTGGCACATTAGCAAACCTTGAATAAGCCTTATCAGTTTGAATTCTTGGGCATCGAAACAAAGCTGTGTACTCCTCTATGGTAGGCACCAAATCCACTTTTCCAAAAGTGAAGCAACTGTAAGTCGGGTTCCAAAACTGGGTAATAGCTCGGAATAGGTACTCGTCCACCTTGATATCCAACAGATAGTGTAAATCACCGTAATTATAGTAGAATAGTTGTTTGACCTCGTTGCCCCATGAATCCCATATTTCCTTCAATTCTCGCAGGTCATTTTGAGTCACGCTGATCGAGTGAAATCCCATAACTCTGGTTCATATCCCGCTGTCAGGATGTCTCCTTCTCTTGCTGTACCCTTTCGGACCATGTTTGAACAGCCGCATTGTCCTCCACTCTATCGAGAAACCCCTTTTCCATGTCAAGCTTTTCTATCTAGTAACCGAATATGAATCAACACCTTTTATGATGAAATGTTATGCAATAAAAGCAAAACACAACAAGTTAACATCATGTACAAAAGGAACTTAAAACGAGCAAGAAATAATCGAACCCCTATTTAAGGTAACAACTAGGGTTTATACGGCTCTACTTACAATGGGCTCTTAGGTCTCTCTATATGTGGTTCGGTTCTAAAGCAAGGGTACCTGAACCAGCAGATTCCTCGATCCTCACCCATTATAGGCTCCTATGGACCGAGTTCGGTTCTGGGGAATACATTTCCCTATGGCTGCACGGAGATAAATATCTCACGAAGACATAGGTACGGATGTATCCCGAAAGCGATCCACTATCTTGCACGGAGGTAAAAACCTCACGAAAGAGTAGTGTCTCACTCCCACTTAAGAGGGTATGACCATAACGGTCATGCAGTGCAATGCCAAAGTATTTTGTAAGACTCAACATTATTGGAATCATAATATCAGCAAATGCATCGAAAGAAACATGATTTTTCAAAATAAATTTCCAACTTTTCGACAAAAGGACAAAGAATAATCAATTTTACGGCTTGACGCTCACAAGTCCCCAGTGGAGTCGCCAAGCTGTCGTAACCATTTTTTGAAAAAACGGGAATCGACTTGGTTTTGAAAATAAAAAACGGGAGTCGCCACCGATCTTTTATTAGGTGTGATCGGATCACCTTTGTTTTAATAAAACATTTTGATTTACTAAAACAATGTTTTTGGTCTACGAAAATTTGAGAAAATAGGTTCGGGAGTCGGTTACGTGCGAGGAAGGGTTAGCACCCTCGTCACACCCAAAATTGGTACCAAATTGATTATTTAATGTCTCAATGTCGAAAGTTGAAAATTTAAAAAGAAAAAGGAAATTGATCCTTTTTGGAAACGTTTTAGTTTTCTCGAATTGAATATCAAGATTTTCTCGTTCCGAAGGGCAAAATTTCACATCCAATACGTAGGACACGATGATTTTAATCCTTGAATCCAAGATCACCTCTTAATTCCCGAGATCATGCCTTAAAATAACAAAAGGTTATTCGATTGCTTGGCCAAGCGAGAGAACCGAAACCCAACACATAGGGCACGATCTCTCGAATTTCCAAACATAGAATATTGCCTTATTTTGAAAACTTTTTTATTTTGGATGGAATTTATAAAAGATTTTAGGTTAGGTTTTAAAGAAACATTATTCAAAACGTGAATGAGATTGTACTCGATGAATGACGATAATGTAATACGAATTTGGCACGATGATAACATAATACATGTAATACATAACATTGGAATCGTTAATCTAAAATATTAGCATGCATGAATAATAATGACGATGATGGAACATTAATATCAACAATAATAACGAGGATAATGATAACAGTGATATGAAAACATGAACAAACAAATTATAATACATAAAAGAGTGATAATCGTATAGCTCACGCTATTTAAAAAAAATCAACATTAATAAACAAAGACAGATAAATTAAACAACATATACAACATATTGCAACAAGTAAAAAAAAAACAAGTAAAATGTGCAAACATACACTTTGAAACGTCAATAAATTAATTTAAAAATAGAGAATAAAAAAAGGGCTTTAAAATTGATAATATACAAAATAATTTTCAAGAAATGATGTATCAAAACTCTAAATAAAATAGTACTTATATATACCTATACGTAAAAGGATAAAATTATAATATGAAAAAAAGGATAAATAATAAATCAAAATAAATAATATGTGAAAGACTTTGAAGTAAATAATGTATATATATAGAAAATCTTAAAATAAACAGCATATATATACATATATAAGTTTTAAGGAAATATACATAAAAACTTAAAATAAAAAATAAAAAAATGATAATAAGAATACAATTTTTTTTAAAAGAAAATAAATAAACATATCCTTAAACAGGTCGAGGGCTGGATTGAAGTCAGAATAAATAAACGAAGGCTGAAAGCGCAATAAATCAAAAAGGGGGAACAGGGACCACAACGCCTCGCGCGCAAACTTACGGGGACTAATCGAGAAATAACCCTAAATAGCAAAACGTGGCGTTTAAATAAGGCTAAATTGCGAAATAATCAGAGAACAGAAGGACCAATCGTGAAATAACCCTTTTTAAAGCAGGGAGGCACGGATCCGGGTCACCAAGCGGGTCGACGCGCAGATCTTCCCCCCCGAAACGGCGTCGTTTCGCATTTTATTTAAATAAAAAAATTGCTTTCAAAATCATTTTTCCAGTATTTTCCAAAAAAATCAAGCCTCCCTCTCCTTACTCTCTCATTTCGCCCGACGTTTGGGTTTCCTTAGCCGTCCGTCACGCCACCGCGCCACCACGGATCGGTGACCGGCGAACCTTCGACATTGCACCTACGGGACTCAGGTAAAGTTTCTTTCCCTCTTTTATTATTCAGTTTTTGCCGGTTTGTTTTATTGTTTTGTTTGCAAAGATTTTTAAGAGAAAGAATAGGTAAAACGAAACGCCATCGCAAAACAGAAAAAAAAAAGATGAACAACGAAACTAAAAAAAAAAAAAAACACCTTTTCAAGTTCTATTCTGTTTTTGTATTCCTCGAGTGTTCGTAAAATGAAGTGTTTTGAGGATTCTCTGTACGATCCAAAGTAAACCCCCTCGCTTTTCGTTTACAATGGTTTTGGTTTTTATAACCCATTTACAAAAGCATGGTTTTCGTTTTTGTATTCCTTTTCTATTTTTCAGTTGTGTCTTCCATTTTCTTGTTCATTGTGTCTGTTCCTCTTGCAGGGCGTGGGCGAGGCACGAGGGTGGTGGGGGCACAGGCGCCTGGGGAGCCGCGGTTGTCAGAAGGCATGGGCGCGGACTGATGGCAGAGGTGGCACTTAGGCCGAGGCTAGTGGGGCAGGCGGCGAGTCGGCGGCTAGTGGGGACGGACCCTAGGGTTCCAAAAATTCTTAAGATTTTGGGCCATTGGGCCTTTGTAATTTTGGGTCTGTTGGGCTAATTCAGTTTGGGCTAATTGGGTAGGGTTTGAATTGGGCTTAGTGGGTCTGACGGGCTAGGTTATCGGGTTTGGTTTAATTTGGTTTTTAATTGGACTGTAATTGTGGACTTTTAATGGTTGTTGTTTTGTTTGTGGTTTAATTTTGGGGTTTATTTCACCTTGGGCCAAAATTGGCTATTACACATGTTACATGTTTTACATGATCTTTCACATGCTATGGTTCATCACACTTGCATTTATTTCAATTATTCAATTCAAGCATAAGTTATTCATCTTAAAATTCAACTAACATATTCAACAACTTAGCACATAATTTGAGGCCCCTATTAATTAGACACAAATTCAAGACGGATATACGAATTTAAACTCCTAACATTCCAAAATAAGCACCAAAGTGCTGATTAGGATTAAATGCACTAATCTCCCTAACACTCCACAAAAGTAATTGCACCAAAGTGCCAATACAAATTTCATCGAATTGCCAGAACAAATCGCACCAAAGTTCCAGAACAAATCACACCGAAGTGTCAGTATGCTCCTACCAATAATGTATACGAATCCTATGACAGGACAACTATACTCAAACTCTATCTAAGACCATTTAATAAGACATTTCTCATATTCATATGCATAAGTCTCACATCTTATAATCATTACACAACATTTTCATAACCCGTTCATCTTAATATCATGTTTTCATATATCAATCTTTTATGAGATCACATGATCATATAACATACATTTCATATATCTATTTCTAAACATTTATCATTACATTGTAACATGAACTCATTCACATAAATATTCAAAATACATCAGTCATCATATCACAAGTATACTTACCAATCATGAGACAAATAAACATTTTTACCTTATTTAATTTGCTACTTAATAGGATATACATTTAAATCAAATCACGGTAGCGCAAACTGAAATGGAGCTACTCATTTATGACCTTCGCCTTTCCATTATCCCTCGACGTCCCAGCGTAGTATTTAGCTTTAGTAATTTGGAACGACAAAAGTGAGGAAAACTTATTAGCATAAACAACAATTGGTACGAGGAAAAAGATATCATCCATTCTCTTTTCCACTCACTATATATATATATATATATATATATATATATATATATATATATAAATATTAGCAAAATAATTGAACTTAATTAAGCCTTAAATGGATGGTTATTATCTATCATTAATTAAACTAGTGGAATTGGATGAATGAGATAAATTCATTCAACTATGGAATAATGATGGTAATATATCAACATGGTCCTTGGATCAATTCCAAATAAAGCCTCACACATTTCTTTAATCAATTCTCACTTGTGATAACTCATTTGCAATTTAGCCCCTGTATTATAATTAACAACTTTCTCAATTTAATTGCTCGTAATTCAATATTATAGTCTCATACTAGATACGTTAACTCTTCAATAAATAATTCACTAGATCAATTTAGAAAATCTACTTTGAAATTGTGTTTTCCAACATTGTTTAAAATCGGGTCGTTACAACATATACATAACTATTATTGAAATAAAATTTGAATTTAACACCTGATTTGCTTGAACTGGCTCGATTTGGTTAAATAAGTCACTTTTAATAGTTAACTACAAAAGATGATATACTATTACATAATATAATAATATAGTATATAACTATGAATAAAACTATTAATACATATATACAAATATTATTATATTATAGAAAGCTTCAAAAAATATTTTAAAAAATCAATTAAATCTCTAATAAAAGCTACAATAATTTGACTCCTTAATTGAAAATTAGCAATCAATTGAACCTCCAAAATATAGCTTTCCATCAAAGCATCTAACATGGGATGATGTGGCAATTATCATTAAAAAATGATGACTAGGCAATTGGATTGGAAAAAAAGTGACGTGAAAAAATAAATGAATGTTTTAAATTATTTTATTAACACTATTAATATTTTTGTTGAATTTGTAGATTTAACATTAAGAATTTTATACTTATAAACATTACATGTAATAAGTATTGTTTAGTTATGTTATAGATGACATTTTTATTAAAATAAAACATCTATATAAAATTATTGCTTTATATTAAGTGAATTTTTATTGTGTTATCATCATGTAAAAGTAAAATTAATTGTTACATTTGAAATATAATTTATAAAATATCAAAATTATTTGAATATGTTTTAAACTTGTCCAACCAAAACTGATTCAAATCTGAGAAAATTCAAGCTAAAAAAATTCGAATCTAAAAGGGATCGAGTCAGAGAAAACTTCTAACCCAAGAATATCCAAGCCTGAACTGATCTGAACTCGAGATAATCTAAACTCAAAAAGAGCTCGACTTGAGTTTGTCGCAACCTATTCGTTTGACACTTGTACTAAAAATTAATTATACCCTCATAAATTAATTTAAAAATCAATAAAAGCTTTCACATGATAAACATAATGTGAATCACCGCAACAATTGTCACATCATCATATAATAATAGGTTAAATGTTATCATAAAAAAAATATTTCAAAAATTTAATTAATTGCTGGCTTTGAAGTAATAAGTGAAATGATTGCAATTTTCAATAAAAAATTTAATTATTTTACATAACATTTAAGTCTTAATATTTTATAATGAACAGTACTTTAAATTAGGTAAACAAACCGCCCGACAAATAAAAAAACTAGCCGACTACTTAGCCCAATATAATTGTAATAGGGCAGCAGAGCAGAGCAAATAAAATAGTTTTGTTTATCAGAACTATCTAGAACACAACAGATTTAATGTTTTAAATGTTTTAATTTTAGTGTATGTTTTTCTATTTTTAATTGATTTTGTAATCTACAAATATTTTTTCTTCTGCTTTTCCCTATTTTCCATTTTTCGTATTTATTAAACCATTCACCTTTGATTTCTAATTCGGTTAAGAAATTACGAAAAAACATATTTTTGTAATTTAAAAAAATTTATTATTCGAGAGTATTTTAGTCTTTTCATTCTAATAGAAATCAATTAAAATATGTATACGGCGAGATTTAAAGCCGCACCAATCAAATTACTAAACTTTATTTTGATGTATTTTAATATACACAATTTATTATCTACAGCTGGTTGGACCATAGTTGAATCAAGAATGGGTTGGAGTGGTGAATGGAAAATTAACACAAAGTTGAAATGAGATGGAAAAGAAATGCCTTATTTTATTATAATGTTAAATGGGCCTGGCCCAACTTGAACAAGTCTACATCTTAGTCCGTCAATATTGACCCAATATTATTCGGAATATAATTAAGAAAGAGATGGTGGTAGTGCAAAAACCTGTACTTGTTTTTAAAATATTAAAACGGGACTCAAGAATCTTCCTCCTCCCTCCCCAAAATCATAACAGAAATGAAATCCCATATATAATGACTGAAACACCGGATTCCAATACATGCTTATTTACCTCAAAACCCCGTACCTTATTTTTCACCGAAACCAAAAAAGAAGCTCCCTTTGCTTGAAGAAAAACGATCCCTTTCTTGTAAGTTTCCTCTTTTCTTTTATGCTTTAATGCTCTTGTAATCGTAAAGCACTCTCTCTTTTTTGCCCCCTTTGTTATTGCTACCTTTTTCCCTCTCATTCCTCTTTTCCTTTCTTTTTGTCTTTTTGGCTTCTTTGGGTACTTCCCTTTCTTCATTCTGTTTTCTTTAGAATGTTTTTGGATGTATTTTCTTCAATGGCTTCATGCCAATTTGTTTGCTTTTGTGGGTTTTCTTTTTCTTAGGCATTCGTATTAAGTGCCTGTCAAAAAGCCCCTCTTTTTCTTTTCATCTCTCCCTTTTCCTCCTCTGCTTAACCTTTTCAAAATTTTTTAACTTTTAAACTTTATATCTGTATTTGCTCCCATATGTTGAGCTTTTGATGCTGTTCGTTTCTGAGAAGATTTCTTCTTAACTTTCTATGAGGTGCTTTTGTCCATACTTTATTACATGCACTTGTTAGGGTGTCCCCAATTCTCCTGGTTTCAGTTCCGCAGTTGAGAGGGGCCTTTTATGAACTTAAATCTTATATACTAACACCTAAATTTTGAAAGTTTTTGATTGTTTCTAATCATCTGTAGTTGTTGTTCACAGCAGGAAATTAAACAAGAGAACTTGATCAAAACCATTCCTGCCTTGTCTTTGGCTTGTTTAAAGCTGATTTTTGAGTTTTCATTTTTGTATCTAATTATGGGGGATCATTTTGTATTACTAGTGGACCGGTTGATAACTGAATCCACATTGGAAGCTGCAATTGAAAGCAGGAACCGGTCTTTTCAGGCCACTGCATCAGTGGTTGATGACACTAAGGTATTCAACTCTTCTCCAAAGTTGAATTTATCCTCCCTGGGGGAAATTGTTGAATGTAGGATATGCCAAGATGAGGATGTAGACTCGAATATGGAGACCCCTTGTGCTTGTTGTGGCAGCTTGAAGGTTAGTTTGGTGCTTATTTGACTATAATTTTTCAGAATATGAATATATCTGTAAATGTTATGCATATTAAGATAACCCCACAAATTTTTCACTATAATGATTTGCAGTGTTCTCATGGCGCCGCAGTTGATAACATAAGTGAAACTTTTGCATGTTTTATAGATAAATTAGATCACTCTTTTAGAGTTTCTTATTATAATTATATATCTTAGCCTTACACATATACATATATCGCCTTACTCACTCATATGAGCACTTTTGTGTTGCACGTTGCACCTCATGCAATATAAGGGTTCTAGTGCCTAGAGTGCGCCTTGCAACATTGACAACATTTTGTTTCCAATTTTAGGTGAATGATGTGATGAACTTTGTGTAGTTTTTGCTCCTTAGAAGTTTGAATACATCATCAGTTTCAATCGGGCTCCTATATCCTTCAATACTCCTTCATTTTCAATAAATCTTTTTAAAGAATCCAGTCTAGGGGAACCTGTGAATATGCATTTTCCTTCTGAAGGGTTTAGCTAGTCTGATTAGTTGAAGCTTGATTTTCCTACTAACCCTTTTTATTTTTATTACAGTATGCGCATCGCAGATGTGTACAGAGATGGTGCAATGAGAAGGGCAACACTACCTGTGAAATATGCCATCAGGTACCATAATTTTACATTCATGACCCATGGTTCTTGTTAAAGCATTTTTTTTCCCCTTCTAACCCCAACTTCTTAAAGTGGTATGGTGCTCGAATTCTTCATTGATATATAGTTTCTTACCTAAATTTATGTGATCATACATCTTCTGCATTACAGCAATTCAGGCCAGGTTATACCGCGCCACCTCCCTTGTTTCATATTGGGCGTATTCCAATGAACTTCAGGTAAGTCTTGTTTGAAATTTAACTGTTTTAGGTATTAACTAAGAACTTCTAGTCAGATTAAGAGATTTTAAAGTGCTTCATTTTTCTCTGGAGTTTTATGAATAAGTAACCTTTATGCCTTTCTTTTTTATTATGAAATCAGGGGCAATTGGGAGATATCTAGGAGGGAGTTAAACAATTCTGGCTTTATAGCAGTGGTCTCAACAGATCACAGCTTACTGGATTCTCGCTATGATGAATATTTAGCTTCGACTACAAGAAGCTTAACCGGTTACCGTTTGGTTGCAATACTTGTAAGTCTCTCTCCCTCTCCCTTGGTCTGTTTTAACTTGTTAGATTGACATGGCATGCCACTGCTTATCAATGTCCAACAGATTTGGACACGCTTGACATATAAGAATTGTATGATATTATATGGAAACATTACTGTCATATCATATTGTACTCATGCTTTTATCTTTAAAAAGAAAAAAAAAAAAAACAAAGTATTGTGTGACTATATTTGTGTTTAAGTTCTTTTTCTAATTTGTTGTGCTTTTAATCTGCAGTTCATGCTTCTTTTGGTTTTACGGCATATTCTTCCTGTCCTACTAAGGGGAAGCGATGACTTCTCTTTCGCATTATTTATCGTAAGCCGTCTTTTTCCCCCATGCATTTAAAGAATACCATCAGATTCTTTACTTTTAGACTTATAAACTTATCACTTCTTTTGTGTTACAGTCGATATTACTTCGGACCATCGGAATTATCCTGCCAATGTATGTCATTTTTAAAACAGTGACTGCCCTCCTTTGCCGCAGGCAACATCAGGTGAATACTTGCCATTAATTCAGCTTGTATTTCCTACTGTTCCGGTTGGCTGTCTATTGTTTGCTTATCAGAGCTACGTTTTTTTCCCGTTGTTCCATTAGGAGACACCAAATTCATTGTTTGCTGAATCAGAGGAAGAGAATGAAGTTGCTATCATGCAAACTCAGCCTCACATAGTTAACATACATTGAATTCCGACATGGATAAGATACAGATCTCTGTATCTTCAGTAGGTGAAAAAGAGTTGAAAAGTAGGGGTTGATATCAGGTAATAATATAACTTGTTTCGCAGATAATTTTAGCTATCAAAGAAATATACATTAAAGCCAAGAAATACAATGTACAGTGTATATATTTATTGTGCAGTTTATAAAAAGAACAACCACAAATTCAAGTGAGATTTGCTTACTTGTACAAAAAATAAAAGAAAAACAGATTGTATAAATATATCTTTCTATCTATTCATTTATTTTAAAGTATTGGATATTAAAAGTTTGCTAATGATATAAACAAAATTTAAAATGACAATTTCAACCGATAACTAACTATTGGACTCAGAAGTTGGAGCCCATAGACAAAGAAGATAGTACCATGAAGGCTCTTGGGATAAAAAATTGGGTAGATTAATTTTGTAAATTAGATCAAAAAGCAATCATTTTTGTAGGGGTGAGCGTTCGATTGAATCGAATGAAAAAATTTCGAGTTAATCGAGTTGACGAATCATATTTTATCATCTTAATTTGATTTGAAATTTTCTCGAATCGATTCGAGTGAGATGGAATTCGAATCGAATATATTTGTTCGAGTTAAATTTTAAAAAATAATTTTGGGTCCTTGTAATTATTGTCACCCATCGAATAGTTTGTCCACCTTCTTTGCTTGTTTAGTTCTTTCAATTATCTTCATATTCTTATCACTACAATCTGACTAAACAATTTAATAATATAAACAATATAAAATGTGAAATTTAATTTAATAATATAAATAGTAGATATAAATAAAACTATTGCTATTTATGTTTAGTGATTTTTTTGGATAATTTTGATTTTTTATTTAAGAGTAAAGGGTGAAAAGTAAAAGTTTAGGGGGAAAATAAAAAGTTTTGGAAAATAAAAGTTTGAGGGAAAATAAATAGGGAGAGTAAAATTTTGAAGGGAAAATATTAAAAAAAAATTGGAGGGGGGATGGGTTTGGGGTAGATAGGAGGTGAGATGGGAAGGGAGTAAAAGTTTTAGGGAAAAAGTGGGAGGGAGTAAAAATTTGGGGAGAAAATAAAAAGTTTTGAGGGTTTTGGGGAGTAAAATTTTGAGAAAAAGTAAATGAGAGATTAA
Organism: Gossypium australe; assembly: GCA_005393395.2. NCBI lineage: Eukaryota > Viridiplantae > Streptophyta > Magnoliopsida > Malvales > Malvaceae > Gossypium > Gossypium australe. The sequence continues at coordinate 105,481,603 of CM016614.1, forward strand.
AATTTTGATTGGAAATGATTTTGGGTAGATTGGGGGGTTGGGATGGGAGGGGAGTAAAAATTTTGGGGGGAAAGTGGGAATGAGTAAAAGTTTTGAGGGAAAAGTAAAAATGTTTGAGAGTTTGGGGTAAAAATGTAAAATATTATAGTTTGATATTCGAATTATTCGAATTCGAAAACTCAACTCGATTCGAACTCGAAATTCGAAAAAAAAATCGAGTTGATTCGAATAACTCGATTCGTTTAACTCGAAATTTAAATTTTTTTCGATTTTTTCGAGTCGAATCGAATTTTCCTCACCCCTATATTTTTGTATCTTTGGTCTTGTTGCATGGTGTTTACGGAAGATCATAAACTTTTTTATTTTCCAAGGAGTTTCATGGAGTAATATGGATATCATTAAAGTATCAACTAGTTAGGCAAAGCAGTTTTTTAACACCCAAAGGTGGGATCCATCAAAAGATTACAAGTTTGACTCTGATCGCTCATTAGGAGAAGGTTAAGTTTGATTAGGTTTTTTACACCAAAAAAACAAGGTATCAGATGTATTTCATGTTGATGCACAGGGATCAGTTTTAATAGTAGAAATGGAAGAATTTTTAATAAAAAAATCAATTTACTTTTATAGATTAATTTACTCATTTTTTGAAGAAAAAGAATAAAATGTAATTTAATTCTTAATACAAGAGCCTCTATAATATTTTTACCAAACTAAACCCATATCCAATACCCTCTCAATAAACATCCTTATCCTCAAGGATTGAAGTGTATTGTTTAATAAGATTTTTATGAAAACTACCCACCAGCTCTTCAGACGTTTGTTTAACATTATTATCCTAATTTTACCAATTTCAGATTGTATGCATTTATTTATTGATTTTTTATTATACTATTAAATTACTTGATTCATTGTTAATAGAGTTTAAAACATCAAAAAAAAAAAGTACTGAAAAAAAACCAGTATGTAAAGTAAAAATTCAGTAATTATTGATTTTCAGTGAACTAATGTTAAGCAAACAAATACATTTATTTCCATCCTAAATTAACCATAATTCTTATAGTACAAATTACAAACCAATATATTGTGAAGAAGCAAATGGATCAGAACTGAGGCGTGGGCTGGCAAGGTAATGAATGGCCGAGTTCTTTGAACTTGATTCCGGGATGCACCACTCTTACGGATCTAAAATCAACCTTCATCGGCTCTATTTGGGCACTAGCATGTACCATCCATGTAATTTACCAACAAATCTTGAACCATGCCTCGATCTGGCATCTTCCCTGCAGCACCGTATATGGGTGCTAGACCTCCGCTTATCGGCCCTGGGTTTTCTCTCACCTGAAATGGAACATATATATAAACGAACCGAATATTGACAATTCAGCAAATTCTCAACTACCAATACTACAAAAGTTTCTCTCTAACATACCAGTAAACATTACAAAGACAAAAAAGAAAAAAGATGCTTACAGTTTGTACGGCTTCCCTCAAATCCTGGAGGAAGGCATCAACTACTGGTACATGTTGAAGAGTGACACAGATATGAATGCTGTTTCAACCACATCAAAGAAAAGAATCAGTCCTGATAATAGAAATTGCTACCAAGGTAACAGATTCTAACTTGAAGACAAGTATACTAGTATCTATGAAAGCATCTAAAATTCACAATAAAATAACACATTTAATCAATCATACTAGAGGCCGACCAGAGGTACAATTCATCTCAAATGACTAAGGGAAGTCAATTCAATTCAAAAGCAAAGAAAGAATGAGGTAAACAGTGGTCACCTGTTGGGCCTCTGCAATGCATTTAAATGCCAACCTTTGCCAGACATGATATCATTGACTTCAAATATGTCCAGAACAGCAGATCCAAATGCCACAATTGTCATGTCTGGGTTCCCAATGATGAACAACTCAGGAATCTCCTTTATCCTACCATTTGAAATAGCTGTTATTCTACATATCTCAATATTAAAGAATTCAGCGGAAAATGTGAAATGAATTCAAACCCTTTCTGAATCATCTTCGATACTTCCATGATTTTTCTTGTGTTCTCCAAGTAACCTATGCGTTTTCAAGGAAACAATAATCAGCCAAAAACCAGAACCCCTGAATAATCTAACAACAGTGTAGATGACAATTTACTAGCTTCAGGCATTGTGGACTAGAAAGAAATTTTGCTACCTTGTTGTCCCAGAGACATCATTGCTGCCCAAGCTCCAGCAATTACTCCTCCAGGCCTGCTTCCAGCTATGGTTGGAGACACATAAAGCCCACCCGACCACTCAGTAACTGTCCATGAAAAAAAAAAATAAAACAAATATAACTGAGTACCACATTTCTCACGTAAATTAAGAATTAATTCTAGCATCTGAAAGATAATATCAACACAGTATCTGCTCTCTTTCAAAATATTCCTCCCTGTTATACCAAACTAATGCTTTCCATCTCATCTTAAATGTTTAAAATGGTCCCGAGAATCAGAAATACTATCCTAGAAGTGATCTGCCTGCCTCAGTTTTCTGTTTGAAACAACCCTAAGATTTTCCTATCCCCCTTCTTTCCCATCTCAAGCATATTTCTCCTTTTCCTTTTCTTTGACAGTAGAGATTCTACTTACCAGCTACAAATTGATGCTGTTAAAGAACAGTCGGCCAAGAAATCCAGCATAATTTTTAGTAGCCGCCAAGCAAAGATGACATGAAAAGAAAACATCATAAGAACTTGCTCAGAAGTGTAAGAAATATGTTAGACAAATATCTGAAATAAACCTTACTGACTTATCCGATTTTATCACAAACTTAATCTTGACACTTCTATTAAAGTATATATTAATACAATGTACATAGTCAAAAGGCAGAATCAAAGCAACAAAAACAGATAATATGCATTGCAGAACTAGTACAGAAAATTGACATTTGTCAGTAGAGACATATACCTCCAAATCACCAATTTGAAGGCTTTACTTCAGCAGCTAGATATAATCAAATAATAAAGCCCAAACAATGTTCAATACTGTTCAAAGAGAAATGTTAGATACCTTTCTAATGTCATGATTTCTGTAAAGAACTACACTCGTTCCTTTAGGAGCCAGCCCATATTTATGCACATCCGCTGAAATTGAAGTTACTCCCCTAACAGTGAAATCAAATGGCAGAATTGGGTACCTGAGAAAAACATATAACCAATCAAGTTTTAGCCAACATTCCTGTCATAGAGATGGAACAGAAACAATTATATTAAGAGCTTATGCTCCCGATAATACTTTCTACTCCAATTCAAAAACAAAACACTAACATTTCCAAACAAGAATTCATGTATCAAAGGGAGAAAATCACTACCTGTAGTCCATACAAGGTATCCGCTAATTAAGATAAAAAATTGGAAAAAGAAAAGGTAAATTGATACTATCATAGTGAAATAATGAATAAAGTGGCAGCCCCAATCATATAAAACAGTTTCCTGATAAAATTGCACCTGATAGCAGGTTATGCAGATCACACAATCAACTCAATGGCATAAAACACACAAGTTGATAAATTCATTCAAAGGAAAAAATAATGTCAATAAAAGTGAAGACACTTATCCAGAGTAAGAAAACCTTAGCGCATTCAACAACTGCATAGAAGAGAGAAATACTAATCTCTTACAGGGAAAAACACTCAACTTTCTCCAGAATAAAATGAATAACCAGTTATTCATTGAAAACTAGAACTACTAAACAGGTTGGTATCAATTTTTAAAAAGTTTTGATGACTCAAATAAACAGTTCCTTAATGAGGGAAGCCAGTACCAAATCAACAATAGACAACTACCCTCTTCAAAGAACAAGAACTGAACGTAACAAGGACAAGATGACTACCACAATTCCAACATCTTAGTCCATGTTGAAAAGAAAATAAATTATATGATCTAATACAACTGAGAGTTCAGCAGCACATACCCGAGTTTACGAGCAAAAGGCAACACAAAGCCACCAAGACAAAGGTCAACATGGAGACAAATTCCATAGCTATCAGCCAGTTTACCAAGCTCCTGTGAGAAGGATGCTATATTTTATCAGAAAGGCTCCCAAGTAAAATATAACATTAACAAATTACATTTAAAAGCTTTTCCTACCCTGACGAAATTAGTGGCTTACCTCAATAGGGTCAATGATGCCATGAGGATACCCAGGTGCAGATCCAACAATCTGCAGAATCATAAGAATTTTGTCAGGCCAACTTACAACAAAGACCTTAGCTGCATATAAGATTACTGAAAATAATATAGGCATGCATACCAAGATTGTGTTTCTGTTAATTTGTTTTCTGATTGCTTTGACATCTGCTTTAAATTCTTTATTGACAGGGACGCGACGGAGTTTGATGTTAAAATATTGTGCTGCCTTGTCATATGCTGAATGTGCAGATTCAGCTATTATCCTATGGTTTGGAATCGAATAATTCAAATTGATAAAATCGGGATTGATAATAAATTAATGAAATAATTTTAAGTAGATATCAGGAAAAGCTTACATTTCTGGCCTTGTAATTCCCTTCTTCGCCTTCATGTAATCCCGAGATGTTTTCACTGCTAATAATATGCTCTCAGTTCCTCCTGATGTCATGTTTCCACAAACTTGTCCTCCAGAAGCCTTCTCTTTACTGCCAAGTAGATCTGCTGTCATAGCAACCACTTCAGCCTCAAATCGTGCCACACTCTGAAACACATCTAAATGTAATGGGTTGGTATGTGCAAACCTGAAAATAGTCAACAGCACTTTTTAAAAATGTGTAGCTGAAAGTGGAGTGGGGTAGACATGATTTCCTCAAAGTAATAATAGAAAGGATATAAATTTTTAACTGACGCAAATAGAGTATTTTAAGCACTCTTTTTGGTAACCAAGATAGTGCCGAGTAATTATCTGAAACTTCCAATCCAATCAAATGAGTTCAAAGCATTGCAAATAATAACATACCAGAGATGTTCTCAGGAATTTTATTTTATTTTTTAAATTGAGAAATTAGGGTATCTTACTAACATCGAGCATGCCTCATTGATCAAAGTAAAATGTCCTTCAGATTCACTTCCACCAATGTAGCTGGACAAAAGTAAACCCATAATTTATCAAGCTCAAGCACAATTCAACAAAAACTGATTTATATTTGAAAGAACAAAACACATACAATTTTTCTCTCAGACAAAATTATAAACATACACTGTACCAGAGCATTTTCCTTTCCAATCAGCATCATTGCTCTTTACATCTTTCATTTCCTCTAAAACACCCACTCCTAAACCTGTGGTTGGCAACTCTGTCCTCCAGTGTTCTCTTTTGGATTTGCTACCAGATTGTAGCTTATCCACAACCTATATTATTCAGACCGGTATATGTAACAAATTATATTCATCCAAATTTTCAAGACAAAATTTACTAAGACCTGACTGATTGGAACATAAAATCCACAAACAATATTCAAAAAACAAAATTGCATGATGCATCTAGAGCAGATATTAGTATTCTAGTTCTAAAAGCAAGAACACAAGTGTCTCTACAACATGTTGAAACAACAATCACAAGCCTTCTCTAATTCATGTTATAATGAATACTTGTGCACTTCCGCAGAATTTCATCCAACAGGAGTTTAAAATATAATAGTTAAACGATGTAAGAAACACTTCCACTGAATTCACTATATAATCAATAAACAACATCCCTGATGGTGTCATTCAGGCTTTGGCTATTCTACACCAATATTCCAATATTATTTATCTCTCTTTGGCTCTTACAGTTTAATGAAAGCAGCACTCATGCTTAGTTTAAACAAATACACAGTAGCACTCATGCATAGTTTAAACAAATACACAGTACATTTCCATCTAGACAAACACCAAAAAAGCAAAAGAGTGCTACACTACAGTCTCACAACCCAAACTGCAAGCCCTTTTTTTTAAATTCTATTTATGAGTTCCCTTATTAAATGCAAAATAGAAGGTAAAAAAAAATTATATCAATCAGAGAGAAAATTCTAAATAGTAAAAAAAAATTATATCAATCAGAGAGAAAATTCTAAATAGCGCCAGCGACTATAACTGTAATACAAGAAATGAACTAATCATTCACTGATATAGAGTAAGGCCCTCCATGATGCCAAATAAAAGAAATCAAATAAATCCAAGGAACCGTACCATACTATAAAATGCAAGCCATTAATGTGTTTTCAGATATCCACAAACAATAGTAGCGGCCAGCGTTGAAATCATAATACTACTACACTAACAAATGCTATGAATGCAACTCAGCGGAGGCGTATTAAATGCTTCCAGTTATTCCTGATCCAGTTACAATATATTCTTTCATTCATTGCCCAAACAAAAAGAAAAATAAATTTCTATTGGTAGCAACGAATCAAAACTAAGCATTAATCCGCAGCACGAATCAAACTGAGTGTATAAATCATTTTTATAAAAAAATCAATAAATATGCCTTAAATTATAAGAATATATATATAATCTGACCTTTTGTTTCTCTGCATCAATATAACTCTGGACACCAGGAACCAACCTTTTTTTTGTAAAAAAGACGTTTTTTTGCAAAATGGAGAACAAATTGATTAGTCAATGAAAATGAATATTTCCGCTCTGAAACTTAAATAAAATAAAACATGTAAATTTTAATAGATTACTTGATGGAACTCATGAACAAGGCTAAGACCGTAGCTTTGAGGCCTTTCTCGTGAATAACGGAAAGGAGCGAGTGAAGTAGACGGGCGATAAAGAGAGTGAGCAGAGGGGCGAGAAGCAGAGCCAAGGGTTCGAATTGTGAAAGGAAGAGATTGGCAGAAAGTCTGAAGCGAACTAAGAATGAATTCAACCAAGAAGAAGAAGAATCCATCTTTGTTTTCTCCTGAAAATTTTAGGAAGAAGAGAGGATATGTGAAAGGGTTTATAATGTTGGGGTTGGTAATCGCGTGCAAGGCACGTCCCTTACTTGTGTTTTGGCGGGGGTGGATTGCGTGACGTTGCCTCACTTCTCCTTCGACTTTCCTCGTTCCTTATTATCTCACAATCCTACAAAACTAAATTATTCCTCTAATAATTGCAATCATTATTTTTCTTTAATTTATTTCATGAATTAATCCCAATCTCATTCTAATCAAAATGTTTTAACTCCATTAGCAATCCCATCATCTATTATTGTTTATTTATTTCACAAATAATTGAAGTTGTTGGAATATTATTCTACCTAAAATATATGATTTATTTTTTCCTTTTAAAATAAAAAACTAAAAATTAATAATTAATAATCCCCCTACAAACTTCACATTTATTTATTAAGTTGTATTTGAAGTGTTTAAATTTCATTCATCAAATATATTATTTTGGAACTTCGACTTATACATACTATGATTTTGAAAGAATATCAAGTTAAATTTCGACATATTCTAAGGGAACAAAAAAGATTGCAGATTGCATAGTAAAGATGTCAAATGGAGATTTGAATGTGAAGTGTTGCTTTGTTGAGCCACCTGAGGATGTTCGAAATTTACTAGAGAATGATATTCAACCGTCTAGAATAAGGTCAGATATTAGAGTCGTGTAATTAGAAATTTACTTCTATATCTTTTAACCAATATATATTATTTACTTTAAAACTAAACTAAAAAGGTAGGAATTGGTATTTTATTCATGAAAGCGTTGCTAAAACTTCAACTATGAAATTTAACAACCATAATTATAAGGATGTAAATTCTAGTATTAAAAAATATTTTAAAATTAGAAAGATTCATCAAAATATCCATTAGCTTTCAATATATGATGATAAGAACGATGAAGGGACAATTGAAATTTGTTTGGCTTTAATTTGATTCAATATCCATCGACGAATAAAAGAATATTTTAAATCCAAGTTGATCTGATGACCAGTGTTAGAGATCAGAGAAAAAATTGTTTGAATTTTGATTCGCAGATTTGTGACATCCAAAGCTGTTTCATAAAAAATAAAATCTAATTGTATAAAAGAAGGGGAAAGAGAGCTTCTGATTGGTGCAGACAGCGCAAACAGAGAAAATCATATAGCATCAATTTTAACAGCCTATTAACTTAAATGAAAAATTTTGAATAGTAAAGCGATCAAATTATAATTTTTTTTAAGTTAAGTGACCAAAAATGATAACCTATCTATAATTTAAGGACTAATGGTGCAATTTACCCCTTTTTATTGATGATATACTCAAACTCTAATATTTATAAGACGTAATTTACAATTTAGCTCTTGAAGTATACTTATTATCCACTTTGGTACTTAAAATTTTTTTTACCCAATTTGATACCTAAAGTATTGATTTGTTATGGTTTTTGGTCCAACTTTTAATAGAAATAAAAAAATCTGGCGGCCAATCAGATAAAGCCACGTGGCTTGATCTATATTTTCATAAACTATTTTTTTGTTAAAAAGCAAAAATATATTATTAATATAATGTATTTCTTAATTATTTTTTATTAAATTTCTTTTTCACCCCTTCTTGATCCTTCAACAAAAACCCATTTCTAAGAAAACCCAGATTTGCATTTTCTTCAAGTAATTCTTGTATTCTCCACTTCTAATTTTACTACATATCATATCTATAACATCCCAAAAATCTCAATGTCACTAATAGTAGTGTTGAAAAAGATAAATAACAAAATTTCCCAAAAAGTAAGAGTTTATCAATTGAATAATGATAGTAAAGTCAAAATTTGACATTAGAAAAGAAAGTATAAATAGTAAAATTTCAGTAAAGATTAAATTGAAAATTTGTGAAAGATGGACTAAAAGTACAAATTTAGTATTTTAGAAAAAGGAGAAAATTTTTAATAAATGTTTTTTTATGAATGTGACGTGGATATGAATTGATAGGTGGAATAGAAAAATTGATATATATATATATATATATATATATATATATATATGGAGTAGATTGAGAAGTGGTGAAAATATAGGGACTAAAGTGTGATTTTATCATTTTTTGAGAAAAGGGCTTAATTGCCATTATGTCATGAACAAATAATATCTATTTGATGGGAGAAATTATGACCATTGGAATAAAATCATGTGATTAAATGTGAAGCATTGATCGATTCAATTAATTAATCATTTCAATTTGAAGCATATTGTTAACCTAAAATTCTTTGAAATTAAAGTGAATTATCAAATCCAACTCTAATTCAAGAGTGTTCTTTTATATGAAAACAACCATGGATGCTTGAAGATGAAGATGGGAGTGAGAGAAAGTTTTTGGGTAAGTTTATATTATGTTTATTTGAATGTATAATTTGATGTGAAATTGTAAGAATTAAGTGTGTATAATTATGTTATATGTTCTAAGTGATGAAAGTATCATGTTTATGTATGATGTGGATGACTTTATGAACAAATTGATGGATGATTTTAAGTGATTAATTTGATAAAAATTGAAATAATGACTAAATTGTAAAATTTTAAAAAGTTCAAATTATGAGAATTTTGATGCATAAATTAATTTTTATGATTATGGGATATGAGACTTCAAAAAGAGAACATTGACTGATAAGGTTCGAGCTTATATGGACCAAATTGTAAAGATTTTAAAATCTAAAAATTTTGGTAAAAGGGGCTGATTGTAAAACATGGAAATTCTGGGCTGTTTTTAGAAGGAATAAAATATGTTTTTAAGGATTAAATTGTAGAATAGTGAAATTTTGGTGTAATATCCTGAAAATGGGCTTGCGCATTTTTGTTTAATTTTATGAAAAAGTATGCATTTATGTGTTGTGAATGTGTTGTGTGCATTTTTAGAATCTTGTCAATATAAGGAAATGTCCTAGGAAATGTTAAGTTTTAAAGTTTAAAAGAGGAAACTAAGGTAAGGTGGTCTTAAGAAAAATTTATAGAGGAGATATGACATGAAATCGAGCTTGGTAAAGTGGCTGCAAGGCGTCACTTAGGGCCTTGGAGTGTGACGCCTCAGGCCAAGGAGAAGGGTTTGGGTTCGAGTCTTGATGGCAGCAAAGTGTGCTTTTATTTTTCATTTTGGCGTCAAGTGGGGGTTATTTAATTTATTTTGAATAAGTGGGGATTTTTTTATTTATATTAAGTGGACAGATAATTGGGAATTTTGTTTTATTTGTTTTAAATATTGAGATAGTGGATGAATGGGGGTTATTTAATTTATTTTGAATAAGTGAGGATTTATTTTATTTATTTTAAGTAGGTAGATAATTGGGGATTTTGTTTTATTTGTTTTAAATATTGAGATAGTGGATGAATGAGGGTTATTTAATTTATTTTGAATAAGTGGGGATTTATTTTAAGTGGGTAGATAATTGGGGATTTTGTTTTACTTGTTTTAAATATTGAGATAGTGGATGAATGGAAGTTATTTAATTTATTTTGAATAAGTGGGGGTTTATTTTATTTGGTATAGATAGAAGATAATGGTGACTTTAGTTTATTTAATTTTAAATGGGATGATAATGGATAATGTGATAGATTATTTTTTTAAATGTTGGGTTTATTTAATTTTATTTTGAAAGAGATGTATGGAGAGAATATAGGAAATAAATAAGGGGTATAAATAGGAGGGATCATTGTTTTGGGTATTCTTTTCTTTATTCATTTTCTTTTTTTTTTTGCCGAAATTTGTTTCTCTCATCCCATTCCATTTGTTTCTTCTCCAATTGACCAAACCGAAACTATTCAAGGCTCCAATCTTTTCTTCCTATTACCAATCTTTCTTCCTCCAGACGTCATAGCCGAATCACCTTTTCTCCTGTGGCCGAATCTCTCAGTAGTCAGAGGAGAGTAAGGTTGATCTTTTGATGCAAGCTATTCGATCGGTTCTAATAGTGGGGTAAGGAACTCTTTGTTGTTGATCTTCTTCTCTATACCTTCAATTAAGTCGACGCTATGGAAACTAATCCTTTTTTTTCTTTTGACCGAACTTTGAAAGGGGTCTTTGGGGATTCTTGTAGCTATCGTTTGGAGAAGTGATCTTTCGAGATTTGAATATCCACAAGGCATATCGACATCTCCATAGCCAAGGAGTTAATTTCGGGATTTGAGAATTTACAAGAAGGAATACAACAAAGTTTCGGGACTTGATTCTAAGTCAATCGGCAGCAAGGGATTTGAGATCTAAGACATTAGATCAAGCTTTCGGGACTTAAGTGAACCGCTAAGAGTATCAAGTGTGTACCCCACACTATCTTTAATATAATTTATGGCAATATTTAATATGAGCATATTGATAAGAATGAGAATTAAGGCATGATATTGCATAATGTGTATGATATATGGGGGCATGTGGGATATTATGAAAAGGGGAAGTGAATGTGGTGACCTAAGACCACGATATCTGAATATGGTGTCTCATGACACAAATTATGTATCTGGTGGCTATGCCACGAATTTTATAAGGGCGATGAGCACGTCGACTGCAGCGACTGCCTTCGATGATGTGTAGCGGATGGAGGGTTGACTTAGTAGTCCCCACGGTGTGCGGGATGGTACGGGTGATGTGTAGCGGATGGCATGTAGGTTTGGGTTCGGGTTGCATCATTATTTCCTATCTGTTATATGAATATGTATGTGATATGATAATGTATGCCTAAATTGTTAAATTTTAGTGTTGGTTACACATTGAGTCTGTTTGACTCACCCCGTTGGGGAATATTTTCTTCCAGGTGACGATCAGTGATGGACCGGATCGGCAGGAGCTTAATGGTGGCTATGCTCAGCAAGGAATTACTTTATTTGGACATTTTATTTTTATTTAAGTACTTTAAACTATTTGGGTTTGTTTTGATGTAATAAGGCCTTAGTATGAACTTTATTTCTACATGCACGTTAAATTTTTTTTTTTTATATTTCGAACTTTTTATCAAATTAAAGACTAAATGTTTTACTTAAATAAACCCTAAATGTTTTGACACATAAATTCACATGATTTTAATTAAAGATAAAATCTATCGTTCGACATATATTTTAACTTAAAAGTTTTGAGCTTAACAATGGCATCTTTATAAAAACTTCTATTTCAAAACAAATTGGTTTTCAACTCGAGCCCAACCCAAATCGAATGTTTTTTGAAATCACTTAAAGATGTTCAAAGAACTTGAACAATTTTTATTCGAGGAACATACCAGATCTGGTCGAGACTCGTGGGCCGGGTTTGGGGTGTTTCATTTGGATTTTAGGGACTAAATCGTAAAAACTACAAAATTTGATTTTTAGAGGCTGTATTGTAAAACTGTAAAATCTGAAGTATAAGGATAGTTTTTTAAATTTTGAAACATTTATGTATAAACATGGACATAATAATTATATAATTTATTCCATGAAATATTTGATAAATAAATGTGTGAAATTATATAATGGAATTTTGAAATTGGTTAGATTGGTTATGATATGTATGTGATTTTGAATATTTGTTTGAGTTGTGTATACGAATTTATGATGAATTAGTGAGAATAATAATAAATTAAGCGTGTTAATGTTATGAAGAGTTTTAAAAAATTTTAATGTGTCACATGCTAAATTTATTAGGTGAAGCAAATGTGATACTTCTGAGTTTGAGGAAAAAGAAAAGGAAATGGTAGATTAAGGCCAGGACAAAGAATGGAAAGGAAGTCAATAAAAGTGATTAAATATGAGAAGATAACGCGCATTTCTTTTCCCAAAGGCAAGGAGTTGAAACATGAGAAAGTTAAAAAACATGACAGCATCAGTTACGATAAATCAAACATGAAATAAATAAATAAAAACATGTTTTCAAGCATTTATTAGTCCACGACGCATGCAGAAGCATCTTATCATACTTCCAACCCAAAACATTTTAATCAAATCCAATTCTTCTTCTTAGAAATGTTATATATATTTATATGAAAATTATAAATATATATTTTTAATAAAATTAATTAATAATAATACATAAAATATCTATGTTATTAAAATGAAAAAAAATATATTAAATTGTTTATCATGATTTTGTCATCAATTTTGAGTCAGTATCGAGTTGACTTATAATACCATTTCAATCAAATACATTTTTAATATATATATATATATATATATATATATATATTTGATGGAGGTAACGATGTGCATAATAAAATTAAAATGTATAAAATAATTAAAATAAAGTTTTAGCTAAATGGTATACTAAAGATCTTACTAATATAATTGGCATGAGTTCAAATATTACCATATGCATATTTTTATTGGGTTTTTAAAGTGAAAAGATTAAAATACCCTCGAATAATATTACTTATTTTAATTATAGAAACACATTTCCATAACTCCCTAATTAAGTTGGTTACCCAGTTGAAGGTGACACTAAATCAATTAGGAGTTTAAATAATAATAAGTATAGATATACAACTAAAGGGTAATAAAATATGCATAATGAAATTAAAATATAAAAAACTATTAAACTAAAGCTTTAATTGAATGGTAAATTAAAACTTTTACTAATGTAATTGGTGTGGGTTTAAATCTCATTATATGCATACTTTTATTTTTTTAAATGTGAAAAGACTAAAATACCCTCAAATAGTATTACTTATTTTAATTACATGAGTGCATTCCCATAACTTCCTAACCGAGTTGGTGAACCGGTTGAGAGTAGAGGTATCCATGGGCCGGGCCCAACCAAAATTTTAGGCTCATTTGCTAGGCTCAACCTAAAAATAGGCCTAAAATTTGCCCAAGCCCGACCCGCCCATATTAATTTTTTATATAAGATTTTTGAAAAATATAGTACATCAAAAATACTAAAAACATTAAAATAAATACTTTCCAACAAATTGAAAATAAATTAAAAAACAATATGTATACTTAAAGAACACTAAGATAGGTGCAACTTAACAAGCAAATGCCTATAAAATAGTAACAAAATTAACAATAAAACGAAAGTTATATAATATTCAAAAAATAACAACAAAATAGTAGCAGCCTAATAGTGAAATGGTAGAAAAATAGTGAAAAAACAACAACAAAATAACAACAAAATAGTAAAAACAAAAAAAAAATTGCATATTCGGGCCAGGCCGGGCCAAAAAGCCTTACCCGAGGCTCGTCCCATTTTTTAAACTAGCCTTACTTTTTTGCCCAAGCCCATTTTTTGGACCTATATTTTTATCCAAACACTATCACTTTTCGGGTGACCCGGCCCATGGACGAGTCTAGCTAAGATTGACATCGACTCAATAATAACACAGATGCATGTGGAAACAAAAAATTTTGAACACAAATATGCATTTAAAAATAACATACAACAAATAATGAAATGTAAGATTTAAAACTAATAATAATAACACAGATACAATATGTACGGAATTAAAATAAAAAAGAGTATAACTTGTGAGTAAAAGAAAATTGAAATAGGTAAATACATCATATTAATAATATTAAATGCACTCCAATTGTTTATCATAATATTTTCATTTTTTTATAGCACATCAATAAGTCATCAAGTTAGTAAAAAAAAATTAAAAGTTGAATATCAAGTTGACTTGTGACACCAATGCAATTAGTGACATTATCTACATATGTGTATACCCACATCACCAAAATTTGGTGAGCGAAATAATTTTATTTTAAAAGTTAAATTAAAGTTTTCTGAAGAATTATTTTGGTGTGGTGGTAAATAATTTGTTTATAAATCCATTAAACACGGCTTTAATTTCTAGATATGTTAATTTTAATTATTTTATTTAAAAGCTATATAAAGATAAAAGGTTAATCAAAATCATAATAATTGTTATTTAATAAAATATGTATTAGTCATTTTCTAATTGAATTAATACCCGATTAGCTCGATTTTATTAATAATGTAAAATATTAAAGAGAAAAATAGGAATAGATTGGTATTTTTTGGCTGGTTTTATTATTATAAATATTATAAACAGGGGCGAAGCTAGAATAATCTTTTAGGGGGGCCGAATGAAATTTTAATTTTTATATTTTATATCTTTATAATTTTCAAAGGATTAAATCGAATTTTTATAATTTTAGAGGGGCCAAAATACAAATTTGTCTTTAATAATTTAAAATTTTTAAAAAAGCTTAAGAATTTAAATAACAATTTTACATTTTAGAGGGGTGATTATAAATTTATTATGATTTCTGCGAAAGCAAAATTGAAAATTCCAAATAATATACTTGGAGATGAAAATGGTGACAAATAGAGTTGAAAAACCAAATATTGTATTTTCTTTGGATTTAAAAAATGGTTGTACAGTACAACCAGACAGTTTACAGAAGTATTATAATATATAAATGCCATTCAATTTTAAAATATTAAGTAATAATAATTGTCGAAACTATTTTTTTGTTTGGAAAACGGGCTGACTTTAACAGGAAAATGGAGTCGCCACCAATCTTTTTGAAGTGTGATTGAGTCACCTTATAAAACATTTGGTCTACGAATTTTAAGAAAATGGGTCCGGGAGTCGGTTACGCACGAGGAAGGATCAGCACCCTCGTAACACCCAAAATTGGTACCTTATTGATTGATTAATGTCCTAATATCAAAAATTGGAAGAGAATATGAATCCTTTAAAAACGTTTGGGTAATTCGAATTGGATATCGAAACTCTCCTGTTCCGAAAGAATGAAATACCACATCCATCACGTTAGGATACGATATTTCAAACCCCAGACACCAAGATCATTTCATGATTTCCAAAATTCATGCATTGCAATTTTAAGAAGGGTATTCCGCTATTTGGCTAAACGAAAGAACCGAAATCCAACACGTTAGGGCACGATTCCTTAAATTTCCAAACATGGAATATTGCCTTATTTTTAGAGTTGAGAAAACACGATCAAAATTTTAAAAGGATATTTAGTCCTTTGGATAAGCGGAAAATTGAAACCCAGCACATTAGGGCACAATTTCTCAAAACTTCCATGCACAAAATATTGCATTGTTTTTAATTTAAGGAAACACGGACACAATCTTAAAGGATATTTAATGATTTGGCCAGACGGAAACCGAAACCCAGCACGTTAGGGCACGATTCCTTGAATTTTCAAACATGAAACATTGCCTTATTTAAGAAACGCGATCAAAATCTTTAAAGGATATTTAGTCATCTAGACGAACGAAAAATCGAAACCCAGCAGGATTGGGCACGATTTCCTGAACTTCCGAACACGAAATATTACCTTTGTGAAACCCTTTTTTATGAATTTTGGAAAAAAACAAAAATAAAAATGTTGAAATGTAAACACGATAATAATAAGGGATAATAATAATAAATACAAAAAGGGGGAAAGGAAAATAAACAGTAACAAAAATAATATGTGACAAATAAAACAAATAGTAATAATAATAATACTTCTAATGAAACTAATGAATATAGCAAAAAGGTAAATATAATACTAAAATAATAAATAGATTTGTGAAAAATATAACGTCGGTAATGACAATATATCGCAAAGAAAAAAATAGAAATAAAAATAAAGAACACACAGATTTTACGTGGAAACCCTTTCGGGAAAAAACCACGGGCAGAGGAGAAGAAAATTACTATGTCGAATTCGAAATCGTTTACAAGAGGAATAGACCATGTCTATTTATAGGCTTATAAAGCCATATTCTAATAGGAGTAGTAAGATTGAAACTCCTTATTCTAATCAATATCAAATAGATGGAGTTTAATAAGGTTTAAAAAACCTTATTCAAAATAAAATAAAAGAAGTGTAATTCTATAGGGATTCTTCTTTTATTTTATTTTACCATTGTATTTTATTTAAATAAGAATTTGGGTCATAATTCTAACAATCTCCACCTTGACACGAATTCTCAACGAACAAGTTCTTCATCGCGAACTCTCAACGAACAAGTTCTCCACCTCTTCCATAAAACCCCTTAAGGGTTTAACTTCAACAATGAACACCAACCAAGTCTAAGCAATGCTTAAACTTGGTTATAGGAAGTGACTTAGTCATCATATCTGCAGGATTTTCATGAGTACTAATTTTGCTCACAACAATATCACCACGAGCAATAATATCACGAACAAAATGATACCGAACATCAATGTGTTTTGTTCCCTCATGAAACATTTGGTCTTTTGTAAGGAAGATGGCACTCTGACTGTCACAAAATATTGTGCTGATTTGAAGGTCTTCATTGAGCTCACTAAAGAGTCCCTTCAACCAAATAGCTTCTTTACAAGCCTCAGTAATCGCCATGTACTCAGCTTCAGTGGTAGACAAAGCAACTGTAGTTTGCAAAGTAGCTTTCCAACTGATTGCACAACCTCCAATTGTAAAGACATAACCAGTGAGAGATCTTCTTCTATCAAGGTCTCCAGCAAAATCAGCATCAACATACCCAATGACTCCATCTCTAGTTCTTCCAAACTGTAAGCAAACATCAGTAGTACCTCGTAAGTATCTTAAAATCCACTGAACTGCTTTCCAATGTTCTTTACCGGGATTCGCCATGTATCTGCTAACTGCACTGACTGCATATGATAAATCTGGACGTGAACAAACCATAGCATACATGAGAGATCCCACTGCACTAGAGTATGGAACATGTGACATGTACTCAATCTCATCATCTGATTGTGGAGACAAAGCCGATGAAAGTTTGAAATGGGCTGCTAAAGGAGTACTAACAGGCTTAGCACTCTGCATATTGAACCTGCAAAGAACTTTCTCAATGTACCCCTTCTGACTTAGGTACAATTTACTTGCTTTTCTATCTCTGAGAATCTCCATACCAAGTATCTTCTTTGCTGGTCCTAAATCTTTCATCTCAAATTCTTCACTTAGTTGGGCTTTGACCTTTCTTATCTCTCCTTTATCTTTTGCTACTATCAACATGTCATCAACATAAAGAAGTAGATACACAAAAGAACCATCACTGTTTTTCTTAAAGTAAACACAGCTGTCAAAACTACTTCTTTTAAAATCATGAGAAGTCATAAAGGAATCAAACCTCTTGTACCACTGTCTTGGTGACTGTTTCAAACCGTAAAGAGACTTTTTCAGCAAGCAAACATAGTCCTCTTTTTCTGAGACTGTAAAACCCTCTGGTTGTTGCATGTAAATATCTTCCTCAAGCTCTCCATGCAAAAATGCAGTTTTTACATCTAACTGCTCAAGCTCCAAATCTTGCATGGCCACAATACCAAGCAAAGCTCGAATCGAACTATGCTTTACAACTGGGGAGAACACATCTGTAAAGTCCACTCCTGGAATTTGACTGTAACCCTTTGCAACAAGCCTTGCTTTATATCTGGGTTCTTCAACTCCTAGAGTCCCTTCTTTCTTTTTAAACACCCATTTACAGCGAACAACCTTTTTACCTTTAGGAAGTTTCACAAGATCCCATGTTTTGTTTTTGTGGAGTGATTCTATTTCCTCTTGCATAGCAAACATCCACCTTTCTGAGTCTTCACAGCTAACAGCCTCAGAATAATTTGACGGCTCTTGGTTTGCATCTATATCTTCAGCCACATTTAAAGCATAAGCAACTAGGTCAGCCTCAGCATACTTCTTTGGAGGTTTAATCTGATGCTCCACCTGCTTTTGATTTTCTTTATTGGAAGAGTCTTTAAGAGATAAGTTAGGTAGCATAGCAGTTTCATCAAAAACAACATCTCTGCTAATCACAACTTTTCTATTTTCAGGACACCATAACTTATACCCTTTTACACCAGCTTTATAACCAAGAAAAACACATTTAATGGATCTTGGTTCCAATTTTCCATTATTAACATGAGCATACGCAGGACACCCAAAGACCTTTAAATCAGAATAATTAGCAGGATTACCAGACCATACCTCTTGTGGAGTCTTTTTCTCAATGGCAACGGATGGAGATCGGTTGATCAAAAAACATGCAGTAAAGGCTGCTTCGGCCCAAAACGACTTTGGTAAGTTGGCATTTGACAACATGCATCGAACCTTCTCCATAATCGTTCTGTTCATTCGTTCTGCAACGCCGTATTGTTGTGGAGTATGACGAACTGTCAAATGTCTCACGATTCCTTCTGACTTACACAGTTTATTAAACTCATCAGAACAAAACTCTAAGCCATTGTCTGTGCGGAGGTATTTTATTTGTTTTCCCGTATGTTTTTCAATCATAGTTTTCCAAGACTTAAATGCGGAAAACACATCGCTTTTCTGCTTCAGGAAGAATGTCCAAACTTTTCTGGAAAAATCATCAATAAAAGTTAGCATATAATTAGCTCCACCTCTCGAAGGCACTCTTGATGGCCCCCACAGATCAGAATGAATATACTCCAATGTTCCCTTCGTGTTATGGATTCCTCTGGTGAATCGAACTCTCTTTTTCTTCCCAAAAACACAAAGCTCACAGAACTTCAGTTTGCAAATTCCTTGCCCATCAAGAAGTCCTCTTTTGCTCAATTCTGCCATGCCATTCTCACTCATATGCCCTAGGCGCATATGCCAAAGTTTAGTAATATCATCATCTGACAAAGAAGAGGAAGCGACAGCTGCATCACTAATAATAGTAGAACCCTGCAAAACATATAACTTGGCATTCTTTCTCTGCCCTTTCATCACAATGAGGGAACCTTTGGAAATCTTCAACATCCCACTTTCAGCTGTGTATTTGTACCCTTTTGAATCAAGAGTACTCAATGAAATTAAATTTCTCTTCAATTCTGGAACATGCCGTACGTCACTAAGTGTTCTGACAACTCCATCAAACATCTTAACTTTAATTGTTCCAACACCTGTGATTTTACACGAAGCATTATTTCCCATCAAAACAACACCTTCAGACACCGTTTCGTAATTTGTAAACCAATCCCGATTGGGACTCATGTGGAAGGTGCAGCCTGAATCAAGTATCCACTCCTCGCTCTCTTTAGAATTGTTGACAGAAGCGACTAGAAGTTCACCATCACTGTAGTCTTCTACAATATCAGTTTCACCAGAATTTTCTGGTTGTTTTCCCTTTTGATTCGCAGCCTCCCTTTTAATCTTGTTCTGTAGCTTATAGCACTCAGATTTAATGTGCCCTTTCTTCTTGCAGAAGTTACAAGTTTTACCTCTGTTTGAAGACTTTGATCTACCCTTAGATTTACCGCGAGGATTCCGATCCTGTGTCCTTCCACGATCATCATCAGCATTCCGATCTTGTCTCCCACGAACAATAAGACCCTCTCCCTGGGAGTCGGGTTTAACCACAAGATGCTTCATCTTATCATACGAGGTCAAAGAATCATAAACCTCATCAACTGTGAGAGACTCGCGGCTATATAAAATCGTGTCTCTAAAGGTTGAATAAGACGGGGGCAACGAACAAAGTAGAATCAACCCTAGATCTTCCTTATCATACTGAACCTCCATGGCCTCCAAGTTTGAGAGAATTTCTTTAAACACTGTTAAGTGTTCGTGCACAGACGCACCTTCCTCCAAACGATGAGCACCTTCCTCCAAACGATGAGCATAAAGACGTTGCTTCATATGCAACTTGCTAGTTAAAGTTTTCGACATACATATTTGTTCTAGCCTCTTCCATAATGCTGCGGCAGTCTTCTCCTTCATCACATCCTGCAAAATTTCATTAGACAAATGCAGATGTAACTGTGTTAGTGCCTTTCGATCCTTGCGCTTCTTATCTTCCTCCGTCAATGTCAAAGGCATCTTATCTACCCCTAGCAGGGCTTCCTCTAAATCCATCTGTGCAAGAACTGCCTACATCTTTATCTGCCACAACGCGAATCTGGTGTTGCGATCCAACAGCGGAATTTCATACTTCAATGACGCCATTACCGTGATCGAGATGAAAACCCGGAAGCTCGGATACCAATTTGTGAAAAATATAACGTCGGTAATGACAATATATCGCAAAGAAAAAAAATAGAAATAAAAATAAAGAACACACAGATTTTACGTGGAAACCCTTTCGGGAAAAAACCATGGGCAGAGGAGAAGAAAATTCACTATGTCGAATTCGAAATCGTTTACAAGAGGAATAGACCATGTCTATTTATAGGCTTATAAAGCCATATTCTAATAAGAGTAGTAAGATTGAAACTCCTTATTCTAATCAATATCAAATAGATGGAGTTTAATAAGGTTTAAAAAACCTTATTCAAAATAAAATAAAAGAAGTGTAATTCTATAGGGATTCTTCTTTTATTTTATTTTACCATTGTATTTTATTTAAATAAGAATTTGGGTCACTTAATTCTAACAAGAATAATAAAATAATAACAACAATAAGCAAAAATAAAAAAATTAATAAAAAAAGTAATAGTAATAATATTAGAACAATAGTACTAATAAAAAATAGTAGTAGTAAAAAATATAGGTATATTGATACTAAAAATATAAATATAATAATAATATACAAAAAAAATAAAGTAAGCAAAATATATATAATTATAGTACATATAATAGAAAGAATATGATTATAATAATAATAGTACTAGTAAATTAAAAATAGCATTAATAATAAAACAATAGTAATAATATTTTTTTAAAAAAATAATAGCAGAAGTGAAAATAAAAGTAATATTAATGGTAAATATAATAATAATAAAAGTAATAGTAAAAAAAATAGTAGTAGTAAAGAAAATAAAATAAAATGATAATTATAATGGTAAGATAATAGTAATAGTAAATTTGGAATAATAATAATACAAATAATAATAGTAAATATAGTAATGAAAGTATAATAGAAGCAATAATAATATAAAAACGGTAAAAATAATCAATTTGCAAACCAAATTAAAATAGGGACTAAATTGAATTTAAAACAAGAGTTTGGGGCAAAATAAAAAACAAATGAAGGTGAACGGGCCAAATTGTAATGCACGCGCAACATAGAGGGGCCAAAATAGCAACTAATCTCGCTTCTTGAAACGGTGCGCCTGAATGCGGATCAAATTGAAGTGGCGAACAAGATTCAAGGGAAAAATTAAAATAAAAAAACCTGAATGGGACACAATTAAAACAGGGCGCAAGAAGGGAGGACTAAATGCGCAATTTACCCATTTAGGGGTAAAATCGCGCGGATCCAGCTATGGATCGGGTCGTCGCGCGCGGGTCTCTCCTCACCCTTCAAACGGCGTCGTTTTTAATGCATTAAAACATAAAAAAAATTTCCTTTCATTTCTCTTTCTGCTTCAACAAAACCAGAACCCCCCCTTTTCTTATTCTCTAGGGTTTGAGTCCCCTAACCCCTCGTTCACCGCCGTGTCACCACCGGTCAGGCGACCGATCATGCGCAAGTACGAAGGCCTGGTAAGCTTCTTCCCCTTTTCTTTGCTTTCAGATATTTTTTGAAAAAAAATGTAAAAAGAAACTATATAGAACAGATAAGATATGCGAAAATTACCTTTGAAAAACTGTTCTCTATTCAAATGTCTACCTATCTTTTACCAAAAGTTTGCTTTAATCAACTGATATTATGTATTGGTATTTCTGGAAACTGTGGGTGTATTGCTTTCCTGTAAAAAACCCCCTTTTACATTGTTATTTCGGCTCTTATATAGCCATTTTTACAACCGAGTTTCCTCTATTTTGTAGGTACATGGAGGCGCACGATGCGGAGGGTGCGACGACGTGGAGCGACGCAAGACTCGGGGACGCGAGACGTGCGGCGTTGGGATGCTGCTGCGGCGTTGGCGAGAAACAAGGGCTAGGGTTTTTCCTTTTTATTTTCTGTTTCGTTTAGGCTTCGTGGGCCTCGTTTAAGGTTTGGGTCTGGGTTAGCTATTTGGGCTTTTAATTGGGCCATCCGGGTTTGGGCTAATCTGTTAATTTTATTGGGTTTTGTATTTTGGACTGTTTATTGGACTGTTTTTTAAAATTGGACTTTTGTTTTATTTTTCCTGGTTTTGGTTTAATTGGTACTGGGCCCGGGCATAATTCGGGCTCTACAATAATAATAACAACAATATTTTTTTGTTCTTTTTACTCAACTAGTTTTCTTAATCAAGTTATTAAAGATCTAATTACGTAATCACAATAACTTCTCACGCCTTTCAATAATGAGATTTTTTAAGAAGCTATTAGGTAAAGCCACCCCTTTCTTATTACTCAATTATCAAAGTTCCCGGGGATTTTTCTAATTGATATAATAACACATTTAGTCCTTAATACTTACATTCCTTAACAGTTTGATTTTAATTCTAAAAAATTCAATAAATTTTATCCATCAATTTGATTCTCAAACACATATAATCAAATACAAATACAATTATATTTAAATACATATAATCAAATACAAATACAATTACATTTAAATACATAATAATTAAATCTCAATAAACGTATACGTAAATTTATGATTTTGATAAACTCAAAAACTCAATAAAATTGTGATTTTTATAAACTTCATTTATAATCGTGATAATAGTATTTAAGGGTGAGTGTTCAATCTAATCGAGTGAACATATTTTGAGTTAATCAAGTTGACGAGTCATATTCTATCATCCTAATTCGATTTGGAAATTTTTTGAATCGAGTCGAGTGAAATAAAATTCCAATTTAGTCAAATCGAGTGAAATTGTTCGAGTTAAATTAAAAAACTAAACATGTCAAATTTAAATATTGTTACAATATAACTAATTCCATGCTAGAGCACATAAATTTGTAATCATGTATATTTGAAAACATTTTCAAAGAAAATAAATAATAAAAAATATACTTTAGTATGATAAACTTGAATCATTAATTAACTTATTTAAGTTCCAAAATTATTATTTTAGAAAATTTTTAAATTTGTAAAATTTGAAAACTGGTGGCAAAACTATAAAATATGAAAAACAGAAGACACACGGTCGTGTGCCCTAGACCGTGTGGAGGGGGTACACGACTATGTGGCTAGGCCGTGTGACAGACTGTGGCCATGTGGTATTTGCAAAATCAACCTACAGGGGAGACATGGCCGCGTGGAGGGTCCTAGGTCATGTGAGAATAAAAAAACCTAAGGTTTCAAGGGAACATGACTATGTAAGGGGTCGTGTTGTAACACCCTTAACCCGTATCCGTCGCCGGACTAAGGTTAAGAGTCATTACCGGACATATCGGAACATTTTACGCTCATTTCACAACATCAATCATACAACATCATTTCATAATGATTCATACACATATAGTCCCTTTAGATAGTCTACGAGATCTTAAACATACTTTAGAGAAGGTTCGAGACTAAACCGATCTCATATAGAACTTTACGGAACTTAGAAAATTTTTCTTTCAAACCAGGGCACACACCTATGTGGCTAAGCCGTGTGCCTTACACGGCCGTGCCTTGGACTATGTCTCAACCTGTGTGCAAAACTGACTTGAATCACACGGCCTGTCACATGCCCGTGTGTTTGGCCCGTGTGCAAGTCTGACTTACTTCGAATCGGGATAGTGAAGGACATGGTCGAGACACACACCCGTGAGCTCAACTGTGTGAACAAATATAGGCCAATTTGCCACCTAAAATTTGGTCATACTTATAAGCATCAAACAAGCATCAATTCATGTCTCAAAGGCAGCCATAAACATACCAAATCATGTAACTTACCAAAATTTACCATTTCTTTTGGCCATTTAAGAACACATCAAAACATACCAAAATTTGTATCACATAGCATGCACTAAATTCACTCCATAGTCACATTCATTATCAAGCCATATCACATGGTCATAATTACACATTTCAAAACATAATCAAAGTTCTCTAGCCTATACATGCCATATTGCTATATGTACATTTTCAAAAGGTACCAAAGTATAGTTTGACAGTGTGGTGAAGATCCTCGATGATTCCCGAGCTTCCAGTAGCTTCGATAATCTATAAAACAATTAAAACACACACAAAGTAAGCTTGTAAAAGCTTAGTAAGCCATATACAAATAGACTTATCACATAAACAATTTCAAACTATTTCTTTCATATAAACTATAGCAATCACAATAGCAAATTGTTTATATGAAAACACATTGCAACGATCACAAAAACGTAGAAATTATCAAAAACCGAAACAAAAACATACCTTGATTAAGCTTGAATAAGGCCGAATAGAAGAAAGCTTTAAAACCCTTATTTTCTTTCTAATTTCGGTGGAAGAACACTTGAAAATGATGAACATTTTGGCCTTATTCACTTAATTCATTTTGATTTAATGAATTACTAATTTAACCTTAATGAAATATTAATATAAAACACTTGAATCATGAACATAAATGTCCACTAGCCCTATAATGGCATATTAAACTTTTAAGGACTTCCCATAAATTAAATCATAACAAATTAACATATTAACAATGAGAATGCCACTTTTACTTTTTATGCGATTTAGCCCTTTTCGCAAATTAAGCACACAAACAGATAAATTAAATCACGAAAATTTCACACATACTAATTCACACGCTGTAGACTCGGAAAATAAAATAATAATATAAAAATATTTTTTGACTCAGATTTGTGGTCCCAAAACCACTATTCCGACTAGGGTTTAAACCGGGCTATTACAACTCTCCCCTCTTAGGGATTTTCATCCCTGAAAATCTTACCATTAAACAGATTCGGATATTGCTCTCTCATAGCATCTTCGGGTTCCCACGTAGCTTCTTCGACCTCGTGTCGATGCCATAATACTTCTACTAATGGAATTTTCTTATTTCTCAATTCTTTAACCTTGCAAACTAAGATACGGATCGGTTCTTCTTCATAAGTCATATCGGACTTAATCTCTATCTCAGATGGAGAAATTACATGCGAGAGATATAATCTGTATCATCGAAGCATCGATATATGAAACACATTATGGATCTTTTCTAACTCAGATGGTAGCAACAGTCTATAAGCAACCGACCCAATACACTCGATAATCTCATACGACCCAATGAATCTCGGACTCAATTTGTCTTTTCTGCCAAATCAGAATATTTTCTTCCACGGAGACACTTTCAAAAATACTTTATCACCAATTTCAAATTCAATATCTTTTCGTTTCAAATCTGCATATGACTTCTGTCGATCAGTTGCTGCTTTCAGACTATTTCGTATCATTTTTACTTTCTGTTCAATCTCTTTAATTAAATCAACCCCGTGAATTTTATTTTCACTAAGTTTAAACCACTACAGAGGTGTTCGGCATTTCCTACCACACAAGGCTTCATACGGTGCCATTTTAATGCTTGATTGAAAACTATTATTATACGCGAATTCAATCAATGGAAAATGCTGTTCCCACGTACCTTCAAACTCAAGAATGCAACATCTCAACATATCCTCGAGTATCTGAATAATCCGCTCGGATTGACCATCTGTCTGCGGGTGAAAAGTAGTATTAAAGTGTAATTTCGTACCAAAAGCCTCTTACAGTTTCTTCCAAAATCGCGAAGTAAACCTCGGATCTCTGTCAGACACAATAGATAGTGGCAACCCGTGCAATCTCACAATATTAGAAATGTATAACTCAACTAACTTATCAAACGAATAATCCGTTCTCATCGGAATAAAATGAGCTGTTTTTGTCAATCTATCAAGTATAACCCAGATTGCATCTTTCTTTCTCGGAGTTAAAGGAAAACTAGACACAAAATCCATCGTCACTTTATCCCGTTTCCACTCGGGAATCATAATCGGTTGTAACAAACCGGATGGCACATGGTGTTCAGCTTTAACTTGCTAACAGATCAAACATTTCGAAACAAAATCAGAGATATTTCTTTTCATTTCAAGCCACTAGTAAAATTTTTTCAAATCATTATACATCTTTGTACTTCCCGGATGAACAGATAAACGACTGCTATGTGCTTCATTCAAAATCAACTGAATCAACTCTGGATTTCTCGGAACATAAATTCAATCTCGTAATCTTAGACAATCATCAACATCAATTCGAAATTTAGAATCAGAAAAATCACATTGAGCTCGTTTCACTAGCATTTCATTATCAACTTTCTGAGCATCACAAATCTGCTGTAAGAACAACGGTCTAGCTTTCAATTCGGCTACAACCGAACCATCATCAGACAAAACTAAATGAGTGTTCATCGCACGTAGCACAAACAGTGATTTCTGACTCAAAGCATCAACAACAACATTTTCTTTTCCCAGATGATAATCAATCACAAGCTTGTAGTCTTTTAACAGTTCTAACTATCTTCTCTATCGCAGATTCAAATCTTTCTGAGTCACCAAATATTTCAAACTTTTATGATCTGAAAACACATGACATTTTTCACCGAAAAGATAGTGGCACCAAATTTTTAGAGCAAACACAATTGCAAAAAATTCAAGGTCGTGTGTCAGATAATTCTTGTCATGCGGTTTCAATTATCTCGAGGCATAAGCTATAACTTTGCCTTCCTGCATCAAAACACATCCCAGACCGTTCAACGAAGCATCACTATATATCACAAATTCTTTACTAGATTCTGGCTGTACTAACACTCGAGCTTCAGTCAATAGGGCTTTCAACTGAGCAAAGCTTTTCTGACACTTTTCAGACCATTCGGATTTCATATCTTTCTGAAGCAATCTCGTCAATGGAGTTGCAATTATTGAAAAGCCTTTTACGAACCGTCGGTAATAACCAACAAGTCCCAGAA
Source organism: Gossypium australe (assembly GCA_005393395.2). Lineage (NCBI taxonomy): Eukaryota > Viridiplantae > Streptophyta > Magnoliopsida > Malvales > Malvaceae > Gossypium > Gossypium australe. The sequence continues at coordinate 105,509,170 of CM016614.1, forward strand.
AACTGCGGACTTCAAGCATATTTTTTGGAGGTTTCCACTCTAAAATAGCTGAAATCTTGCTCGAATCAACTCGTATACCGGATGCTGACACAATATGCCCCAAAAAGCCAACTTTGCGCAACCAGAACTCACATTTACTAAACTTTGCATAAAATTGCTTATCACGCAGAGTTTGTAGCACAACTCTCAAATGTTCGGCATGTGTAGCTAATATAAACCCACATATTTCATTTATTTCACATTTTAGCCCCTCAATTTCTCATTTCCACAATTTAGCCCAATATACTCAAATTCATCAAAAATCTAAATAGAAAACATATTAATCTCATACCAAGCTTTCATAATTCATCAATTAACATCATCAAATCACAAAATCATCAATGGCACAACTCAAAATCATTATCAAATTTGAAAATTGAGACATGGGCTTAAAAAAACACATTGCAACGATCACAAAAACGTAGAAATTATCAAAAATTGAAACAAAAAATACATTGATTAAGCTTGAATAAGGCAGAATAGAAGAAAGCTTTAAAACCCTTATTTTCTTTCTAATTTTGGTGGAAGTACACTTGAAAGTGATGAATATTTTGGCCTTATTCACTTAATTCATTTTGATTTAATGAATTACTAATTTAACCTTAATGAAATATTAATATAAAACACTTGAATCATGGGCATAAATGTCCACTAGCACTATAATGGCATATTAACCTTTTAAGGACTTCCCATAAATCAAATCATAACAAATTAACATATTAACAATAAGAATGCCACTTTTACTTTTTATGCAATTTAGCCCTTTTCGCAAATTAAGCACACAAACAAATAAATTAAATCACGAAAATTTCACACATACTAATTCACATGCTATAGACTCAAAAAATAAAATAATAATATAAAAATATTTTTCTGACTCGGATTTGTGGTCCCGAAACTACTATTTCAACTAGGGTCTAAACCGGGCTGTTACACGTGTGGTCAACATGATCGTGTCTGTCGAGTCTTAAAATTTATAAAAAAATGATCGAACCTAGGAACTAACTCTGACAACGATTTTTAAGGCAAGCGCACCTATCGAACAGTAGTATAGTTAAGGCAAGACTGAAATGTCGAACCCAAAGGAACCAAAAGTACTAATACTAACTTTCTTTCTATTATTTAGCCTAAGAATTAAGGGATTGTTTATCTAATCTATATTAATTAACTACTAAACTAAAGATGCAAAGACAAAGAGAAAGAGTTTGGGAAAATAACTTGAGGAAAAACCAATTGATTAAGACGACACCCAAGGAAGAATCCACCTAGACTTCACTTGTTATCTAACTCTGAACCAGACAATTTATTCACTTGACTTGACCCATAAGATTCCCTAATGTATATTAAACCCTCTCTCGAAGCGAATAATGTCTAACCCTAGGTTGATTAATTGAAATCTCTTTCTAATTAAAACCTCTAGAATCGCATTAACTCGATCTATGGACTCCCATATTAGGTTTCACCCTAATCCGACAAAATCTCGTCACCTTATCTCTAGGCGCGCGATCAACTCCGTTTAATTATGCTAGATCTACTCTTAGACAGGTACTTTTGCTCCTCCACCTAAGCACATCATACTTGAATTAATATCCCGAAAATATCAACACAAGAATTAAGAACACATAATTAAGAACAAGTCAAATATTTATCATATAGTTCAACGTTTCATCCCCTCAGGTATTTGAGGGTTTAGTTCATAACAATAAAAGAAAATATCTCAAAAGAAAATAAAAAAAAAATATAAGAAATCCCTAAAACCCCCTAAAGGAATTGAAGGAGAGATCCTCCGTCTTGAGTGATTCTTAAGATGGATCAACTGGCTATCTTCGAGTGATTCTCCACAAATCTGACCTCTCTGGCTCGACTCCTTAGCCTAGCTAACCGTCCCCTTCTAGGTTATACTTAGGGTGTTTATATAGGCTTTTGAGATAGGTTTCTTTGCCACTAGGTATCCTTTTCTGAGTGAAATTGCTCTTTTCCACGACAGGGACACGGCCATGGCACACGCCCGTGTGAGTCGTCTTTGGCCGTGTTCGGACTTTTAATGAGGTACGACCGTGTGGTCTTGGGCCCAGGCCGTGCCGATTTTTATTTTGGCCCAATTTGGTCCGTTTTAAGCCCGTTTCTCGTTCTTTTCATCCTCGGGTGCTTTCCTGAGTATAAAACATAAAAAGAAATAATTAAGAGCACCTTTTTACATAAATCAAAGGATAAATCATCCAAAATTATGCTAAATGTGGGCTTAAAATATGTTACTTTTACGGTTTATCACCACACAGGTGGCCTACATGCCCATGTGGCAAACTTTGTGGCCCTATCCTAGGCACGGTTTTTCCCCGATTCACTTGTGAAAGAACACACACCTTTCACCAAGATTCCAAGTGATGTCCCTTACGTTCAAATCTTATGTTCAAATCTGGTTCGGTGCACCTGTAATGGGTCCTTCAAATGAAAATTACACTCGAATCAGTAACAATTTTCAAGATTTATCAAGATTATCAAAAGATTCAATGAAAAATTGAGAAGGATCATTTTAATTAATTGCAAGATTATCGTTAGATTGAAAATCTTATAAAGATTCAAGATCAACTTCGAGATTTGAGGCGTACTTATCGTTTCTTGGAAAAGATTGAGGGGTTTTTAACGATGATTACGATTCCGGTAAGAAAAGGAGTTAATATTAGGAATAAATTTTGATTCGGGAAAAAAATAATTTTAGTAATGGAATGACAAATTTGTTGAAAAGAAAAGGGGGAAGAAACGCAAAAAAGAATAAAAAGGGAAAAGAGAGAGAAATCAAATTGAATTAGAAAAAAAAATCTAAATTCTAAGGTAATTAGGATAAGAAGGACTAAATTGCTAGGTTTTCAAACTTTTAAGGGGTTGCATGGTATATTACCCATATTGTCGAAATTAAAAAGAAAATGAGAAAGGGTGGCATAACTAGAACTTAGGAGCACATAAGAGAAGGGAGAATGCTTAACCATTGGGTTGCTACCCACATTTGTTTAACTTCTACTTCATTTAATATATATTATAAAGTGACTTTCATCTTAGTTTGCTGAAAATTAAAAGAAAAGAAATGGGAGAGAAGTGGATAGAACCTAATACCTCTAAGGAATGCATTAACAATTTAACCATCAAGCCTATTCAATTATTTGGTTATTTATTTAATCTAACCCGCTATATTTTGGGGCATTACAACAATAACCTAGTCTTGTTGTGACGCCTACACCCAGATCCGACGAACAGGTCGGGTGGGGGTGTTACAAAAGATTATAAGTACCAACTTGGGAGAAAGTGTCAAGTTCGAGAGGCTAATTAAAATACCATTCATCTTGAAGATTAATTTTAGTAAGATTTATGAAACTTTTATGGGTTGAAGGCATTTTGTGATGTACCATTTATAAGGCTTTTCTTTAAGATAGGTTTGGTATTGGGAATTGTCACAACTTTTTTGAAACATTAGTGAATTTCCATACTAACAATTGTATATTTTGGGATTATACCTTTATACAATGCCTTTTTTTGATTTCAAAATAAGTTTGTTATTTTATTCTTCAACATATTCTCTTCCTATATCTGTTAATTCAAATTTCCACTAGTGGATTCAATTTTAAGGATTACATGATTACATCAGAAAATTTACAAAAATCACAATAACATTCTATTCATAGAAGCACTAAAGGCAGTTCAAATTATCCACCATTCATCAATTCACTCCCACATAACCAACATCCCCACTAAAGCCATTGTAGTTATCAGCCAAAATTCTAGCACCCCACAATAATACCAACTTTTTTACTCCTACAATAAAAAATGTTAAGAATGGAACCTTAAAGAAACTTTTATTATATATAAAGAAGATTGTAAATTCGCAATATTTTATTTTTGAAAAATATAATTATAAAGTTCTAAAATTAATTAAAACTTTTGATTAAAATACCTTGTAATTATTTTATAAAAAGTTTAATTGGAACTATGGAAGATAAATTATGTCTTACTCTATGTTTGGCATTACTTTAATCTATTTGTAAATAAATATTATAACTGTTTAATTTATATTGTAACTTTAAATATAAATATTGTTAAGATATTTCATATATTATGTAAATATTAAAATTTAAAATTGTTTAATAATTAAAATAAATTATAAAAACAATACATTTATCTATTTTTAATTAATTATGTTGGATATTACAAAATCATAAACTGTATTTGCCATATTATATTTGTAATTAAAAAAAACCAAAAGAGGGTTTTGTTTAGGATTTAAATAAAAAAAAGGATTAGAAGGTTTTGTTTAGAGTTTAAACCAAAAAGAAGGTTAAAAAAGAAATTAGAAGAGGATTTTGTTTAGGGTTTAAATAGAAAAGATCAAAAGAGGTATTCTTTTAGTATTTATAAATGATTTGTTTTTGATTTATTCAGATTCTAATTTTTTTTTTATAATAAAAGAAGATATGTTTCTGTTTTATTTTTTGATTGGCATGTTTTTTTTGTTTATTATTATATGCAAATAACAACATATAATCCCATTAGGTTTATTTTATTTTGATAATTTCTGTTATTTTAATATAATTTTTTATGCAGATAAAAAATAAAATCATTGAGTTGAAATTTATGAAATATTTTTATTTTGTTATTCACTAAACTAGTATAAATAAGTTTATTATATACTGCAATAGTATGGTCGCCTTTGCACCACTCTAAACATACCCTTCCTATAATTAATGGTGGTGGGATACCATTTTAGATATTTTTAATGTATTATATATTATATGGGTGAAAAAGAGGTAACAAAATATGCAAAACAATACACGATTGCTTTGCCAAACACGTGACTGACCCTATGCAAAACAATGGGCTGAAACTAAAGTGGATTTGGAAACGTAAAAAACCTTAAAACAAGGAAGAAAGGTGATTAGACAGATAAATTGGGGTGATTTACCCAAAAATACCAAAAAATTACAAAATTTACGGAAAAGGGCCGGATTGGGGAAAATTTATGGAAAAGGGCCGAATCCCCCCAAAACGCGGCCACGTCAGCGCGTTTTGGGGGGATGGGCACCAAAAACGCGCCCTGCTGGACGCGTTTTTGTCCACGTCAGCCAAAAATGCGCCCACGTGGACGCGCCTTGCTGACGTGGACAAAAACGAGTCCAGCAGGGCGCGTTTTTGGTCATTCATTCCGTGTTGAAGTTTTTGGCCCAATAGTCTCCGGCAAAATAATTTTGAGGAGACGTTTCTGAACAAACACCGGCCAAAAACAGCATGCGTACTGGAAAACGCTTCGCCGTGGACGCGTTTTTGCTACAGTAGTCTCCGGAGAAATAATTTTGAGGGGACGTTTCTGAATAAACAGTGGCCAAAAACGCTTCCAGCAGGGCACACTGTCAGCATGCGTAATGAAAAACGCTCCCACGTGGACGCGCCTTTGCTACAGTAGCCTCCGGCAAAATTAGGCTATAAATCAGTGAAAATTCATTCTCAGTTGGCAGAAAGGGAAATTGAGGCAAAAGGAAAAAATTGAAAATGAATGAACGTATTAATGCTGTTATTTACTACGACGGTGAAGTTCGTGACACCGAAAATGGCGTTGTTTTCTTATCAGAGAACACAGCGCGACTGAGTTTTAATCAGAACATCGATTTGGTTAAACTTCGCAAAAGAATTAGGCGTAAAATATTTGGAACAACGCCAATGAAAGTTCAGTGTATTAAGTATAGGTTTTGCGCTTCGGTTGATCCGGTGAGATATGAGTCGTTCGACATCAAAGGTGCTCGGGGCTTTGAGGCAATGGTGGAGACTCATATTGCCAGTGGATCACCCTATATGAAGGTATATGTAGAATTTTCATCTCTAAGTGATCTTGCTGCGACCTCGACATGTACTGTCGTTCGAGGGGAATACACGACCCCAAGCCGACACTCTGTAAGTGGGAGGCCAAACACAGAAGTGCCCGTGTGCGGTCGTAGTATGGAAAACATAACCCCTGCACGACACTCGGTTGGTGGATGGGACATGCATATCCGTCAGTCGATGTCCGATGATAGAAATACGTACTGGGGGACGTCGTCAAGTTCTAGTGGTTGGCAATCCACATACGATTGGAATCTGTACGAAAGATGTTTAAGGAGGGATGATGTACTCCCGACGACATCCACCGGCGAGGGCCCTCGTTTGTTGCAGGTTATGGAGGGTCGGACGATGAATCCGATGTGGATCCATATATGGGTACATACCTGGCATGAACGGTAGATGCTGTGATGGGCCCGGTGTTGTCAGTTGAACTGATGGGCCCGGTGATTGTGTAGGCGCTGTTGCTGGGCCCGGTGACTGTGTCGGCGGTGATGATTGCCCCGCCTCATCACCCCTTCTCCTTGGGTGTAAAGGGCCCCGACGTTCCCTTCGCTCTCGAAGTTGTCGTCGCCTCTCTTCTTCCGACAATAGATATGGCTTGCCATGGATCCTAAACCATGGCATGTACTCCGGCACGCACGCTAACTCCGGAACGACTATCGGTTCTCGGTCAGGTATATAGTCATATCGGTTCTCCCACGTCTCGATATGTTCTGACCAAAATCTTGCCCAATTCGTATGTGTTTGCCGTAAGTCTACTTTGTGCTCATCATCGAGCACCTCCGATGGTACGGGAATCCGTTGCCGAAATCCAAATTGCCGCATAACCCGATCTACCTGGTGCATCTCCACGGTCGAGTAGGTGATCAATGGGACCTTTACGTGCCAACCGTTCGGATTTTGGAGGAACTCCTCCGGAATTACTGCACGAATTTCTGGCTCGTCGTACGGTGTCCATTCAAACTATATTCACATTACGAAAATTTTAGACATATACCTCATATTAGACACTACATACGAAATACTAAATTATAATAACAAATTTCGAAACTTACTTGTGATTCCGACCTTTGGTCCAACAGGAGCCGTATATCCTCAAGCGATTTCGGTATTCCAACATGATTCGCCGGATGGTTCCACCTAATTAAATAATATTTTAGCATGCAATTATACTATAAATCTACGAAATAATTGTAAAATATAATATTAAATTTACCTCGTTATCAGTGGGAATGAATATGGGTGGTCGAGTCGAGGGCGTAAAAATGGAAATCGGTACCATGCCCATGACCGCAGCAATGATATGCAACCTCCAATTTTTGCTTTACTCGGCACCGTCGCCCCGCACATCTCCCGGTACAACCTCGACAGCACGGCAGACCCCCAACTCAATTCACCGGCTGCTCTGAAGTCAACAAGTTTCAGGAGCCATCTCAGGTGGACGAGGTTTCTAGAGAGGTCCGGCATCAGATAGCCTCAAATTATTTGAAGAATGTATGCTCGAGCATACCGTATTCTTTCTACTTCGGTCGAATCCTCTTTCAGCTCTGGGAATGTGTCTCGTAACCACGCGAAATCGATCCGAGCTCCTCGAATTCTATCCGGAATGGCACCTAGAAGCTCGTAGCATACGGTCATCCAATCGGTAGATGTTGTGGACCCGGTGACTACCGACCCGTCCACCGGTAATCCCAACTGCAACTGAACATCTTCTAGAGTGATTGTACACTCTCCGCATGGCAGATGGAAAGTGTGAGTCTCAGGTCTCCACCTCTCAATCAACGCGCTGATCAAAGGCGGCTCCAATTTGAACCCTCGGCCTATCGTGGCCACATGCCAAAAACCCGCTTCCCGCAGGTAATTCTCGATCAACGGGGATGGGGGATCATGCATGTTGCGAATATAACATTCCAACACCCGATCTACAGACTGTTTTAAAAATAATAAAATTCAAAATTAATTAAAATTACATAATTGGATAAAAAATTAAATAATATTGCAAAATTAAAATTAAAACTTACCATTTTTATTTGCTCGACGGCAATGTGCTTCTCGCCTAGGCGAAGTAATTCCCCGGCCATTGTAATCGGCTTTAAAATTTTCCGATAAAAATATCTTAAAAAAAATTAAGGCCTTTTTCGTAAATAGTAAAGGACTATTTTGAAATTTGAGCTTAAATTTCAAGGACCTTGAGAGAAAATTTAGAGAAAATTGAGAGAAAATTGAGAGAATATTGAGAGAATATTGAGAAAGGATTGAAATGTGAAGAATAAAGGGTGGGGGGTTTTATAGTTTTTTTTTTCTGACCGTTGGGGGAGCCAACGGTCAAAAAAATTTGACCGTTGGGACCAAAAACGCGCCCTGCTGGACGCGTTTTTGTCCACGTCAGCAAGGCGCGTCCACGTGGGCGCGTTTTTGGCTAACGTGGACAAAAACGCGTCCAGCAGGGCGCGTTTTTGGTGCCCATCCCCCCAAAACGCGCTGACGTGGCCGCGTTTTTGGGGGATTCGGCACTTTTCCGTAAATTTTCCCCAATCCGGCCCTTTTCCGTAAATTTTGTAATTTTTTGGTATTTTTGGGTAAATCACCCGATAAATTGTACTTTTAAAAATTCTTTATTTAATTTAAGCTTTTTAGTTTTTTAAATAATAAAATTATAATCCAAAAATTAATTTCACCATTTGATTATGCATGGTAATTAGTAAGTGTGAAGGGCGAAGGGCTGCTTTATCCTCGTTTTCAAAATTATGCATCCCCAAATCCTTATTCACGGCAGTGTAAGAGTTCAACAATTTAAACATCATTTTCAATACCACCAATTCATCAATCCTACCGCTTATGCTCATAACAAATTCCTGCAAACCAATATTTTTATTTATATACAATATTAATTTTAAAATGTTCCCCTCATTATTTATAAAATTTATCATTTTTGTTGTAACTCTAACAATTAATTTTAATTTTTAAAAATAATAAATTTGACCCTCAACATATACAAAATTTTTTAATTTAGACTTAACTCTAAAAATTAAAAAAATATTTTTAGCCCATGTGAGATATTAAAATAAGAAAAAGAACACTCTCCTTCAAGTCACTTGCAAAAGAACTCTACAAAATTGAGATAAAACACCAAAAAAATAAGACCCAAAAGAAAATAAATGCATTAAAAACATTATTTGCTAGGATAGTTGTCGAAACCATTTTTAAAATCGAGTTTTGAGAAATGGGGATCGACTTTAAAAAACGAAAATGGAGTCGCCACCAATCTTTTTTACTTAGGTGTGATTGGATCACCTTGTAAAACATTTTATTTTAAAACATTTAATTTTGGTCCGCGAAAAACGAGAAAATAGGTTCGGGAGTCGGTTACGTATGAGGAAGGGTTAGCACCCTCATAACGCCTAAAAAATTGGTACCTAATCGATAAAATCATGTCCACATGTTTGAAATATAAAAGTATTTAAAAATATGATTTCTAAAAAAAAACTTCGAGCACTTTAAGTTAAAATTTGAGATTTTCTTATTCCAAAGGAATATAAACATCACATCCAACACGTTAGGACATAATATTTTAAAACCTTTGTAATCAAAAATCGTCTCACGATTTACAAAAGTTGTTAGGATATTTAGTTGTTTAGCCAAACGGAAAATCGCACCCAGCACATTAGGGCACTATTTTTCGAATTTCTAAATACCTAAACATTGTCTTATTTTTTAAAAATCTTTAGATAAAATATAATAATTTTGCAAAAAAAAAATGTATTTTTCATTTTAAATAATAATCTATGTGATAATATTGCATTCATGCATTATCGAACATAAATATATAAGAAGCAATTAAGACATACTAACATTTCATATTTATAATAATGTAGAAAAAAAATGACTAACAAAAATAATTACCTAATGGCAAACATAAATAAATAAATAATAGAGTATGGGCAGATAAAATATATACATAATAATATTAAAAATGACTATAAATAAATAATATACATAAAAATATAAATGCAACAATTATAAAAAGTACATACATAATATATATTACATAATATAAATAGATTTTATATGAAAATAAAGTTTTAAAAATAATATATGATATAGTATAATATTTTATAATATAAAAATTTAAAACATATAATATTAATATATAAAAATAATTTGTGGTGCAAATAATAATAAATAAGGACATTACATAAAAAAATACATATAATTTTTTACTATTAATGCGTTAATATATAAATAATAAAGAAAATAATATAGACTTTTTAATATAATAAAATAATTTAATACAATAAAAAAATAATAATATAAAATAAAAAGATTTTAAAAAAATATAAACATAGAAAACAGGGGGTTAAATAGCAATTAAACAGATTAAAAGGAGTGAATTAAAAACGCGCATTAAACCACAGGGGTCATTATGGAAATTATGCCAAATTTCAAAACGACGCCGCTCTGTCTCTGGCCTTGAAAAGGCTTGGAGGACTAAATTGAAACAAATATAATATTTTGGGCCAATTTAAAAATAAAGAAAATGCCAATTAGATGTAATTGTAAAGATACAATAATGCAGAAGGGCTGGAAGCGCAAATAATCCATTTTGCAAAAACACGCGGATCCTCTCCGCGGGTCGGGTTAGTGCGCGGGTCCTGAATGAAACGACGTCGTTTTGGGCTATAGTAACCAGCCCCAAAACGGCGTCGTTTCAAGTGTCTATATAAACAAAAAAATTTAAAAAAAAATCATTTTTCTCTTCAGCAAAGAAAAAAAAACAGAGAGGTGCTCCCCAGGGCAATTTCCGGTCATTCTCCGGCGAGGCTCCGAGCGTCGTCCGCCACCGTCGCCGGCCAACGCACACGGTGGCCGGAATTTCCCAAAAGGTTTGTTTTTTTTTTCCTCTTTTAATATTTAAAACCTTTGTATATAAAATGACTAAAATAAAAGAAAAAATAATAATAAAGAAAAAGAGAGATTCAGGAATAAAGATAAAAAGAAACCTTTCTTGATTCTGTATTTTTTTGTGTATATTGCTGTATATTTTTATCTTCGTGTATCTATTGAGTATCCCCCTTTATAGGTACATGCAAGACTTTTTATAGCCTTTCGAAATGAAAAAAAAAAAAGAAATAACATCTTTTCCATGTTCGTTGCGATTTCTTTCCATTTGATTTGCTATTTCTTTCCTTTCTTGCAGGTAGAAGACGGAGATCTCGCAGTGAGGCGACGTGCGTGCTGTTGGTGGAGTGATTCACGGCTGGATGAGGGCTGGTGGTCTCCGGCGGCACCTAAGGTTTCAGAAACCCTAGGCCATTGCTGATTTCGACTAGGCAGTGGGCCTTTTGGGCTGTAAAACTTGATGGGTCAGTTTTTTAGTATTTGGGCTAAATGTGTAATTGGGTCTGGGTTTTTGGTTTAGATTTGGGTCGTTGTAATATGGACATTGGACATTTTATTTTTTTGTTTTTTGATTGGTATGGGCCCGGGCAAAATGGCCTTATTACAGCTGCCACTCTTTGTTCATTGTCGTGTAACGAGAATAGAGCAAAGACAGTAGAAGGACCAATTTTGCCCGGTCTTGGCCAAGCCTCGTCTTCTTGGTCCTTGCCTTCTTCAAATGGCTTCCAATCCACTGCAACTTCAACGGTATTGGAACTTCATCTTGATTTGATAGCTTCAACTTGTTTCACTGCAACTTCATGAAGGCAATATCCACTATCTTTTGATTTGCTCCACTGCAAACTCAGAGAGACAAGATCTGATGTTTTCAGTTTGCTTCCTTGCTATTTTCAGGAAGACTTCATTCTTCAATTTGATCCACTAGGGAACAAAACCTGAAATTTTCAATTTGCTTCCTTACTATCTTCAGGAAGACTTCATTCTTCAGTTTGATCCACTAGGGAACAAAATCTGAAATTTTTAATTCTTCAGTTTGCTCCACTGGGGAACAAAATCTGAAATTTTCAATACTTCAGTTTGCTCCACTGGGGAACAAAATCTGAAATTTTCAATACTTCAGTTTGCTCCACTAGGGAACAAAATCTGAAATTTTCAATACTTCAGTTTGCTCCACTAGGGAACAAAATCTGAAATTTTCAATTCTTCAGTTTGCTCCACTCGGGAACAAAATCTGAAATTTTCAATTCTTCAGTTTGCTCCACTGGGGAACAAAATCTGAAATTTTCAATTCTTCAGTTTGCTCCACTAGGGAACAAAATCTGAAATTTTCATTTCTTCAGTTTGCTCCACTAGGGAACAAAATCTGAAATTTTCAATTCTTCAGTTTGCTCCACTAGGGAACAAAATCTGAAATTTTCAATTCTTCAGTTTGCTCCACTGGGGAACAAAATCTGAAATTTTCAATTCTTCAGTTTGCTCCATTAGGGAACAAAATCTGAAATTTTCAATTCTTCAGTTTGCTCCACTAGGGAACAAAATCTGAAGTTTTCAATTCGCTTCCTTACTATCTTCAGGAAGACTTCATTCTTCAGTTTGATCCACTAGGGAACAAAATCTGAAATTTTCGGTTTTGCTACACCGTCCTCTGAGGGACCTGTCCTGTACATTTGAATGTATTATGGATGACTTTTTGCATGAATGCAGAATGTCATGAGAATAATGATTAGGATGCATGATCAAAATGAATCTAATGCTCCTAACTAAATGATATTGGGGATGACATTTGCACGAATGCAGGATGTCATGAAAACGATTTTTTTTATGAAAAACTATTAGGACACCATGATCGAAATGAATCAAATGCTCCTAGTTGGAAATGTAAGAATGATCCCTTTTGTGTTTGGGTTGTCATTGCTCATGGTTCTTCAAGGTTCCATCTCTGATACGTTACCATGCTATCTTATTCAGCTAGTACCTGTGACAGAAAACCCAATGAAACAATCATTTTCTGCTCAGCAGGCTTGCCCCGCTGTAATTTTAGAGTTCCTTCCTTTGAACTTTAGGACATAAAAATTTATACCTCCCATTACAAGTTCAGGGGAATATCATTTGGTTTCTTCCAACCATCCAGTTATCACTCAGAGGTGTAGAACTTGTATCACTTTCAATCAATTTGACCTGTTACATCATTCCCTGGGTGTAATGACCAAATGTATGTGTCTGAAATTTTCAATGAATGCAGGGTATCCCGACAATGATCCCCTTTTACATTTGGATTGACTTTGTTCGCTATCTGCCGATGTGATATCATCAACGAAATTGTCTTATCCAATAAGATTCTGAAGAGATAATCATTTTTCAATGTTTCCAGCCCTTAGGCTTGGTGAGTTCTGAACAATAGTCATGTTTCAGATTCCTCATATTATTTAGAAGCTTCTAGAGTAATATGCGAAACTCCATTTTATGAAAGTGTTATTAATCAATAAATTGTTATTTCAATATAAAATGCTTGAAAAAGGTCACAAAAATGGACGAGAAAGAAATTAGTTAGGAGCATAGCTCCGAGAAATAATTTAATCAAAGATAACCCATGCAATAAAAGAAAATTGATTTGGGTGTATCTCAAAAAGAATAAAGCAATCAAAGATAACAAATTCAAAAATGGGTAAGAATGAAGCTAGGTGCCCCAAATATCGCAGCCTGAGCTTCTTTGTTCCAACTTCTTGAGGACCATTTTAAACTCAATATGTGTTTAGGGGATCCTGAGTACTTTGTCGATGCCCCAAGACGTAACATACTTCCTCATTGTTAATTCAGACGTAGCAAGACTACTGTATGCCCTGCATTTTGGTCAAAATTTGACCCGCCCTTTTCGGGTTTTCAACTCAAATCCCCTTTGGTCTCAAAGCGCCCTTTGCGGGTTTTCGCCTTGGCCTCTCCTTTTTTTTTTTGAATTTGTACTCAAGGCACCCTTTGCGGGTTTTCACCTTGGACCTTCCCCTTTCAGGTAAAATACTTCTTGTTTGAACCTGAATTCGTCGGATTAGGCAAGTCTTCGCCATTTATCTCGGTCAATATCAATGCTCCTCTAGAATAGGCCTTTTTCAACATAAGGTATTTCCTAGTTCAGAATATGCTTTCCTTTGAAATCATTTTGTAGAAAAAAGATCTGTTTCAACATCAGGTTCCCCCTTGTGGAATTCCATAAGATGAACTTTTGTAAACTAAGCTCGCATCATTTGGCCGTGACAAATGTCTTTTAACCTTTTCTTCAATTCGCTGCAAATCCATAATGGGTAAAATGTTGCCCCAGTGAAGGTTCTGGCCGACGTTCAATAAGACAGAGAATAAATGATAGTTTCTTATACCAATCTTTACAAGTCTTAGCCACCTTTCTTTCTTTTTTTTTTTTTGCAACTTTTGCTATACAGTGATCCGCTGGCTAATCTTTGGACAAACTATAAACTTTGACTTTGTACAGTTATGCATTCTGTGTTGGCATCTGATCTTTTTTTTTTGAATTTGATGACTATCGACTTTACAATATTGGCATATGAAGCAACATTTACCCTCTTAGTGAAGTAGACGACGACCATAACAATGACTTGATGTCAACTAAAAGTATTTGACGAGATTGGCCCCATCATATCCATGCTCCACATATGGAAAATTTGTGAAGAACTGGAGTAGGCATATGAATCTTGTCCCTTTACATTCGGCATGGCTGATACCACCCCTTTTTATATAATTGCAGTGCTTGATTCTCACGTTTAGCCCGCATCTTAGTATCTCAGGCTTGTCCTAATATGATAGTGCAAAATATCTTTGAGTATTTTTTGAAAATAACTCAGTAATATCTTGCTTTATTCCTATGGTGAGCTAGGCTTCGATCATCATTCCTTTCCTAGGCTCGCAATATCCATTGACCCTATGTAAGGTAAGGTCCATTTTTCATCTTGTTAAACTATTCTTAACAACTCAGAAGATATGTCACAATCTCTGTCATCTTCAAAATCCTAAGATCCCCTAGACCCATATCTTGTTCAAAAAGGGAGTCAGTAACAATGCCATTCATGACGTTAATATCTGGGTACCTAAGTATGAGGGCGAACAAATCCAAAGAATAAATGATTCTAAGGATGATTATTTGGATAGTATGGTCACAAAGAATGAAAGAATATTGGTAAAAAAATGTACAGTATGAAATGTAAAGAATAAAAGAACATATATTCAAAAAAGATGCATTTAATTGAAATATAAATTTCGGACACGATCCTATTTCACAAAAGAATTCTTATTGCCTCTAGGCTTAAGGCAACAAGTATGTTTTGAATATTACTCTAAATCCACTCTAAAAATACAAGAATTCTTTCTACAGTTCCTATTGTTTAAAACACTCCCAAGTACGCAAGGTTTGGAAAATTTATTCCCCAGTTCCTTCTCCGCTTTTGATTTTTTTCAAGGAGTTGCAACTTTCTTGTCTCCTCCTTCAATAATCACATTTATTGCCTCGTCGTCGACTTCCACAACTCCCATTTTGATGAGCTTTTCAACCAGCTTTTTAAACGTAGTGCAGTTTTCAATTGAATGACCCTTTATCCCCGTGTGGTATTCGCATTGGGCATTCTCGTTATACCATTTTGGGAACGGAGGTTGCAACGGTTTCGAATAAAATGGGGACACCATGTGTGCATCAAACAATCTTTGATATAGCTCCTTATATGTCATTGGGATTGGTGTAAATTGGAGCTTTTCAGAGTTTTGCCTTGTGCTCGACTCTTGTCTCGCTGACCTTTGTTGCCCAGCAGTGATCATCTTGGGTTGGTTAACAGTAATTGCTTTTGAGTACCCTTTATTGTATGTACCCGTATTGTTCACCTCGTCATCCCTTTTCCTAGGAACAGACCTTTTGGTGGTTTCTCCTACTTCAATCTTGCCACCCCTTATGACATTTTCAATCATCTCTCCTGCCATCACTATATCCGCAAAGCTCTTGGTGGTATTTCCTATCATATGAGTGATGAATGGAGCTTTCATAGTATTGATGAATAACATAGTGGTTTCCTTCTCTAGGAGAGGTGGCTGAACTTGCACGGCTATTTCCCTCCATCTCTACGCGTATTGCCTGAAACTTTCATTTGATTTCTTTTCCATGTTTTGCAACACGATTCGGTCAGGCGTCATATCTGTGACATGATTATACTGTCTCATGAAGGCTTGGGCTAAGTCCCTCCAAGAGCTAATGTTAGCACGACTGAGTTGGTTGTACCACTTAGACGCTACACCTGTCAAACTATCCTGGAAACAATGAATCAGAAGTTGATCATTGTTCACATAGCCCGTCATACGTCTACAGAACATAGTGATGTGGGCTTCAGGGCAAGTAGTTCCATCGTATTTCTCAAATTCTGGCATCTTAAATTTATGAGAAAGTACCAGATCAAGGACCAGACTCAAGTCCTTAGCGTCAATACCATGATGATGGTCAACATTTTCCAAAGCTTAGAACTTTTCTTCTAACCACCTACAATGATCCTCCAACTTTCCTGAAGATTCAATTCTTATTCCTTCCCTCTCTTCTATGTCCAAATCAGGGATAACGGGGTTGGTAGGGTTATCTCCTATGTTAGATCCCGAGCCCACTTGAAAGTTCATGGGTGGTCTAGGATCAGCTTGCCCCTGCTGAGGCCTCATCGTGATAGGTGGCCTTTGGGGATATTTTTCAGGCTGTGTTTGTACATGTGGTGGAGTGAACCCCCTAGGAAAGTCCTCATTATCTTCAGCATTGACTATGAGACCTTTTGCTTTGTCCATTATCCCATTCATTATCTGGGCCATTTGGGCCATCATGTTCTTTTGGGCTTCCAACATCTGGTCCCTCATCTCCTGTTGGAGTTTTGCCATCTGCTCTTGCATCTGGTCTTGCATTTCTCTTCGGAATTGTTCCATCCTTTGGTCCATTTTTCTTGACTTAGCTCGTGCACAGTAAGGGTGTTCAGCTTCCAGATTTTCTTTCAGCTTCTAGATTTTCTTTCTCTCTCTCTCTCCTATAATTTAAACTAATTAGACTCTCTCTATGGATTTGAATGCATATGATGTTATGTAATGCAAATACATGAATGCAAAGAGAGAGAGGCGTTGATTCTGAATTCAGTTACATTAGAAAAACTTTACTAGAAAATAAATCTCTTTACACATAATGGATCGCATACACGGCCTTGTCCTCATAGTCTAAGTGGAAACATCAATCCCCTTCTTCGTAAAAGTCAAATCTTGCAAACTTCTAATAGATGCCTCCTCTAGCTTCTTTTGCTTGATCTGGATCGCGACTCCCTGGTCCATAATACTCGTTAGCTTCTTCAAGAAAGTCGAGACGTGGTGATTCCCGATTTGTTTTTGTCAGCTTGAATCCTTGGGTAATAAAGTCTCGTATTCCTTCGCCGACTATCAATCTTCTCTTATTGTGTTTACTTGGACCATATTCAGACAAGACCATATTATAATCCACTTTATCAAAAAACCCATTTTCTTATGACCAACTTTTCTATTTAGCAATCGAATTAGAAATCAACACATCTTTTCTATGATATGAATGCAATGCAATCAAAACAAAAGAGAACACTTTAGCATAGGAAAAAATAACATAGAACACCTATCAGGGTGACCACTAGGGTTTGACATAGTTCTACCTAGGGTAGGCCCTTAGGTTTTCTACATATGGTTTAGCTTTAAAGCTGAGATACCCGAACCAGCAGATTCCTCGATCCTCACCCATTATAGGCTCATATGGACCGAGTTTGGTTCAGGGGAATACATTTCCCTATGGCCATGCGGAAGTGAAAACTTCATGAAGACATAGGTACAGATATATTCCAGAAGCAATCCATTAGCCCATGCGGAGGTGAAAACCTCACGAAGGCATAGCTTCTCACTCCCACTTATGGGTGTGACCACGACGGTCAAGCAGTGCAATGCAGACAGATATTTCAAAACCACATGCAATAAAAGGATCATATTTTAAAAAAAAAAAACAGAATTTTAAATTTAAACAAAAGGACATGAAATTATCAATTTTACGGCTTGACTCTCTTAGGTCCCCAGCGGAGTCGCCAAGCTGTCGAAACCATATTTAAAATCGAGTTTTGAGAAATGGGGATCGACTTTAAAAAACGAAAATGGAGTCGCCACCAATCTTTTTTACTTAGGTGTGATTGGATCACCTTGTAAAACATTTTATTTTAAAACATTTGATTTTGGTCCGCGAAAAACAAGAAAATAGGTTCGGGAGTCGGTTACGTATGAGGAAGGGTTAGCACCCTCATAACGCCCAAAAAATTGGTACCTAATCGATAAAATCATGTCCACATGTTTGAAATTTAAAAGTATTTAAAAATATAATTTTTAAAAAAAAACTTCGAGCACTTTAAGTTAAAATTTGAGATTTTCTTATTCCAAAGGAATATAAACATCACATCCAATACGTTAGGACATGATATTTTAAAACCTTTGTAATCAAAAATAGTCTCACGATTTACAAAAGTTGTTAAAAGGATATTTAGTTGT
The DNA here is from genome assembly GCA_005393395.2 of Gossypium australe. Lineage (NCBI taxonomy): Eukaryota > Viridiplantae > Streptophyta > Magnoliopsida > Malvales > Malvaceae > Gossypium > Gossypium australe. The sequence goes on from CM016614.1 coordinate 105,527,533, forward strand.
TTAGCCAAACGGAAAATCGCACCCAGCACGTTAAGGCACTATTTTCCAAATTTCTAAATACCTAAACATTGCCTTATTTTTTAAAAACCTTTAGATAAAATATAATAATTTTGCAAAAAAATGTATTTTTCATTTTAAATAATAATCTATGTGATAATATTGCATTCATGCATTATCGAACATAAATATATAAGAAGCAATTAAGACATACTAACATTTCATATTTATAATAATGTAGAAAAAAATGACTAACAAAAATAATTACCTAATGGCAAACATAAATAAATAAATAATACAGTATGGGCAGATAAAATGTATACATAATAATATTAAAAATGGCTATAAATAAATAATATACATAAATATATAAATGCAACAATTATAAAAAGTACATACATAATATATATTACATAATACAAATAGATTTTATATGAAAATAAAGTTTTAAAAATAATATATGATATAGTATAATATTTTATAATATAAAAAATTTAAAACATATAATATTAATATATAAAAATAATTTGTGGTGCAAATAATAATAAATAAGGACATTACATAAAAAAACTACACATAATTTTTTACTATTAATGCGTTAATATATATAAATAATAAATAAAATAATATAGACTTTTTAATATAATAAAATAATTTAATACAATATAAAAAAATAATAATATAAAATAAAAAGATTTTAAAAAAATATAAACATAGAAAACAGGGGGTTAAATAGCAATTAAACAAATTAAAAGGAGTGAATTAAAAACGCGCATTAAACTACAGGGGTCATTATGGAAATTATGCCAAATTTCAGAATGACGCCGCTCAGTCTCTGGCCTTGAAAAGGCCTGGAGGACTAAATTGAAACAAATATAATATTTTGGGCCAATTTAAAAATAAAGAAAATGCCAATTAGATGTAATTGTAAAGATACAATAATGCGGAAGGGCTGGAAGCGCAAATAATCCATTTTGCAAAAACACGCGGATCCTCTCCGCGGGTCGGGTTAGTGCGCGGGTCCTGAGTGAAACGACGTCGTTTTGGGCTATAGTAACCAGCCCCAATTTCAAGTGTCTATATAAACAAAAAAATTTTTAAAAAAAATCATTTTTCTCTTCAGCAAAGAAAAAAAAAACAGAGAGGTGCTCCCCAGGGCGATTTCCGGTCATTCTCCGGCGAGGCTCCGAGCGCCGTCCGCCATCGTCGCCGGCCAACACACGCTGTGGCTGGAATTTCCCAAAAGGTTTGTTTTTTTCTCCTCTTTTAATATTTAAAACCTTTGTATATAAAATGACTAAAATAAAAGAAAAAATTAATAATAAAGAAAAAGAGACAGATTCGGGAATAAAAATAAAAAGAAACCTTTCTTGATTCTGTATTTTTTTTGTGTATATTGCTGTATATTTTCGTCTCTGTGTATCTATTGATTATCCCCCATTACAGGTACATGCAAGGCTTTTTATAGCCTTTCGAAATGAAAAATAAAAAAAAAGAAATAATATCTTTTCCATGTTCGTTGCGATTTCTTTCCATTTGATATGCTATTTCTTTCTTTTCTTGCAGGTAGAAGACGAAGATCTCGCGGTGAGGCGACGTGCGCGCTGTTGACGGTGCGATTCGTGGCTGGATGAGGGCTGGTGGTGTAACATCCTGAATTTTTGGGTCTATGCGTTTAATGTGTAGACATATTTAATTAGTTAATTTGAGAATTAGAGGTGCAATTGGGCTCAAGGATTGAGCCGAGGCTTTGATTAAATATTTTGTATAGACACTTTAGGGGCTTAAATTAAAGTTGTAGTAGTTTAATTGACATATTGGGCTTATGGCCCAGCAACTAGGGGCACAGTAAGGTGAGCCATAAGTAGCGTCACTAGTGCATGAGGAAGGCCCAAATTTTGGTTGCTTGAAGCCCAAGTTATAGGGCTAAATTTCGACACTTAATTGAGTAAATGGGGGACGGCACAAGGCTTTTTTTTGGGGAATTTTATTATATTTATTTTATGTGGATAATAAGCAAATAAAGGCTATTATTTAGGGATTTAGTCTTTAAGGATAATAAGTAGATAAAGGCTATTTTTAAGGAGATAACAGATTAAGATAAGGGAAAAGGGATAGGAGCTATCATGTGTGGCAGTGTTGGACAAAAATCAATCTCTGCTAAAGGGAGGAATCGGTTTTCTATATAAAGAGGGGGTGTGCCGAAATTTTGAAGCCTCTCTTCTATTTTTTCTTTTCTCATCTTCTTTCTCTCAAAAGCCGAAAGTCATTATCTTCTTCACCCTTTCTTTCTTTCTAAAATTTCTTAACCACTATTGTTATTCTTCTTCTAATATCTAAAAGCCGAAACTACACCTGTTATTCTTCTTAATATTCATTGGCCAAATCACCCTTAGCCACCTTTTCAATTCTTAAATCTTCCAAAAGCCGAAATCACTAGGATCTCACCTCCTGAAGTTGCTGAATTTTCTTTAGTGGATTCTACTTGTGCCGAAATCTGAAGGAAACAATAGGTAAGTGTTGATTTCGGGATTTCAATGTTCTTTCGACTTTTCAAAGTCCTTAGCCGAATGGCTATTTAGAAACTAATCCTTTATTTTACTATTATTTTCGTGCATTTCGGGATTTGAAGAAGGAGTCAATCGCATAGATCTCTAGGTTATAGAATCGTGATACTTTCGGGATTTCAAGGTAAGAAATTTTATTGATTTTAGTATATAAAATCGGGTAGAATACTAACTATGGCCGAATATAGGAGAGGCCTATTTTTCACATCTTTTCCGGCTTTTCGAAGCAAAGTGTAGATTGGTTTAGCAAGGGGTATCTGCATTAATCAGGTGTGTAATTCTCCACACCATTTAGATCTGTCTAATTAATATATATATATATATATATATATATATATGATTATAAGTCTTGCATGTTTTGATAAATGCCGAAATCCCGGCATAATGACAGAACCCAAAGAGGGTATAAGCAAATCACCAGGTTAGTGATTGTTCTGGTTAAATGACTTAAGTATATTGATTATATGTAATTGCATGGGTTGGGTTTGATGAAAAGAGGAAGTTATATGTTGTAGCGGTTTTTACCGTGATCTGTTGTAGCGGCTTATGCCTTGATCTGTTGTAGTGGCTACGGCCATGATCTGATGATGAGCAGCACGACTGCCATCAAGGCGTGTAGCGGTGTGGGTTGATTGTAGAAATCCCCAATGGTGTGTATGGCTGGTACGGGGGCGTGTAGCGGATGGACACCTAGGACATGGGTTGGGCTTTGCATGTTATTTTTTGTTATTTATATTCTGATTAATATGATGTATGGGGCTAAAGCCCAAATCTAATGGTGCATGAGGGTTGCACATTGAGTCTCGCGACTCACCCTTTTATTTTAACCATCTCAGGTGACACTTAGGGTATCGAACCGGGCTGGAGAGGAGAGCAAGGTGGCCATGCGACAGAGCTTTGAGGATTCAACAAAAAGACTTAAATTAATATTTGATTTTTATTTAATTAATGGGTTTAGAATTTCTTGTAATAAGGCCATGGGCCACTAGACTAATATTTAAGTTTTGGGTTTTATGTTGGGCTATTATTATTGGGCTTTAAGGTTTTATGTTTAAAATACATTAAGACATGGATAATTTTTCGGCTATTATTTTTAAGTCCACCAATGCATTTTATAACTTTATATTTTATACTTACTAATAAATCATTGAGTTTTCGGTTTTAATATTAAAACCTGACAAATGCTTTCCTAAGTGCTACATATTTATAAAATCACTCAAGTGACATACCAGATCCGGTTGTAGTGTTTAGGCCGGGTTTGGGGTGTTACAGGTGGTCTCCTGCGGCGCCTAGGGTTTCAGAAACCCTAGGCCATTGCTGATTTCGACTAGGCAATGGGCCTTTTGGGCTGTAAAATTTGTTAGGTCAGCTTTTTAGTATTTGGGCTAAATGTGTAATTGGGTCTGGGTTTTTGGTTTGGATTTGGGTCGTTGTAATATGGACATTGGACATTTTATTTTTTGTTTTTTGATTGGTATGGGCCCGGGCAAAATGGCCTTATTACAATAGTAATGTAGTCAATTATTCCTAATAGGTTCTAAATTAATTGGTTTGGTCCAGTGTGAAGCCTGAACTATAGTAAAAGAAATTGCTACAAGTGACTTGAAAGAGGATACTCTTTTTCTTATTTTAATATCTCACATGGGTTTGCCGATAGGTTATAAAGGGTTAAAAATGATTTTTATTTTTTAGAGTTAGGACTAAATTGTCAAATTTTATAAATATTGAGGGCCAAAATTATTAATTTTTTATAATTATAACTAAAATGAGCATTGAGGGCTAAATTTATTTATTTATTTTTATATTTAAGATCAAATTAATAAAAATATGTAAATATTAGAAGACTAATTTTATTACTAAACTAATAAAAAATTGATTCAATTTAGAGCGACTAAAATAATTAATTTTGAAAAGATTAATGATTAAGTAAGCTGCCTTGTATCATGTGCATGCTATAATAATTAGATTTAAATTATTCTGCCTTGTATCATGTGCATGCTATAATAATTAGATTTAAATTATTAAAAATTATTTTAAGTTTGTGTTTTTTTATGTAAAATTTAGGTACAGATGTAATATTATTAAAATTTTTTTATTAGATTTGACACTCTAATTTAAAAAAAATACTTATTTAATAATTATGTGTAAAAAAGATATTATAATAAATTTAAATTAATAAAAAAATTTAACGGTGTATTTAGACTAATATATTATAATGTTGATGTATCAAATTAAATATAAAGATTTAATCTAAAATTAAAAAATAATATAGGGATTGAAATCGAAATTTAACTATTTTTATATAATTTTAAACATTAAGATATTAAAATTAAAATGTAACTATAATGTAAAATTAAAATAAAATCATGAACATTTATCACTTGTTTTATATATGGTAGTATAAATTATATTCCAACAAACCATGTAAAGTTAATAATTAAGTTATATTCTTTGTGTGGTGCGGTTTGGTAGGCTCGAGTCTGACCCGATTTGAAAAATGAGTTTAAAATTTTGCTCAAGAATGACTCAAATAAAAAAGTTAAAACTTGAGTTCAATCTAGTCCGCTCGTATTAAAATTCTTTTATGTTATTTTATATAAAAATAAATTTAAAAAATATAATACATCAAATGCATTAAAACATTAAAATAAATATTTTCTAACAAATTGAAAATAAATTTAAAAAAGTCTTTATACTTAAATAACACTAAAATAGGTGATCATCGTATCTAATTCCAATCATGTGAATTCAATTGTTAATTAGTTTCCGGCACTTATATCATTTTGAAACTTTTAATTTTGGATTTATCTCTCGAAAATCTCCGCTGTTTTTCTCTTAAAAGTAAAATATAAATTTGGTTGGCTAAAAGGAAAATTTTAAAATAGACGACTTTATGAAAATGGAATAAAAAGAGAGTAAATAAGACCCAATTTAAATTGCATAGTGACAAACACTAAACTCTTTGATTGATTACAATTATGTTGTTCAAGTCGAAATGTAGTATAGGATAAATTTTTGTATTTTTTTGAATATTTAGAATTTAATTTTTATATTTTTATGTTTAAGAATTTAGTTTTTTTATTGTCTAATTTTCATAATTTAGGTTTAACTATTAATACTCATAAAGTTTTACTTTTTGGTTAAATTGAAGTTAAAACGTCATTTTTTTAATTACATGGCTATAAAATGAGTATTTTTATTTCAAAATAATGTTAACATTTAAATTTAAATTTTGAAATCTAAAAAGTAGAAAAACTAAATTCTTAAAAATAAAAGTATAGAGATTAAATTCTAAATTTTCAAAAAGTACAGAAACTTGTAACATATTTTAACCAAAATAAAATTTGGTCATTATAATATAAAGAAGACAAAGGGCTTTAATGGACGGATAAGCCTTCCTTAGCTTAACCTACAAATTGATACTTAAATTACATCATTTTTCTCATTTTGCTATTTTTCTTTTTTTGTTTAAAGTGGTATATAAACTACATTTCTCCTTAAGTTAGTACATCTGTTATTTAAAATGTTAAGTCTAATTAAAAAAGGCTTAAACCGCAAATTAGTACATAAATTAGACATTTTTTTCAAGTTAGTACCTAATTTTTTTTTCAAAAGTGGGACCCAAATTATTCTTACTTTACTTATTTTACACCAAAATTATATTTTGGTTAAAAAAAATTCTAACCAATAATAGACTACCAGATTATATAAACTTTTAAAAATGATTTTTAAACATTCAATTATATAAATATTATATATGATATCAAGAGCTTTGTTTATAACAGAGTCAAAGTTGACACCATCTTGTTTATAAAAACTAAAGGCAAAGATATTCTAGTAGTACATGTAACACCCCTATACCTCACCCGACTATTGGATCAAGTATAGGAATGTTACATTGGTTGTCAAAGTAACAGACATTAACACTCTATTTAGTTGAATTCCATATATTAAAAATATTTTGATTTCACTATCATACCATTCCAAAATCGAGATTCGAAATAGACCCAAATAAAATTTCAAACATTCATGCATTTAAATGAAATTGTGATATAGGGACTAAGGATCAATACTGGACACATGGTATCGATACCATGCTTCAAGTATCGATATTGTTTTTAGCTTCGATGTTTTGAAAATTGTTCAACAAGTTCAGTAGCACCAGTATCATTAAAGAGGTATCGATACCATCACCAGAGTATTGGTACTCTAGTAAGGTATCAATACCATTTTGAGCCTCAAAGTTTCAAAACTTCAAGTAAAAATTTTAAGTATTGATACCGTGGTTGAAGTATCGATACTTCCCACTATCGATACTTTACCCCAAGTATCGATACCAAAACATGATTCAATATTTGAAATTTAAGGGAAATTTTACCAATTTCCAAAACTTATACATTTAAGTCCTTATACACCAAACACTTCAACACAACCAATCCAATTCACAATTTAAGGAAATAAATAAATTATAATACCAACATATTATAACTCATCACAAACACATTAAAGATCTTAATTAACTTCACGAGATTGATAAAGTTTACAAAGTCTTGCATTCTAGTCCCCCATACCTATATCCCATACCATACTACCTATATACATGCCATATTAAACCAAAATTTAGTGCCATACTATTTTCCAAGCTTGGAGATGTGATGAGATGAGCCGACTACGATCACTGTTCTAGCTCGTTGGATCTATCTTCTACCTATGTGTTGAAAACAAACACGTTAAGTCGGTAAAAGCTTAGTAAGTACCACAAGAATTTAAACTTTTAAAATGTCCAATACTAATGATTATTATATAGTAAATATTTTTATACTTCAAATTTTAACCAATGGCACTAATAAGTGAATCCTTTTCATTTCAAAACACTTACCATCACATACCTCGTCACATTGTGTAACACCCCAAACCCGGTCTAGACGTTACGATCGAATCTGACATGTCACATCGAAGTGTTTTTCGAAATCAGGCTTGTTGAGAGAAATCCATTTTTAACCGATAGCCATGTTTGTTACTGTTGGTTTCTTAGTTGGTTAAAAACCTACGGAAGCTACTCTAATTAATGTCATTTTGAAGTTTGAAAATAGGTGTTTGTCTTTTAAAATAGCTATTATTTTTGAAAACTTATTTGTATCAGTTTGGCAGTTTCAAATTATGAATTTAAAACCCAAATAAGAGAAAATAAAATCACCAGAGGCCTTATTACATAATTATCAACCCAATATAAAAATTAAATAACTAAGTCTAAAAATAAATAATAGCGAACGTGTGGCCACCTCCGAGTCCCTCGGAGCTCCAAATCATCTGAGGCTAGGGATTACCTATACAGTTAAAAGAAAAGGGTGAGTTACGAGAACTCAGTGTGTAATCCTCTATCATGCACTAATAGTCTAGGCCTGAGCTGTAACACCTCAAACCCGGCCCATGCGTTTCGACTGGATCTGGCATGTCACTGCTTGTACTTTGAAAACTTTTGCTTTGTTGGTTTTTGAAATTGTGAGTTAATTAGACAATATTTAAGTAAATAAGCGGCATTTTAAAAAAAAAACCTTGTATTAACTATTATTAAGTATAAATAAACCTTATCATAAAATTCATAAGTTGCTTAACATTGTAAACTCCTAAGTTGAATAAAAACTAGGGGCCTTATTACAAAAATATTCCCATAATGAAAAAAAAATAAAAAAAATAAACTTAAAGAAACTCCAAATTAACTTGTCAAAAGAAACTTGATGGCCCCTTGAGTCTGTCTCGGCTCCCATGTCCACGATCTACTGTTCATCTGGAAGAGTAGAGAAAAGGAAAGCGTGAGTCACAAAGACTCAGTGTATAAATCTCAAAACACACATCGACTTGAGCCCACAAACACATTATGGGACCTGGCCCATACAGGAAGGCATCAATCATAATCACATAATAACAATAATGAATGAATAACCCAACCCATCCTAGGTTTCCATCCTCTACACACCATCCCGTACCAACCATCACACCGTGGGGATTTCTACAATCAACCCTCCATCCGCTACACACCAAAACGACAGCCGTACTGCCTATTCCTATTAAGTAGGAATCATTAAACGTGACATAGCCACCGATCACTACGTGACCTTACATTTAAATTATGTGGGATTTCTACCATCGATCACCAAGTGACCTATCATGCACTTCCCCTTCAATTATCATCATTCCCACCCCATGCATACATACATAAAGAAATATCAAGCAGACATATATATTCTTCGATACACATAGGGAGTTCTATGTTTACGTACCTGGCATCCTTGCCTAACCCTTTTTAGGGTTCTATTCGACTGTCTATACAGCCTTATTCCGGCTTTTTAGCCCATAACATACAAAAATAAATATACATACAGGTTTATCAGTAGCGTGTTAGAGATCTACACACCTGATTAATGTTGATATCCTTGCTAAACCGATCTACAACTTTGCTCAAAAAGCCGGAAGGATGTGAAACTAGGGCCTCTCCTATATTCGGCCATGGTTAGTGTTCTACCCAATTTTTATGTATTTGAATAAACAACTCTTCTTACCTTAAAATCCCGAAGTTGAAGACTAACGATTTTCGGCTTTTAGATCTAGTCGACCAAGCTTCCTTCAAATCCCGAAAACCATTAAACTATTAGCTTTCAGCTTTTGCCTTTCAAAACCCGGGAATAGATTATGAGAACTAAACAAGAATCGACTCTTACCTTAGCTTAGGAGATTCGGCTAGCACTAGAGAGAGGATTCGGCAATGCCAATGGAAGATTTAAATGCCAGAAGTATAGAATAATTTCTCAAATAGGATGAATAAAAGAAAAAGCGATGTATGCTTTGGCTTTTTAGAGAAATCGGCACAGGGGAGAAGAAAGTGGGGAAAAGTTTCGGCTTTTGAAGTAATTGAAGAAAAAAATTTGGAAAGGGAGAGGCTAGGGAATTTCGGCACTAAGGGAGAGATTTTTAGGGTTTTTCAATGTCAGAAACAAGGAGCTAGCCCCCCATATTTATAGATTTTTGACACCTACTGCTAAATACCGAAAACACCCTTAAAATTTAAGCTAGAAGAGAGGAGAATTTCGGCACCCTCTATGCCATGCAGTAGCTGAATTTTACACTCCTCTAAGTGGTGGATTTTCGGCCAACACTTCCTTTGAAGGTAAGCTCCTAACTTTTCTCCTTTTTATCTATGATATTATCACTTAAAAATCCGTATATATCTTCCTATTTTTAAGCCTTGTAGTCGTCCACCTCATTAATTCTAAATGCCAAAATTTAACTCATTTAAATTAAAAGATTTGGGCTTCATTAAACTTAAATTTAAATCCCTTAAATCCCTTGTTGTGGCGTCACCCTTGCTCCCATTTAATTGTCGAAAATCGCCCAAAAACATGGACTCCTTGCGACCCAAAACTTGTTCCTTTTTAATTGTTAATGATGCCACCTTAAAATAATTTAATCTGGGCCTTTGCCTAATTCTAAGCCCAAATTTAGACCCCTATCAATTAAATTAACAAATTAATTCTATCCCTACACTAAATGCATAGGCCCATAATTTTAGGATGTTACAGTTCTACCCCCTTAAAGAAATTTCGTCCTAACTAGTAATCATACTACCTAAGTCTCACTACTATGCTTTCGCTGCGCACTCTAATTCTAAAGCCAAAATAAGCACTTAGTATATTATGGTAGGGTACGCACCGGTATTCGCATCTAGAGCGTCCTCGTCCCCTTGGCGACGTGCTGCAGAGACCAAGGCGGGCTGCCTCGCCTCAACATAACCTGCACCTCCACGACCATGTCCTGTGCCATTGCCACCATTGACTTGACCACGGCCCCTTGGTGGTTGTTGACCTTCTCTTCCCGGCGGTGCATTCTCTTGACCTGTGGGCCCTTCACTGCCCCGTTGCTGCGGACAGTTTCTAACTTGGTGGTCCGTAGATCCACACCTAAAACACTTCCCAGTGCCTACCCAACACTCACCGGTATGGAACTTACCACATCGAGCACACATTTGTTTCTGGTTAGCCGCAATAGGCCTCTCATCCTGTTTCGGCCCGTCTGACCTAGGTCTTTTCTGAGTTTGCCCAACTGCCCCTCACCATTCAAAATTCCTCTTATTTCCTCCCCTATCTCTATCCCGATTCAACTTTTCAGTCCGCTTAACCTCCTCGGCTATCTTAGCCTTTCCACTAGGACAGCAAATTCCCTTTCTCGCTGTGGGGCTATCAAAACACGCAAATCATCCCTCAGGCCGTCCTCAAACCTAACACAACGTTCATGCTCCGTGGCTACCATCCCACGAGCATAACGGCTAAGACGTAAGAATTCAGCTTCATACGCAGCCACTGACCTACTCCCTTGAACCAGATTCAGAAATGCTCTACGCTGCGCATCCACATAACTCGATCCAATGTACTTATTCTGATATGCCGTTTTAAAGAGTTCCCAGGTGATACGGTCAGACACTGTACCATCCTTAACAGTAAGCCACCATTGATATGCTTCATCCCGCAGGAGGGATACCACTCTTTTCAACTTCTCCTCCTCCGTGAAATCCAAATCATCCATTATGCGTTCTACCGCCTCCAACCAATACTCAGCTGAACTTGGAGCTACACCAGAAATTCCTCTAAACACTTCTGCCCCATTGGCCCTAAGCCGCTCCGGCACAGATTTCCGGGCTCCTATGCCCATACCAGCCCCAACAACCCTCTCTAAAACCCTTAACATTGCCTGAGATACCGCATCATCTCCGACAGTCTGATCCTGAAATTCCTCCTCCACAGCTGGCATCTCGTTTCCAGAACCATGACTAGACCCTACTGGTTCTGACACCGTCCTCTTACCCCTACCACGACCACGTGGCGGACGTCCTCGACCCCTTGTACTCATTCTACTGATTCGCGTTTATCTGATTAGAAATTTTATGAACTATTAGTTTTCTTCCACTGTTTTAACCACGGACAGTCTTATGAATAATAGCTTTAAGAGTAGTTCTTTCAAATTCGCATTCACCACACAGTTTCAAATTCATATCCTCTAGGAAACACATACATTCAATCATGAACTTACGTTCATTACAGAAAAGTGTTGTTGTTGTTGTTGTTGTTCTCACTACCCAGGGATATTTTCGTAATTTTATCATACAAGGGTATTTTCATAATTTTTCAAAATAAGGTTCCTTGGTGATTTTGTCAAATAAGGGTATTTTGGTAATTTTGCATTCCCGGGGGTATTTTGGTAATTTTGAAAACTGAGGGTATTTCGGTAATTTTGAAATCTGGGGTATTTTGGTAATTTTGGAATTCGGGGGCATTTCAGTAATTTTGAAATCTGGGGGTATTTCGGTAATTTTGAAATTCGGGGGTATTTTGGTAATTTTGAAATTCGGGGGTATTTCGGTAATTTTGAAATTTGGGGGTATTTCGGTAATTTTGAAATCCGGGGGTATTTCGGTAATTTTGAAATTCGAGGGTATTTTGGTAATTTTGAAATTCGGGGGCATTTTGGTAATTTTGAAATTCGGGGGTATTTCGGTAATTTTTTCAAACAAGGGTAATTTGGTAACTCTACAAACCAGGGTTATTTTGGTCATTTTGCAAAACAAGGGTAATTTGGTAATTTCCTTCATAGCTGTGAACATTTTCAAATCAAGTGTATTTTTTTTTGAAGTGTACCAAACTTAGGGGTTTTTGTTTGCAAAATAAGGTGGTTGGTCCCTTTCGGGTTTTAATTATGGGTTCAGCCCATGAACAAGTCCTTATTGCTAGAGTGAACAGTCACTACGCACCAGGTAAGATTCCAGCGAAGAGGAGGTGAGTCACTAGGACTGCTTAAATACCAAGCTCTTCTGGATCTACTCCTAGACATGCATATGCCTGTTACCACACCTTAGTCTTGCGACTTGTTTACAGGTTTTGTTTAGTAAAAATTAAGTCTTATGTAATTGAAGAGTTGTTTGTCTAAGCCTAGAGTCCATCAAGTTCTAATCTAGATAGTCTACGTCCCATAAAGCCCATTAAGCCCACATTTATATCACAATCAGGAGTTGAGAATACTTACCTGGGTGGATTGGGTACCGGTAGACTCGAAGGCCATGTCTTCAAACCAAAAATTTTTCTTAAATACAATTTTTTTCTGAAACACTTCTAGACCCATTTCACAGCCCAAGTTTTGAACTGGGCTCTGATACCAAATTGTAACACCTCAAACCCGACCCATGTGTTTCGACCGGATCTGGCATGTCACTGCTTGTACTTTGAAAACTTTTGCTTTGTTGGTTTTTGAAATTGTGAGTTAATTAGACAATATTTAAGTAAATAAGCGGCATTTTAAAAAAAAAAACCTTGTATTAATTATTATTAAGTATAAATAAACCTTATCATAAAATTCATAAGTTGCTTAACATTGTAAACTCCTAAGTTGAATAAAAACTAGGGGCCTTATTACAAAAATATTCCCATAATGAAAAAAAATAAACTTAAAGAAACTCCAAATTAACTTGTCAAAAGAAACTTGATGGCCCCTCGAGTCTGTCTCGGCTCCCATGTCCACGATCTACTGTTCATCTGGAAGAGTAGAGAAAAGGAAAGCGTGAGTCACAAAGACTCAGTGTATAAATCTCAAAACACACATCGACTTGAGCCCACAAACACATTATGGGCCCTGGCCCATACAGGAAGGCATCAATCATAATCACATAATAACAATAAAGAATGAATAACCCAACCCATCCTAGGTTTCCATCCTCTACACACCATCCCGTACCAACCATCACACCGTGGGGATTTCTACAATCAACCCTCCATCTGCTACACACCAAAACGACAGCCGTACTGCCTATTCCTATTAAATAGGAATCATTAAACGTGGCATAGCCACCGATCACTACGTGACCTTACATTTAAATTATGTGGGATTTCTACCACCGATCACCAAGTGACCTATCATGCACTTCCCCTTCAATTATCATCATTGCCACCCCATGTATACATACATAAAGAAACATCAAGCAGACATATATATTCTTCGATACACATAGGGAGTTCTATGTTTACGTACCTGGCATCCTTGCCTAACCCTTTTTAGGGTTCTATTCGACTGTCTATATAGCCTTATTCCGGCTTTTTAGCCCATAACATACAAAAATAAATATACATACAGGTTTATCAGTAGCGTGTTAGAGATCTACACACCTGATTAATGTTGATATCCTTGCTAAACCGATCTACAACTTTGCTCAAAAAGCCGGAAGGATGTGAAACTAGGGCCTCTCCTATATTCGGCCATGGTTAGTGTTCTACCCAATTTTTATGTATTTGAATAAACAACTCTTCTTACCTTAAAATCCCGAAGTTGAAGACTAACGATTTTCGGCTTTTAGATCTAGTCGACCAAGCTTCCTTCAAATCTCGAAAACCATTAAACTATTAGCTTTCGGCTTTTGCTTTTCAAAACCCGGGAATAGATTATGAGAACTAAACAAGAATCGACTCTTACCTTAGCTTAGGAGATTCGGCTAGCACTAGAGAGAGGATTCGGCAATGCCAATGGAAGATTTAAATGCCGGAAGTATAGAATAATTTCTCAAATAGGATGAATAAAAGAAAAAGCGATGGATGCTTTGGCTTTTTAGAGAAATCGGCACAGGGGAGAAGAAAGTGGGGAAAAGTTTCGGCTTTTGAAGTAATTGAAGAAAAAAATTTGGAGAGGGAGAGGCTAGGGAATTTCGGCACTAAGGGAGAGATTTTTAGGGTTTTTCAATGTCAGAAACAAGGAGCTAGCCCTCCATATTTATAGATTTTTGACACCTACTGCTAAATACCGAAAACACCCTTAAAATTTAAGCTAGAAGAGAGGAGAATTTCGGCACCCTCTATGCCATGCAGTAGCTGAATTTTACACTCCTCTAGGTGGTGGATTTTCGGCCAACACTTCTTTTGAAGGTAAGCTCCTAACTTTTCTCCTTTTTATCATGATATTATCACTTAAAAATCCGTATATATCTTCCTATTTTTAAGCCTTGTAGTCGTCCACCTCATTAATTCTAAATGCCAAAATTTAACTCATTTAAATTAAAAGATTTGGGCTTCATTAAACTTAAATTTAAATCCCTTAAATCCCTTGTTGTGGCGTCACCCTTGCTCCCATTTAATTGTCGAAAATGGCCCAAAAACATGGACTCCTTGCGACCCAAAACTTGTTCCTTTTTAATTGTTAATGATGCCACCTTAAAATAATTTAATCTGGGCCTTTGCCTAATTCTAAGCCCAAATTTAGACCCCTATCACTTAAATTAACAAATTAATTCTATCCCTACACTAAATGCATAGGCCCATAATTTTAGGATGTTACATGAGCCCTATTCAGTAACAGTACAGTGTGGGCCTTAGCCCAATACAGTAACAGTGTGGGCCTAAGCCCGATACAATATCAGTATGGTGCAAGTATGCAAACCCACCCCCAGCTAGCACACCACTCGTACAAACCCAACACACCACGTGGGGACAAAGTCGACCCACCAGCCCACACACCAATATTGCAACATAGCTACCATAATAATAATGCAGTAGAGCTGCCAGTAACAGTATATGTGGCAAAGCCACCAGTAACAGTAATTATGACAAAGCCACCAGTATCAGTATGTGTGGCAGAGCCACCAGTAACAGTACTTCCTCCATATAGGATCTCAACCCTATGCAGTATGCCATGTCATCAATATTTCTTGTATGCAATATGTCCTACTCAGTACAGTCATACAGTCATACATTACATACTTTCATCTGTCAACCTACCTCTAGGGGTAAAATAGTCATTTTCATGCATTAGGGGTAAAATAGTAATTTTGCCCTTTAGGGGTATTTTGGTCATTTTACCTACTTTGGGGTCTCAGTACAGTTAACAACATTTCTGAAGGCCTACAGTCGCCTCAAGCGACACAGCTAATCCATTTGGTCAAAATAGTGTAAATGGGCTCAAGCCCAATGTTCGGCCCAAATGGGCCCACACGCTCGTGTGGCCCATTTGACCCAATTTCAATTACGGCTATGTGACCTACATAGCCTAATCCAGTTTCTGTCACCTTTCGTAAATTTTATCCGTGTGGGGCCCACGAGCCCATTGGGCCCACACGGCCCATTTCGGCCCAACGAGGCTCATAACGGCCCAAGTGCCTGAGAACACTTGTAATGGCCTCTTCAATCTACTGCCTACGGTTGTGGGCTCAATTTTTTCACACGAACGATCGTACACTCGTAAGGCCTCAAATGCTGAAGTTTCGGCTTTTCAGCTTTTGCCGATTCATAGCGGAGATAGTGTGATGACACACCTTTTTACGGAGTCGTTCCAAGATCTACGAGCACCCAACCTTGTTTGAATCACCGAGATTCGATGTTAGTGCTTAATTGTTAGGGTAACACCCTCTTAATAACACTTAATCCGAAATACCTTTCTTACCTTGCTTGAATGAGGGTGACCTTAATCCCTCAACGCTCGTTGTTCAGAAACGATCACACGCCTTCGCTGCTTTCCTAAAGTATAGTCAAGAACCGATTAAAAAGTGATAGGGCATATTTGACCCACCCTAAAACATGAGATAACCTTATTACCTTACCGGACGTTTTGAGAATGAAAGTGTGACTCCTTTAAACCGTTCACACTTCACCACCCTTGAGGAAGACCCTAGAATCGCAATAAGCACAGTACGTGAAGAATGAGATAACAATTGGTTAATGGGGTTTATTCGGTTTTGGAAAAGAAAGAAAGAGCATAGATGCATTTAATTTTAAAAGTAAATCAGATGATGGATTTTGAACACTTACCGATTGTCAGGATCGTTGCCAAATCGAAATAGAGAGGGACAACACTTGGGTTTCAGCCCAAGTAAGAAGAGAAACCAAATCAAGAAAGGAAGAGAAGGACTTCTGATCACACACTACCAAAAGTTGAAAAAGAAAAAGAACATAAGGGGGAGGCAAAGATGGGGTTCGACTGAAACAATAAGCCAAAGAACTGAAAAGGCAGTAGACCGAAACTAGAAAAGAATAGAGGAGAGGGGAGTTTCGGCAGAGGTTAATACAAAAGAAAGAAAGGAATGGTCAATTGCAAGATAAGAACAGCAAGAACCGAACAACAAATATGCACGAGTGGTAAGTTGCACTTTCGGCACTAGAGAGAAAAGGAAGAAACAAGAATTAGAAGTCCAAAAACCGGTGACAAAACTGACCAAAATAAGGAGAAAAAACCCATCACCGAAATTCCTAGGCTTTCCTATACCCATTCGGCACAAACACTCTCACACACTCCAACTTCCTTGATTCACTCCACCAATCTCTCCCTAATCCTCTCCATGATTTACTACTAAAATCCCTCCATGACCAATTCAAACACCTCATCAGCAATGTTTCAGTCCAACTCTTCTACCTTTCCAGCTCAAGCAGGAAAATAAACACTCCATTGCTTATCCCAGGATTTGAACCTCAGACCTTATAGTTACACAACACGCCACTTGCCACTAGGCCACAAGCTCTTCTTGTGTCATTAAACATGCATTATTATTAATAAAGCCTAAGTGCTAGTGTCCAGGTTCATTTAAGGGAAAAATTAAAATTTTGTAAGAGCCAAGACTTGAACCCAGGCTTCTTGAATGCCCACATACACACCCAAATCACTTAGCTATTAAAGCAAACAAGCAATTTTGTTAGAACATGAAAAATTAAAGACCCTATATTTTTGGGGCGTTACAATTCTACCCTCTAAAAGAAATTTCGGCCTCGAAATTTACCTGGTCAGAATAGGTGTGGGTATTGTTGTCGCATCGCCTCCTCAGGTTCCCACGTGGCTTCTTCGGTACCGTGATTTCGCCAAAGCACTTTAACCAGTGGGATCGATTTCTTCCTTAGCACCTTAACCTTACGGTCCAATATCTGTACTGGTTCTTCTTCGAAGGTAAAATCTGGCCTAACTTCGATCTCCTCGACTGGTACTATATGTGTGGGATGAGAACGATAACATTTCAGTATGGAGACATGAAACACATCATGAATCCGGTGTAATTCTGGAGGCAACTCAAGTTGATAGGTGACTGGTCCCACACGCTTCAATATACGGTAAGGCCCAATGAACCTAGGGCTAAGCTTCCCCTTTCGCCCAAACCTCAGTATCTTTTTCCATGGAGAGACATTAAGAATTACGAAGTCTCTCACGAAATATTCAATCTCTCTACGTTTAAGATCTGCGTAAGACTTCTGCCTGTCCGACGCTTCCTTCAACCGGTCTCGAATCAGTTTTACCTTTTCTTCAGTATCAGAAATTAACTCTGGCCCCAAAACTCGCCGCTCGCCCAGTTCAGTCCAACAAGTAGGGGTACGGCACCTACGACCATACAACGCCTCGTACGGTGCCATTTGAATACTGGACTGGTAGCTGTTATTATACGCAAACTCTGCCATCGACAAATAGTCTTCCCAGCTGCCTCGGAAATCAATAACACAGCTGCTTAACATGTCCTCCAGTATCTGAATCACCCTCTCTGACTGACCATCTGTCTTAGGATGGAACGTAGTACTGAAGTCCAACCTAGTACCCAAAGCCTCGTGTAATTTCTTTCAGAACCGAGACGTGAATCGAGGGTCTCTATCATATATGATGGAAACCGGAACCCCATGCAGTCTCACAATCTCAGCTACATACAACTTTGCCAGCTTCTGCAACGAGTAATTAGTGCGGACTGGTATGAAATGGGCAGATTTAGTCAACCGATCTACAATGACCCATATTGAATCCTTCTTAGTAGGCGTTTAGAGCAGCCCACTCACAAAATCCATCGTTACTCTCTCCCATTTCCAAAGTGGAATCTTAACTGGTTGCAGTAACCTAGAAGGCAGTTGATGCTCAGCTTTGACTTGCTGGCATGTTAAAACACTTACTTACAAGATTAGTAACTTCGCGTTCAGCCCTGGCCACCAGTACAACTCACGAAGATCTCGGTATAACTTGTTTCTGCCAGGATGCATAGCGTATCGACTACTATGCGCCTCTCGTAGTATAGACTGCCTTAACTCAGAATCCTTCGTTACACAGACTCTCTCACGGAAACACTGTACTCCCTCACCATTCAACCCAAAATCTGTAATCTCTCCATTCTCAACTTGTCGAAAACGAGAAACCAGTGACTCATTAATGTGTCTCTAACTAACTATGACCACAATAAAGGCAAGTGCACCTATCGTTCAATAGTATAGTTATGGTAAGACGGTAATATCGTATCCACAAGGACCATGAGTACTAGTAATTACTATATTTCTATTATCCAGCCTAAGAATTGGAGTGATTTCTTTTTAAACTAAAACTTAATTAAAAACACGACAACGGATGAATTAGGAAAATACTTTTAGACAACTTATATGATAAAGGAAGAATCCACCTAGACTTCACTTATTACTTTTGATTCATACGATTTATTCACTTGACTTAATCTGTAGAAATCCCTGAATTATGTTAATATCTCTTTCAAGACTAAAAACAACTAACTCTAGATTGATTAATTGAAATATCTTTCTAATTAAAACCCTTATTGTTGCATTAACTCGATCTATGGATTCCCCTATTAGATTTGACTCCAATCCGGCAGATTTTCGTCGCCCTATTTCTAGGGTTGCAATCAACTTCGCTTAATTGTGTTGATCTACTCTTAAACAGGGACTTTTTCTTCTCTGAATAAGCACATTAGACTTGAATCAATAACATGAATTATCAAAATAAGAATAAAAACTCACAATTAAGAATAAGAACAAGTATTTATCTTATAAATCAAATAATAATAAGATCTGTCTTAGGTTTCATCCCTTTAGGTATTTAAGGGATTTAGTTCATACTGATAATGGGAAACATCCTAAAATAAGGAAAACAACAAAACATAAGAAAACCCAAAATTTCTAAAGAACTTGATGGGAGATTTTTAGTCTTGATGAAAATCCTTCTTCTGAGCTGCTCTCGATGGCTGTCTTTGAGTATTTTCTACCTTCTACTCGGCGTCCCCCTTTAGGTTGCCCCCTAGGGTGTTTATATAGGCTTTGTGACGCTTTTCTTGGCCCACAAGTAGCCTTTTCTAAATAGGATTCAACCTGGGTTCGGCAGGGACATGCCCGTGTTCGATGACTTAAGTCGTGCTCGACTTTGCTCGCCATACACAGCCGTGTAGTCTGCCCGTGTGCGGAAGTCCAGGCTGTGTTGATTTTCGAGGTAGGCCCATTTTGTCCCTTTTTGGCCCGTTTCTCATTCTTTTCGGCTCCCTAAGCTCTATTAAGTGTAAAACATGAAATTAATGGATTAGAAGCATGGAATTCATCAAATCTAATGAAAATTCATCCAAAAATAAGCCAAGCATGGGGTCAAATATGTATAAATTATGGTTTATCAAATATCCCCACACTTAAGCATTTGCTTATCCTCAAGCAAAATCCTCAACTGACAATTAAAACTAACTTTCTCAATTCATAATTCTTATCAATAATGTCTCATCATAATTCACAGATAATTCATACATTGATAATTTAACTAAAATAGTCTTAAAGATTCAAACAATCTAAGTCACAATTTGAAGCACGAAAATATAGGTGTTTTCCCCTTACCTAAATAATCACCTTTGATTCAAAACCAACAAGAGTTGACATCCTCATTAAAGATTCACTCAAATCACTCAAAGTGTTTAAGGTTTAAAATTATGCACTCGAAAGTCAAACATGAAAAGTTATTACCATAGGCTTGCATGAAACTCAAATCTCAACCACTATGAAATGATATGATACACAAATCAAAAGGTTTTAAAAAGGGTTGTAACGGGCTTGGGTTAAAGGTGTGGATAAAGGCTGAATTAGAGGGTTAGAATCGAGATCGATTTGACAATTTACCTAACTAAAAAAAACTAATAATGAATAATTACATCAATTGGACCTATAACTAATAACACGAGCTTCTTCTCAGAATATGAAATTAACCGCTTAAGCTCAAATAACATAGAACTAATTTCCAACTTTTTTTTAAGAATAAGAACATACAATAATAAAACTGAAATAGAGAACATAGTTAGGCAACTGTTCAAATCAAATCTCGACAAAAAGGAGCTAAAAGAATAGGAAAAATTCTCAATGAATCAAATAGAATCGGTCTTGGGTTAATACTAAGGATAAATCAAGAAACAGTTTATTAGGACCAAAGGGGTATACTAGGGGTTAATTATGAGGGTAGGCTTTTTATGGAGTAAGTGGGTTAGATCCTAGGTGCCTTTATCATCTTAGTATATCAAATCAAAAGTGTGGTCTCGACATGCATAATCGAAGCAAGTTCTAGAATAACAAATCAATATTGACACACTCATAATCAATAAAGTGAGCAAGAAAAATATATGCTCTAAAAGGCTCAAAATCTCACAAAAATTATGGTTTTTGACGTCAACTTTACAAATTTCAGACTTCAAAGTAATATTTAAATTTAGAGAAACAACCTAATAAATTTTTAATTCTGAAAATAGACTTATCATGCTTGATTCTCTAATGTCTTAAAGTTTAAACCATCAATGCACAATTATCTATGACTTAATCCAAAACATATCAATAAAAATCATAAGTTAATAAAAATTTCATTCTAATAGTAATATGAGAAAATTACTTAAGGACAAGACATAATTCAGAGATTTTTTGATAATCAATTAAATAACCTCCCCACACTTAAGATGATTGTCCTCAATGTACAAAGATAGATAATGTAGTAAGAAAATCATAAGAGAGGGAGAGAAGTGAAACTTTCTGAATTTTGGATGGAGTTAATGAAAAGAAAATCTGATAAATTTGGGCCGAGGTGAACGTGGGGGAGGATACTCCGGTGGTGTAGTCGTTCCTTAATAGCACCTTGAACCTTTTGGAATTGACTTGTCGAGTCGATGAAGTAGCCGGCATGAACTTATGGCACCTAAAGCTAAATCTAAATGGTATGAAGAATAAGAACAACATAATAAAGAAAATGAAGATAAATAATGGAAAAGAGATATGAATTCAACAATAAAGGGGAAAAATAGTGACCGTTGGTGGCAGGGATGGTGGTTGGTGTGGTGGCGGTGTAAAGAAGGAATAAGGGGAAGGGGAAAGGAAAAGAAGGAAGGATGACAACGGGAAAAGAAAAGGGAAAAGGGGGTTTTCGGGCTGGGGAGGAAAGAAGAAAATAGAGTGAGGAGGCGGTGGCCGGAAAAAGGGGTGCGGTGGCTAGGGTTTGGGGGGAGAAGGTTTGGGGAAGAAAGTGAATAGGAGAAGGGGGTTTAAATAGAGTTTAGGGTACATGGTCATGGCCCACGCCCGTGTGCCCTGAGCGTGTTAGGTCACACGGTCGAATCGCATGGTCGTGTGATGCTTCATTTATTTCTCCCACGCCTGTGTAGAGGTTTCCATGCCCATGTTGATTTGATCAGTATCAGCCACGGTTTATAGGTACAGGCGAGTCGCACGCCCGTGTGATTTACTCAGTATTGACCATGGCTGTATCGCATGGCTGTGGCATTTTATCGTATCCCGTGTTTTGGGGAAATTTTTCGTCTTGTTTTCGCACAGTCTTCGACACGCTGATGTACCTACTCGTGGTGTCAACACGGCCACGACCACGCCCGTGTGCAAGGCCGTGTGGGTAGGGAAACCTGCGCCTATTAATTTGGTTAGTTTTTAGTTAGATGCATGTTAGTGAGGTTAGTGCTCGTGTTGCCTCCCGAGAAGCACTTGTTTAAAGTCTTAAGCTAGACTTACCTTTCATTCGCATAATCATGGTGGCTTGAGGAGTTGAAACTCCTCATTCCTGCTATCCATTTTGGTAAAATAAGGTTTTAAACGAGTACGATTTACCTTGAATGTGCCAAATTGAGAATGAGTTACCTCGACTATACCGTATGGGAAAGTATTAAGGACCGTGAAAGGGGTTATTCCATTAGGTTTAGAAGTGGCAACACAAGGATCTGTATTATCCATTAAAACTCGGTCTCCAACCTTGAAGTAGTTTGCTTCATCTTTAAGTTCGTTATGGAGTTGCCTTGGTTTTGCTTCGTGTGTTCTTGGTTTCTCATTGACATGTGTCCTCCACTCGTCTAGTTCATCGATCTGAATCCTTCACTCCTCATGAGTTATTTCATTATTGGCACGAGATCTAGGATGTGGCTCAGTTGTGTATTTTCGAGGTGCTTCCTAAAAAGAAGGTTGAACCAAATGGTTATTGATAGAATTTATGTTCTCACCTTTATTACTCGATGTCCTAGCCGAGTCACGAGCTTGAAGAGTGATCGTTTCATCACCTACACGAAGTGTGAGTTCACCTGTACTAACATCAATTCTAGTTTTAGTAGTTGCTAAAAATGATCTTCCTAAAATTAAAGGAACGTTACTATCCTCATCCATGTCTAAAACAACAGTCTATTGGGAATATGAATTTGTCAACTTTCACTAGTAAATCCTCAATTATACCCCTAGGAACTGTAATGGTTTTATCAACCAATTGAATGCTCATCCTAGTTTGTTTGGGTTTCCTAAGACCCAGCTGTTTAAACATTTTATAAGGCATAACATTGATACTTGCTCCTAGATCAGCTAAAGCATTATTAATAGATAAACCACCAATTAAGCAAGGAATTGTAAAACTTCCTGGATCTTTTAACTTTTGAGGTAGTTTATTTTGTAAAATTGCTGAGCACACTGCATTTAGCTCTACATGCGACGCATCGTCTAGCTTCCGTTTGTTTGTCAACAGCTCTTTAAATTTTTTTTTTTGAATTGGGCATCTGCGAAAAAGCTTCAATAAACGATAAGTTAATATGTAATTTTTTTAAAAGTTTAAGAAATTTACTGAATTGTTCATCTATGCGGTCTTTCTTCGTCGCATTGGGATATGGCACACGAGGTTGGTACTCTGTACTTACCAGTTTTGGTTTATTATGGCTTACCTCAACCTTACCTTTATCTACCATGTTTTCTTGCCTTGGTTTTGGTGCATCTAACCCTTCACTTTTGTGAGCAGTTATGGCATGAAGTTACTTCTTTGGGTTAGTTTCAGTGTTGCTTAGCAGGCTGCCTTGTGGCCGTTCAGATATGAGCTTAACAAGCTGTCCTATTTGGTTCTCGAGTCCTTGTATCGACGCTTTCTGATTTTTGAGTGCTATTTCAGTGTTTTGGAAATGGGTTTCTGACACCGCGATGAATTTTGTTAGCAGCTCCTTAAGGTTCGGCTTCTTTTCTTGTGGGCAGGGTTTTTGTTGAAAGCCTGGAGGGGGATGTTGTCTCTGATTCTCTTGACCACCCCATGAGAAGTTTGGGTGGTTCCTCCAACTTAGATTGTAAGTGTTACTATAGGGATTATTCTGAGGTCTAGAATTATTACCCATATAGTTCATCTGTTCGCTTTCTAAGCCAGGGTTGTAGGATGTATATTCTGTGTTGTTCGTCCCTCCTCCATTTGTATCGCACTGCATCACTGGATGTACCTGTGAAGAACCACACAAACCATCAATCTTTTTACTTAAAAGTTTTATCTGGTTTGATAGCATGGTCACTGCGTCGAGGTTGAAAACACCGACTGCCTTTGTTCGTTTCGTTTTCATAACTTGCCACTGATACTTATTCAGTGACATCTCTTCAATGAATTTGTAAGCTACCGCCGGCGGCTGCATCAATCAACTGCCTAGTTGAGGGGTTCACACCATTGTAAAAGGTTTGAACCTGTAGCCACAAAGGTAACCATGGTGAGGGCACCTTCTTAGTAAATCCTTGTATCTCTCACATGCATCGTAAAATGTCTCTAAATCCATTTGCACAAAAGAAGAGATATCATTCCTCAACTTAGCCGTTTTAGCCGGCGAAAAATATTTAAGTAAGAATTTTTCGGTCATTTGCTCCTATGTAGTGATTAATCCTCGTGGTAACGAGTTCAACCACTGTTTAGCTTTGTTCCTCAATGAAAAGGGAAACAACCGAAGGTGGATGGAATCATCAGAAACGCCATTTATTTTGAAAGTATCAAAGAATTCCAGAAAATTTGCTAAGTGATTGTTTGGATCCTCATCCTGCAAACAATCAAACTGAAAAAACTGCTGAATCATCTGAATAGTGTTAGGTTTCAGTTCAAAATTATTTGCAGCAACAACAGGTCTAACAATACTTGATTCAGTTCCTGTTAAAGTAGGCTTAGCATAATCATACATTGTACGAGGAGGAGGATTTTGATTCACTAGATTTGCGGCAACCACAGGAGGTAGCGGATTATTATCAGCCATCTTTTTGGTAGTATTTGTTTCGTCTTCTTGCTCTTCTTCTATGTATTGTAGACTTCGTCTTATTTCTCTTCGGTTTCTGCGGGCTGTAATTTCAATCTCACTGTCAAAAAGTAATGGTTCTAACGGGTTCCTTCTAGTCATAAACTAAAAGTTCCTACTAGAAACAAAGAAAGAAAAATTAGAAAAGTAAAAAATAAAAAAATAAATTGCAATAAAATAAAAAAGGCTAAAGTAATAAAAAATTAGTGTTACTAATATCTTAGTCTCCTGCAACAACGCCAAAAACTTGATGTATCTCTAACTAACTATGACCACAATAAAAGCAAGCGCATCTATCGTTCAATAGTATAGTTATGGTAAGACCGGTAATATCGTATCCACAAGGACCAAGAGTACTAGTAATTACTATCTTTCTATTATCTAGCCCAAGAATTGGAGTGATTTCTTTTTAAACTAAAACTTAATTAAAAACACGACAACGAATGAAGTAGGAAAATACTTTTAGAGAACTTATATGATAAAGACAATACCCAAGGAAGAATCCACCTAGACTTCACTTATTACTTTTGATTCATACGATTTGTTCACTTGACTTAATCCGTATAAATCCCTGAATTATGTTAATATCTCTTTCAAGACTAAAAACAACTGACTCTAGGTTGATTAATTGAAATATCATTCTAATTAAAACCCCTATTGTCGCATTAACTCGATCTATGGATTCCCCTATTAGATTTGACTCTAATTTAACAGATTTTCGTTGCCCTATTTCTAGGGTTGCAATCAACTTCGCTTGATTGTGTTGATCTACTCTTAAACAAGGACTTTTGCTCCTCAGAATAAGCACATTTGACTTGAATCAATAACCTGGATTATCAAAACAAGAATAAGAACTCATAATGAAGAATAAGAACAAGTATTTATCTTATAAATCAAATAATAATAAGATCTGTCTTAGGTTTCATCCCCTTAGGTATTTAAGGGATTTAGTTCATACTGATAGAGGGAAACATCTTAAAATAAGGAAAACAACAAAACATAAGAAAACCCAAAAACTTCTAAAGAACTTGATGGGTGATCTTCAGTCTTGATGAAAATCATTTTTCTGAGCTGCTCCCGATGGCTGTCTTCGAGTATTTTCTGCCTTCTACTTGGCGTCCCCCTTTAGGTTGCCCCCTAGGGTGTTTATATAGGCTTTGGGACGCCTTTCTTGGCCCACAAGTTGCCTTTTCTGAATAGGATTCAACCTGGGTTCGGCAGGAACACGTCCGTGTGACACGCCCGTGTTCGATGACTTAGGCTGTGCTCGACTCTGCTCGCTATAGACGGTCGTGTGGTCTGCCCGTGTACAGAAGTCCAGGCAGTGTTGATTTCCGAGGTAGGCCCATTTTTTCCTTTTTTGTCCCGTTTCTCGTTCTTTTCGGCTCCCTAAGCTCTCCTAAGTGTAAAAC
The DNA here is from genome assembly GCA_005393395.2 of Gossypium australe. NCBI lineage: Eukaryota > Viridiplantae > Streptophyta > Magnoliopsida > Malvales > Malvaceae > Gossypium > Gossypium australe. Next base: position 105,553,854 of record CM016614.1, read on the forward strand.
CTGAAATTAATGGATTAGGAGCATGGAATTCATCAAATCTAATGAAAATTCATCCAAAAATAAGCCAAGCATGGGGTCAAAATATGTATAAATTATGGTTTATCACTCATCCACTAACTGTTTCCCCTTAATTTGCTCAGTCCACATCGGTCTCACTTGAAGCTCAGGTAAAAAGCTACCATCATCATACAAGCTGAGACGAGCAAACATTGCTCTCAAATCAGATAGAACCCTACGGCTCAGTGCGTCAGCTACTACGTTAGCCTTACCAGGGTGATACTTAATCAAGCAGTCCTAATCCTTAAGCAACTCTACCCATCTTCGTTGCCTAAGATTCAGCTCCTTTTGAGTAAGGAGGAACTTGAGGCTCTTGTGATCTGTGAAGATAATACATTTTTCGCCATATAAATAATGCCTCCAAATTTTCAGTGCGAATATCACCGTGGCTAGGTCCAAGTCATGAGTTGGGTAATTCGCCTCGTGAGACTTAAGCTGACGGGACGCATAAGTAACCACCTTACCCTCCTGTATCAGCACACAATCCAATGTGTGATGCATCACTATAGACAGTAAATTCCTTCCCACACTCTGGTTGTATCAAGACAAGGGCTTCAGTCTAAACTTTCTTCAGTTTCTCAAAACTTTCTTGCAGCTTATCAATCCAGTTAAATGGTACCCCTTTACGCAACAACTTAGTTAGAGGTGCGACAATTAAGGAAAACCCCTCAACAAAACGTCTGTAATACCCTACCAAACCCAGAAAGCTTCGAATCTCAGATACAGTCTTAGGTGGTTTCCAATCCAGTAAAGCTTCAATTTTTTGAGGATCGACCCTAATCCCCTCGGCAGACACCACGTGATCAAGAAATGTCACTTCTCACAGCCAAATGTCACTTCTCACAGCCAAAACTCACATTTACTGTACTTAGCGTACAATTGCTTCTCCCTTAAAATCTGCAGAATAATTCGGAGATGTGCATCATGTTCACCCTCGGTTCTCGAATACACCAAGATATCGTCTATAAACACTACCACGAACCGATCCAGGTAGGGCTGGAATACTCGGTTCATCAGATCCATGAAAGCGACTGGTGCATTCGTCAGTCCAAATGGCATCAATAAGAACTCGTAATGACCATAACAAGTCCTAAACGCAGCCTTATACACATCAGCCTCTTTAACCCTCAGTTGATGGTACCCAGAACGGAGATCTATTTTAGAGAACAGACGCTCCTTGCAACTGATCAAACAGATCGTTAATTCTCGACAAGGGATGCATATTTTTGATGGTCTGTTTATTAAGTTGTCAATAGTCGATGCACATGCACATGGACCCATCTTTCTTTTTTACGAACAATATTGGTGCTTCCCCATAGAGATACACTTGGCCGAATGAATCCTCGGTCCAGTAGCTCTTGAATTTGAGCCTTTAACTCCACAAACTCCTTTAGCGTCATCCTATATGGGGCGCTGGACACCAGAGCTGTTCCAGGGAAGAGTTCGATACCAAATTCAACTTCGCGATTCGGAGGCAACCCAGGGAGCTCATCAGGAAACACATTCGGAAGATCTTTAACAATTCTAATATCTCTGACAAAAGGACCTTCAGAATTAGAAATACTAATCAGTTCTAATATCTCCGACAGAAGGACTTTCAGAATCAGAAATACTAACGTAGGCTAAAAACGCCTCACTACCCTTGCGAACCAGTTTCTCGGCCCTTAATGTTGAGATCACGTTAGACAAATAATTCCTTTGCTCTCCAATCGCCGCTACCTCCTCATCCTCAGTAGTCTTCAACACCATACGCTTAGCAGTATAATCCAAACTAGCTCGGTGTTTCACCAGCCAATCCATACCCAAAATAAGGTCGAATTCACCAAACGACAATTCTATCAATTTCGCTAGAAAAATTACTCCTTGGACCTCAAGGGGCACATATCTGAATAACTTATTTACTGTAACCGACTGTCCCAGTGGACTTATCACAGCCATCTCACTAACAGTATTTTCAAACTGAATACCCAAAGTTCCTGACACAGTGCATGCAACGTACAAATGTGTAGACCCAATATCAATTAAAGCAGTGTAGGGTACATTGTAAATTAGGAATGTACCGGTTATGACGTTAGGGGTGTCACTATCCTCTCGGCGACGAGCAGCATATACCAGAACTGGCTACCTCGCTTTAGTGTTACCAATACCTCTGCATGGGGCTCTACGACCTCGTCCCATATCGTTTCCACCTCTGGCCTACCTACGGCCTCTCGGTGGCTGCTGACCACCTCTCACTGGCTGAACATGACCCGGTCCTGTAGCTTGCATCTGAATAGGCCTCTGAGAACAATCTTTAACCCGATGATCCATGGACCCACATCTGAAGCACGCCCCAATCCTCTTCCAGCACTCACCCTGGTGAGATCTCCCACAATCAGTGTAAGGTTGTGGTTTATTAATAGCAACAGGAACTCCAGTCCAAACCGACCCATCAAACCTGGCCTTCTTAATAGGCCTCCCAGATGAACTTGAGGGCCCAAAATCCCTCTTATTTTTGTCCCTATCTTTTTCACGGTTATGACGCTCCGAGCGCTTCACCTCTTCAGCAATCTTCGCCTTTTCTACAAGAGCAGCAAAATCTCGCTCCCTCTGTGGAGCTATCAATACCCTTAACTCGTCTCGAAGGCCATCTTTAAAACGCACACAGCGTTCTTACTCAGTTGCTACTATCCTTGAGCATACCGACTCAACCGCAAGAATTCTGCCTTATATTCTGCCACTGTTTTACTCCCCTTGGTCAGGCTCAGAATTTCCTTTCGTCGGACGTCCACATAACTTGCACCCACGTACTTTCCTTGAAATGCCGCCTTAAAGATATCCCACGTCAAAAGATAGGCTTGCCTACCCTGTCTCACGATGAGCCACCATTGAAAAGCTTCATCTCGCAGTAAGGACACTGCCCCTTTTAATTTTTGTTCCGTAGTACAATCAAGTCGTCCATTATCTGTTTGGTAGCCTCTAACCAGTACTCTGCCACATTTGGGACTACTCCAGAAATACCCCTGAAAATTTTTGCTACATTAGACCGGAGTCACTCTAAAATTGACCCTCGGCCCACTGTTCCAGTACTAGCTCTAGCCACCCTCTCTAAAATGCAAAGCATCGCTTGGGATAGGGCATCATCTCAATTGCTCGACCATAAGACCCCGTCTCAGTTACTGGTGAGACTGGTGCCTCCCTAGCAGGGATATAGCTCGACGCCTACGATCCGTACCGAGCACTTCCTCGGCCCCGTGTACCCCTTTCTCGAGTACCTCCTGTGCTCATCTCGATACGCGCTTTATCTGATTAAAAAGTCTTATGTATTAGATTATAATTTCAGTAATTATTAACAAATGTATTATGAAAAAAATAGTCATTAGGGATTTGTTTTTGCAGATCGAAGTCTCATTATAGTTTACAGTCTCCTACGGTCTCAGTTTCCTCTATCTAGAGTTTCACAGTATAACAGTGATCAAAATTAGAGAACTTACAGATTTGGCACCAGAGACTTGGTGTGCCACACTTATACATCTTCCAAAAACATTTCAAATCTTTCAAATCCACTTTCAGAAAGACTTTTCAAAACTCATTCCACAGTCGAGTTTTACAACCTGGCTCAGATACCACTAAATATAATACCCCAAACCCGGCCTAGACGTTACGACCAAATTTGACGTGTCACATCAAAGTGTTTTTCGAAATTAGGCTTGTTGAGAGAAATCCATTTTAACCGATAGCCATGTTTGTTACTGTTGGTTTCTTAGTTGGTTAAAAACCCGCGGAAGCTACTCTAATTAATGTCATTTTGAAGTTTGAAAATAGGTGTTTGTCTTTTAAAACCGTTATTATTTTTGAAAACTTATTTGTATCAGTTTGGCAGTTTCAAATTAGGTATTTAAAACCCAAATAAGAGAAAATAAAATCACCAGAGGCCTTATTACATAATTTTCAACCTAATATAAAAATTAAATAACTAAGTCTACAATGAAATAATAGCGAACGTGTGGCCACCTCTGAGTCCCTCGGAGCTCCAAATCATCTAAGGCTAGGGATTACTTGTACAGTTAAAAGAAAAGGGTGAGTTACGAAAATTTATATACTTTTTCATGCCCTTTTTGACCCAAATTCATGCAGTTTCGAGTAAATTCTTTCAGAAAATAATTAAATATTATAAAATAATTAAGTTGTGCTAGAAATATGAACATGATGAATTTTAATTAATTTTATAGTTAATTTTGATTTATTTTGACTATTTTCGATAGATTCGCACAAAGGGCGAAAATAAGCTCGGCAGACACTGCTCGAAGAATAAACCCGAGAAGCACTTTGAAGTATCAAGGCGAATTTATTTCCAGCCCAAGACGGTCCAATTATGAATATTTAATCATAATATAATTAATTTTAATTTATTACCAATTTAATTTGAGCTAAATAAATTAATCTTAATTAATCATGAAAAAGGCCCAGTTGAACCGCATCAGTTGAACCAAACCGGTTGAACCGAACCAAGCAAAGAGTTGGGCAGCCCAAACCGTCCATATTGCTGGCCCAGATCAGCTTATTAGTTGATTAATCAAGCTTGCAAAGAAGCCTTTGAAGACTTTTCAAAGTTGCATTCAAACCCCTCCAAATATTGTGGCTTTGTAGATTTGCCCCATGCTATATTTAGCAAAGTTGAATCCATCAACTTTGGCACATAGGTGGCCGGCCAAGGTGTGGTTCTTTGGCTGATGGGATTTGCTATTTTTAGCAGCCACAATCAGCTATAAATACACCCCTTTGCTGATCATTTCATTCATCCCTCAATCATCCCTCAATCCTTCATTTCTTATTCACTCTCTCATCTTCTCTTCTCTCCATTTCTCTCCTTTTCTCCACCAAAACCAAGCCTTCTTGTGCCGATTTCCCCTCTTGGAAAAGAGGTGTTTTTCCAGCCATTTGGAGCAGCAAGTGGAGTGTTCATAAGCCACCTTGATCACCGAGGACAACGGAGAACGAAGAACGGAGCAATCAGTCAAGCCACGGAGAAACACTGGATTTGCTTCTTGTTCCTTATCTCTTTAAATTTCGTTGTTGTTATGACAAACATGTTTACGAATATTTATGCTATTGAAATGGTTATTTTAATCAGCTTAGCTTGAATTTAATTCGTGTTGGGTTGATTGCATTTCGCCCTCTTAAATTATTAAAATTGTGTTTATGCTGTTATAGGCCTCGGTAAAATGTTTGATTAAGTAAAATCATGCTTAAGTTATTCTGGCATTATAATTGTTTAGATAACTAAAGAGTTAATTATTTAAACGCATTGAAATTGTAATTAATGGACACAATACTTAATCTGTGCATGTTTAATTCTTCTAAGGTAGCTGAAGATTAAATTAGCATTGTATTTGGCAATACATATGCCTTGCATAACTTGCAAGATTTTTGTGATTAAATTGTTTCAAGGTAAGGATACTTTGTTACTTCACATGATCTTTTATATGCTTATTAGGTTGAATTAATCGGTTGAATCACATAGGAATATGCGAGAGATTGTTTAATTTAATAAGTATGTATGTGCAATAACATATAAATATGTTCATAAGTTAGGAAATTACCGAGTTGCCGTGATTTATTTCGTAACAAGTGTAAGCATGAGTTTAATAATTCTAAGTTAAGAAATGTAATTAATCCAACACAATTATATCATCTTGATTAAAATCGGTTTTTGAAATCGTGCACTAGAATTTTGTTTTATTTTATTTTACTTTTTTTTAGTTTTTAAATATTTCTTAAATCCAAATATTTCTCTTTCACCAAAGTGTTTAAAATCATTTTCATAAATAATTCTTTTACAGTCCCTGTGGGTACGATAACTCGACATTTACTTGTCACTTTATTACTTATTACGATTGTGTATACTTACACATTTCCACCATTCCAAAACCCACCCCAATCCAGTCAGCACACCACCCGTACTAACCCAACACACCACGTAGGGACAAAGTCGACCCACCCAGCCCACACACCAATATTGCAACATAGCTGCCAGTAATAATAATGCAGTAGAGCTGCCAGTAACAGTATATGTGGCAAAGCCACCAGTAACAGTAATTATGGCAGAGCCACTAGTATCGGTATGTGTGGCAGAACCACCAGTAACAGTACTTCCTCCATACAGAATTCCAACCCCATGCAGTATGCCATGTCATCAATATTTCGTGTATGCAGTATGTCCTATTAAGTACAGTCATACAGTACATACCTACCTCTAGGGGTAAAATAGTCATTTTCATGCATTAGGGGTAAAATGGTAATTTTCCCTTTAGGAGTATTTTGGTCATTTTACCTACCTTGTGGTCTCAATATAGTTAACGTCCTTTTCGAAGGCCTACAGTCGCCTCGAGCGACACAAATAATCCATTTGGTCAAAACAGTGTAAATGGGAAGCCCAATATTAGGCCCAATTGGGCCCACATGCTCGTGTGGCCCATCTGGCCCAATTTCAATCACGACTATGTGACACACATAGCCCAATCCAATTTCTGCCACCTTTCGTAAATTTTATCCGTGTGGGGCCCACGAGCCCATTGGGCCCACACGGCCCATTTCAGCCCAACGAGGCCCATAACGGCCCAAGTGCCCAAGAACACTTGTAGTGACCTCTTTAGTCTACTGCCCACGGTTGTGGGCTCGATTTTTCTACGTGAGCGATCGTACGTTCGTGAGGCTTCAAATGCCGAAGTTTCGGCTTTTCAACTTTTGGCGATTCATAGTGGAGATAGTATGATTACACAGCTTTTTACGGAGTCGTTCCTAGATCTATGAGCACCCAACCTTGTTTGAATCATCGAGATCCGATGTTAGTCCTTAATTATTAGGGTAACACCATCTTAATAATACTTAATCCGAAATACCTTTCTTACCTTGTTTGAATGAGGGCGACCTTAATCCCTCAACGCTCGCTGTTCAGAAACGATCACGCGCCTTCGCTGCTTTCCTAAAGTACAGTAAAGAATCAATTAGAAAGTGGTAGGGCATATTCGGCCCACCCCAAAACATGAGATAACCGTATTACCTTACCGGACGTTTTGAGAATGAAAGTGTGACTCCTCCAAACCGTTCACACTTCACCACCCTTAAGGAAGACCCTAGAATCGCAATGAGCACAGTACATGAAGAATGAGATAACAATCGGTTAATGGGGTTTATTCGGTTTTGGAAAAGAAAGAAAGAGCATAGATGCATTCGGTTTTAAAAGTAAAGTAGAGGACGGATTTTGAACACTTACTGATTGTCAGAGCCGTTGCCGAATCGAAACAAAGAGGGACAGCGTTTGGGTTTCAGCCCAAGTAAGAAGAGAAACCAAATCAAGAAGGGAAGAGAGGGACTTCTGATCACACCCTCCCAAAAGTCGAAAAAGAAAAGAACACAAGGGGGAGGCAAATATGGGGTTCGGCTGAAACAATAAGCCAAAGAACTGAAAAGGCAGTAGACCGAAACTAGAAAGGAATAGAGGAGAGGGGAGTTTCGGCAGAGGTTGATACAAGAGAAAGAAAAGAATGGTCAATTGCAAGAGAAGAGCAGCAAGAACCGAACAAAAAAGATCCACGAGTGGTAAGTTGCACTTCCGGCACTAGAGAGAAAAAGAAGAAACAAGAATTAGAAGTCCAAAAACCAGTGGCAAAACTGACCAATATGAGGAGGAAAAACCCTTAGCCGAAATTTCGAGGCTTTCCTATACCCATTCGGCACAAACACTCCCACACACTCCAACTTCCTTGATTCACTTCACCAATCTCTCCATAATCCTCTCCATGATTTGCTCCTAAAATCCCTCTATGACCAATTCAAACACCCCATCAGCAGTGTTTTAGTCCAACTCTTCTACCTTCCCAGCTCAAGCAGCAAAATAAACACTCCATTGCTTATCCCAGGATTTGAACCTTAGACCTCATAGTTACACAACACGCCACTTTCCACTAGGCCACAAGCTCTTCTTATGTCATTAAACAAGCATTATTATTAATAAAGCCTAAGTGTCAGTGTCCAGGTTCATTTAAGGGAAAAATTAAAATTTTGTAAGAGCCAAGACTTGAACCCAGGCTTCTCAAATACCCCCATACACACCCAAATCACTTAGCCATTAAAGCAAACAAGCAATTTTGTCAGAACATGAAAAATTAAAGACCCTATATTTTTGGGGCGTTACACATTGACCATTCATTTTGATCACATTTCATTTTGCAGCCCATTGTAGACTAAATAGAACATTTAGGTTATATAGAATAGATGCATAATCGCACCGAGGTGTGTTATATAAATAAAACAGAACTGTTGTGCTTAACAGAACAGAGGGTGCGCTAATTCTCCTTAATGGCATGCCATCTATATCCTAATAGTTCTCATATCATCTACATGGGCTTGAATCGAGAGTGTGGTCACGCCCTATCTTTAAATAAATGTTGTAGGATTTGTGTCTAGTAAGTTGACCTGGTTCAGTGGTTAGGTGTTTGGTTGTGTGCTTGGGGTCTTGTGTTCGATTCCCTTCCCTTAGGATTTTCTTAATTAATTTTGGTTCCATATTTGATTTGTTTCGCAAGGATTATCTTTAATTTTTGTAAGTTATTGACAAGAATGAGCCTGTTGGTTTAGTGGTAAGGTTTTTGTTTACCCTTTGGTCCCAAGTTCGAATCTTGTGCATGTGCAAATTAGAATTCTTTTTGTTTCTCCTTTTTTGTGTCGCCCATATGATAAAGATTGGGTTAAATTCAAATTTTGATAAGTCTGATAGGGTTAGTGGATAAATTTGGTTAATTAAGATATTAGTTTTTAAAAATATAGTTTATATAAAATAGTCTCCAAAAATATCTCCCACTCTTGTTACCATCCACTCCTCCACTTCCCTATCTTTTTCTTATTTCAATTTTCATTCTTTTTTCTCTCTTCTGCCAAAATTGCTTGTTTCTCACAACTTTTCTGGCCTTTTCGTCTTTATTGATTTCGATTCCTGATTTAGTTTGGCGTGAGTTCTCTTGTTCAATTTCTTTTTGGTTGTCCCAAATTCGGTGTCGTTGGCGCTCTTCTCTGTTTTGGTGTTGGTTGTGTGTGATTGAGGTGTTAGATAAGAGTATAGAATTCTTGTTGGTGATGTAGTATTTTCAGTTGTTATGTTTCTATGGTGAGTAAATAATCTTTTAATTAGGTTCTTAGTTCTTAATTTGATTATTTTAGTGCATTGTTAGGAGAATATTATGAGACGTGTGATTTATCTCTGACGATTTAGGGGATTGTAGAATTGATGTTCTGTTGGGTAAGCGATCAAATGCCTTTTGCTAGGGCTGATTCATCTTGTTAAGGCTGAATGTCTAATGCATGTGGCCAAATTAGAGATTTGGATTTAGTAAATAATTGTTAATTAGTTGTTTTGAATATTATTTTTAGGTTCTAAAAGTGTGTTGTAGCGTCTTTTTTTAGAATCATCAAGTGTGTGACCTAACCTTGCACGATCTATATGGGTGGCGTTAACTCGAAATTCTAAAAAACAGTGAAAATACTAAAATTGTCGATGCCACACAGGCTGTGCCATGTAGGGCGTGTAGGCCCATTTTGAGTAAATATAGTTAGGGTCGAGTTTTGGATTGTGTATACGAGATTAGTGATTTTGTAAACTCTGATGAATGATTTGTATGATTGTCTGATCAAAGAAATCCGTTGTTTCTGTTGTGTGTGCATACTTCCCATATAAATTATATATATAATTTATAAATCTGATAGTTTCGTTAGCATGTTCTGATCTAATAGGGATATAAATAAGCATGTTTAATCTGAATATATTTGTATATGTGTTATGATGTTACATGTGCATTGGGGTGGGATGTGATTATGATATGGAGGAAGTTATGGCAGTTTAATGATCTGTGCTATCAGGGTTTAACCACATTTCTATTTTAGAAATGTAACTGTTTCTGGTGGCTTGACCACATATATCTATTTCTGGTGGAATTTCCGCAAATATATCTAACAGCTTGACTGCATAATTCTTAGTGGCATATGTCCACATATTTGGTGTGTTGGTTGGATGGATCTACCACAACCCTATTTGGTGTGTTGAATGGACAGATATGGTGTGTAGCAAATGGGGGTTGGATCTGTTCTTAACACTATGCATTACTTAGTGTGCCATGCCATGTATTATCTGTTTTGATATGATATTTTTCTGCATTATTTTTGCTATCTGTTATGCTTTTGGGCTAAGGCATACATTGAGCTTCATAGCCCATCCAATTATCTTTATCTTCTTAGGTAATATTTACGACTAAGATAGGGTGGCGTTTCAGAGCTTTGATTCAGATTATCTAAATCGAATAGATTATAAAGGTTTATTTATATATAAATTATGGACTTTGATTCGGGCTATAGACAATTTTTGGACATTACTTTTGGTTTTGGGTTTCTGTTGGGTTTTTGGTTAATTAGTTTTAATTATACCATGTAATTTTTCTGTTATTTAAAAAAGATCTATGATTTTCAAAATTGAAATGTTTAAGAACTTTAATGCTGCAAATTTAGAATAAGCAAATTAGTTTTTTTCTTTTTTTTTAGAAAGATAAAATAAGTTAATATTATGATTTTCAGTTCGATTTGGTGGAAAGTAATGTATGTTTTCAAAAACATTTGTTTGACAATAATTAAGTTTCTAGGAAATAAACACAAATGAGTTTTTGCAAAATTACTAATAATATAATAAGCAATGGCTCAGGAAGCAAACAATCTGGCTTTAAGTAGTCAGTGTAACACTCAAGATCAAATCATAACTTATAGGCCGAGTTTGGGGTGTAACATCAATCATCTCCTAAGGAATCACATTTACAAGTCATTAAGAGAATCTTTAGATACCTTCAGGACACCCCAAACTTAGGACTTTGGTATTCAAAAGATTCATCTTTTAGTTTGCATGCTTACTTTGATGTAGATTTTGAAGGATGCAAGTTTTAAAAAGTAGTTTCAAGACATCTCAATTCTTAAGGAATATACTTGTTTCTTGGAGAACCAATGTGTCTAATTTTCTCATGTTGACATAAACCACATCCAGAGGAACGCATCTAGCGGGATGCCGCAAGATGCGGTTGGTGCCACATCTAGAGGAATGCATTTTTTACTATCAAAGATATGGTAATATTCAGTCGAAAAATGGTCATACCATTAAGGGTTCCTCAAGGTTGTAATTTGATGATTATGTATTCTGACGTTGAGTTGGAGTTTTCGGTAGAGGAATGAGAATAGACGATACTACACCAATATTGAGATGAGACCAAGTTCGAGTCTATGCTCGATGTGCATTCAATGGATCATAACCTTAGGCCTTGAAGGCCCAAGATAGACTTGAGACTAATATGTCAACTCGATGCAACAAGGTTACTAAAGGTGTGACTCCGTATTGATGAGAGCATTGACATAGTAAGTGGGGGAGAGTGTCACAGTTCGCAAGTTAATATTCTAGTTATCAATGTTGAGCTTTCCCCAAATGGTCTTGAGTGAAGTTAAAGTAAGTGATCATTTACCTTAGCCCTTTTAGTGATTGAGAAATACTACTCTTGACTGGGTCGGGCAAGAGGCTGAGTGGCTTAGGAATCTACTTGCAAAGATTCCTTTATAGGAGAATGGAGTACTTACTTTGAAGTATGTGAGGTCTGAAAACAACCTAGTTGGTCCACTAACCAAAGGGTTAAGTAGGAAAAAAGGTCATTGATTCATTAAGGGGGATGGGCCTTAAGCCCAGTGGTTGAGGAATTCATAGTGGATACCCAACTCAGTTTTCTAAGTTCAATATGGTCAAATGAAACCATGGAAAGACTCATAGTGTATGCCACACCCTAAAAATTGGATTAGAAGAATCGAGTTTGTGAAAATCGAAAATTGTCACACCCTGATTTATAAGACTATCTTTGTGCATTTATAAATCTAGTCTTTGAAACAGAAACGGAAATTAGGGTCATAAATAATTAATTAAAGTATTAAAATAATATAATCAGGTATTATTATATTAATCTGAAACAAAACTTGATTACGAGGTTTAATTTAAAAATAGTGTGTTTTAATTGAGTTAGAACCTAATTGGAATAGGGGTAAAATGAATTAAAATATTGATAATGAAGACTTGACTATGAATATTAATTATTGTATATAAACTACAATAGGAATGTGTTAAAAACTATAAAGTTAAATAAGTTAATAAGAAAAAAAATTGAGTAAATATGTAAGCTAATAAAAAATATTTAAATTGAGCTGAAAATAAATATATACAACAAGAAATAAGTCATAGATTGAATGGTTAAGTGTTAGCTTCCCTCCCGAGAGAGCTTAGATTCAAACCTCACTCTTCCCATTTCTTTTCCTTTTAATTTTCAGCAACCTATGATAAAATCCATGTAACATCCCGAAATTGGGCCTAGTAGGAATGGGCCCAATAGGCCTTGGGCATAGGAGTGTTTAAAATTTTTGAGAACAAGAGAATGACATTATTTCAAGTTGGACTTATTAAGAAGATGATTTTAGAAAGTTACAGGATTCTATGAAGTTTCGAGTTCAAGTTGGGCCTTAGTAAAATTTTGTGTTTAAGCCTAATAAGGAGAGATAGTAAGTGGCATCAAGGCTTATGGAAATAAAAGAGTAAATTGCTAGCATAAATGAGCATATGGCAAGGAGGTTATGGCATCAAGTGAAGTACCTTGAGGGAAAAGGTTCAAATCCCATTGTGTGCAAATTTTGACTATTATTTTTGTACTATTTCCCTAAAATTCGGCCAAGCTTGTAAATATGGCAAAATTGGATTTTTAAATTATGGTAAGGTGGACTTATTAAATTGTGGAAAAATATGTTAAGGAGGAAAATAAGGAAAAAGAAAAAAAAGGAAATAAAAGAAATAAAAGAATTTGGAGAGTGGAGTAGGTGGATGAAAAAGAAATAAAAGAATTTGAGGAGTGGAGTAGGTGGATGAAAAAGGAATAAAAGAATTTGTGGAGTGGAGTAGGTGGATAAAAAAAAAGAGATAAAAAAAAAGAAAGAAAGAAAGAAGAGATAAAAAAAAAGGGTTATGAAAATAAAGAAAAGAGAAGTATCATCTTTTCTTCTCTTCATCACCACCTAGAATTGGTAGCAAACAAGGGTTGGAGAGCTCAAAAATTTCAGCAAACAAATCCTTTAGCAAGTAAGTGATTTTGATGACTTTAGTTGATAATTTTTGTATTTTTGGAGCCCCTAAAGCTTAAGCTAGCTAATGAGGGGACTAATTTGTAATATGGTTGAGAGTCTAGGGACTTGCCATGAGAGAGTTTATGCTGGTTACAAGGTCTCGAAGTACTTTATCAAAGGTTCAATCGAAAACCTATCCCTCGTTAAGTGACTCGGATTTTTGGTGCCGCGGAGAGCATCGCGTTACGGATTCCGAATAAGGTGTGTAATCTCATACTCTTCCGAATATATGTTTGAAATGGTGAGAAAATCTCACATCTCTCTGAAAGTTTACATGAAATATTCTGTGATTCGGTAGAAATATCGAAGAAAATTGATAACCGGTATCCGTGATCAGTCGGACGTGCGTTTGATGGTAGTGATAATCATGTTTTGTAATAAAATAGTTTCGGTTAGAAGCAGTGACGTGTTTTTGAAAAATCACTAAAAATAGGAGAAAAGGAATTAGAAAGTGAATAAGATATCAAATTAAAGCTTACTGTGTCTATTTTAATATGGAAGAAACAGAGAAGGAAAATGAATTTTACATTCTGAGATATCTTGATTTTAGTGAGACTGGTTCTGATTAACTTCGGGTTCACTGATCTGTTTTGGAAAAATCATATAAAATTGTAAAAAATGAATTATGGGTCATAATTTATATATATGGATTCCTTAGTGAGTCTATTTTCAAGAGAAATAAGTTGAAGCAGTATATGAAAACTGTAAAGTGATATATTTGAAATTAAGTCAAGAGAGGTCAGAATCATTGGACAGTGAAACAAGGGAAACTTTAATGAATAAACTGTACTAAATGGCTAGGCTAAAAATTCTGGAAAACTTTAAGTAAGAAGATACATGAGTCTAGTTTCAAGGAAATTTTACGGATCTAGATTTCGAGTTTTCTAACTCGAGTTATATGCAATTTAGTCAGTATGACGCAAATGGACAGTTTAAATTTGTATGCCCCAAATTACTAGTTAAGTTTTAGTTGCGAAATTACCCCGTTTGGGCTTAAAATGGATTTTTGACCCAATAGTTCCGTAGAGACCCAAATAGAGTTCTGTATCACTCGAGGCGATAGTGAATCTTCGAAAACACCGTTAAATATAAAATTACCGAATTACCCTTGTAGGGTAAATTACCGAATTACCCTTAGAGAGTAAATTATCGAATTACCCTTAGTGGGTACGATTACTGAATTACGAAAATACCCTAATGGGCCGAATTGTTATAATTGCTATATGGGCCAAATGTTATATTTGCTACATAGGCCATATTTGGTATAAGTGATGACCGATTGTGTATTTTGGTTTTTAAGGGTAAATCGACAGGCATAAGGAAGTTCCGGGATCGTGTTAAATTCAAGTAGCTAAGGATTTCGCTAAATAGTAAGGTGTGTGATTAACCCACTGTTTTCCGGGTTTATGTTATATTGTATGTATGGTGTAAATGCTAATGTGTGCAGTGACAATTATGAATGGATACCCTTAAGGGGTATATCGAAAATCAGGTCAGTGTTAAATATTAAGAATGTGAATATGCCAATGAGAATATGTTTGTATGCCGAATAGCATGTGCATGCATTATTTTATTATGTTATGACATTATCATATGTTGCATGTGCATGGGATGGGATCTGAATGTGAAAGAAGAAAGGGTGTACATTATGTACGTGGTCTAATGTTAGCCTTGTGCTACATTAGCGCTTGATGTTAGCTATGTGCTTCATCAAGGGAGGTGTTGGCTAGGTGCCACATCTCGGCGGTTGATAGCTGTGTGCATCACCGTAGATTGATTGATATGTGGGATCACTTATGTGATCAGTGGCCTAGCCACGGCCTTGAGCAGCGCAAGTCTGCCAAGGTAAGATATGTGGATCACTATGTGATCGGTGGATTAGCCACGGCCTTGGGCAGGGGGTTTGCCAAGGTAGGTGTAAAGGATGGACCCTAGGCTGGGTTGGATGCATTTTGCACAAATCTGTCTGCTATGTGAATTAATGTGGAAATGGGCCAAGCCCAGTATGTGGAAACATGTGGTTGATTACACTATTATAAGAATGTGATGTGGTTGTGGGCCAAGCCCAATAAGTGAAAGCATGTGATTAAATTATCTTAATATCTGTTATATGGGTTATTATATGGTTTGACATGTGGATGGAATTCAGTGGTCTAATTACACACTGAGTCTGTATGACTCATCCAATTTTTATCAAACATCGCAGATGATTTTAGGTGATCGGACCGGGTTGGAGTGAATACGAGGTGGCCCATGCAGAAGTTAATTTTATTTGTTTTCATATTTTATAATTTCAGTATTTCGATAAGTATTATTGTAATAAGGCCACTTAAGCATTTGAAGTTTATTATTATGTTTTATTATGGATTGACGATGAAATGTTATTTGCAAATGATATTATTTTCTTAAATTTATATATATATATATATTAAAGTTTTCAAATTTGGTTAATTTATAACATCTAATTTTTACTTAACATTTTAAATACACAATGCTTTACTAAAGACCATAAATTTTTATGTTTTTACCTTAAGTTAAAAATATTTTTTTCGAACGGTTTCTGCAGTGACATACCAGATTCGGTCAAGGCTCGTGGGCCGGGTTTGGGGGTGTTACAATCCACATTAAAACAAATATTATATTAGGTAAAAATTAAACAAGAAATGGGCTTAGGCCTAATGGTTAGCACGTTAGTTCCCTTCATAATTAACTCAATTTCAAATCTATTCTTTCTTTTTTTATTTTATATTCATTGTTAGTATCAATTCATTGCTAACATAAATGAATTCTCGCTTTAATGATAGGATAGTAGAGTTACTTGTTCTTAGCTTCGGTTTGGATCCACGCGATAATTACAAAGCTTTTTAGGTGGAAGATATTTGCAAGCTTATGAATGATTTTTATCCAGACAATTTTACAGAGCAAGAAAAGCTACACATGAAGATTCAATTGGAGCATTTTCAACTTGATGCTCATTAAATCACGGAGTTGCAGAAAGCTCTTACAGTTGTTGAGTTGTGTCAAGTGCTAGCTAAGACAACTAAGTCAAGTATGTATCCTCTTTCTGATAGGATTATTCATCTTGTGCTAACTCTTCCCATGTCTACTACATAAATCGAACGAGCATCCAACCATGAAAATTATGAAGACAACGCTTTGCAATAGAATGGAGGATGATTTTCTTTCAACTTACTTGGTGGCATATATCGAAAAAAAGATAGCTCGAGACTTTTCAATAGATTCTATCATTGATGAGTTCAATCTTATGAAAAAGTGGAGGGTGCAATTTGATATGCCTAGTATTGAGAAATAGGACTAAGACCAAGTTTCTTTAATTTAATTTTTTGAACTATAATGATATTTATGAAATTTTGAGTATAGTATTAGTTATTCCTTTTTGCAGATTGGAAAGAAATATTTAATTCTATATAGTGTGATTTTTTTCTTTTCATTTTTTACAGTTAAATCTTTTATGCTTTTTAAAAACACATATTGATTTGTTTGATAAGAAAAAAAAGTATCTGAGAAGAAAAAAATGTTAAAAAAAATGTCGTTCGAATTTAGAAGTTTCACCCCTTTGAAGTAAAATCCTGATCCGTCCCTGAGTAGAAGTGCTAATGCAACTATTGCTACATTGGCTGACATTGACAATGGTAGGAAATATGTGCTCTCACTATCCTTTGCTTGTTTTCTTCTCTTATACAATTTAGGTTGAGTTTAGTAATACTTTTTAGAAGCACTTTTGATATGAAAAGCACTTTTGAAACAAAAAAAAAAAACTAAATAAGAAATTTTTTGCTGAAATTTTTAACTTTTCAAATGCATTTTTAACTTTTCAAAAACACTTTTCAAAGCTTAATTATTTTTTCAACACTCCAACACGGTACTTTCCCTTCTTTGGTTCTTCTTCCTCTTTCATTTTCTTTGCTTCTTCCATTTTCTCCAAGGTATTTTTTGCTTTCTCTCTCCTGCTCTTTCTTTCTACCATCCTTTCATTTCAACTCCCCATTTAACTTTCTTGTTTCCCCCATTTCAAGTTAAGCTCTTTTTGGTTCCTGCTGAGTTTGGTTGCTCCCCATTTCAAGTTAACTTTCTCGTTTCACCTTTGATTTTCTTAAGTTTTCTATTTGGGTGCGGAGTTTGATTCTTTTGCTAGGTTTTTCCTTTTTCCCCATTTTACTTTGATTCTTTTGCTAGTTTTTCTCCTTTGATTTGCTGGATTGTATCCCATCAGTATCTTCTAGAGTTTAGTTTGATGTTATGTTGAAACTTCTGAAGAACATGAATGATTAGAAGTTCTTTTTCAATCTTGTTTAACACTTGAATCTGCTTATTCTCTCTTTTAAAAGTGCTTGTTTAGACTCAATGGACCACTCTTTTTTTCCTAGAAGCAATTCCTAGACCTTCTGTGGCATGTATTTGACTTCAATTTGTTCGAGGAACATACCTTATCGTTCCAAAGTCAATCTTATTTACTTTGCTCTGTTCTTTTTTACTTTCTTTTTCTTTCTCATTGTGTCTCTTTGCTAAATCTAAGAATATAATGCTAAGAAACTCATTTGGAGAAAGAAAGAACAAAAAAAAAAATCACAGAAGAGTTTGTAAGAGATAACAGAGGAATAGAGTAACTTAGAACAAGATGCCACTGAAGATTTACTATCACACTTGCTGATCATCAAAATCCCATTTCTCGTTTTTTTTTTTTTGTGTTTTTGGTATGTTTTTTGATCCAAAATTTTGTTAAAAACTTGTCATTGTGTTGTTTTCTTGATTACCCATTTGCTTAAAGTTCATGGTTTTCTTTTTTCTTTTTTGTAGTTTGCTTAAATTACCCATTTGCTTAAAGTCCATTTACTTCCCAACCAAACTTCTTTTATCCAAAGTCATAAGGAAAAAAAAATACTCGTTATTTCAACGTTTAAACTATAGTGGCAGATTTAATTAACAGTAGAGTAAGGTAATAAAACTCAAGTTGGCCTAAGTTTAAATCCCTAGTTCATTTTCATTGTTTTTCCTACTTCTGTAGGTTGCTTCTTTAAATCAAGGTACTTCCTTCTTTTCTTTTAATATTTTATTATAAATTTTCAAAATTTAGATTTGCTCAGTCATGTTGAGTTTTTCATATATTTGTTCTTGTCTTCAATGCTCTATTTAGCCATCGAATAGAAGAGGGAAAACAAAACAATTGACACTAAAGATTTCCTTTTATTTGACAGTTTACATATAATGAAATGAAAGTTGAGAGAGATGTAGTAATAATTATATATATAAGATTGCTTGGACCCATTGAAAAAAAAAAGCTTCTTCACGTTCCAACTCTTATACAACTTTGTTTATTGTGACTGCTTTATTCAAAAACACCATGTCAAATGTTCCATTTCATTCCATTGATACCCTATTTAGCTTCCTATATTTACTCTTTTTATTTATGTAATTTGATGTTTATTCTGTGAAAGCATTTAATTTTGAACTCATCGATTCCTACTCTGCCATTCTCTCCGTGCAACCTTCATTGACATTATGTAAATTTTTATATAAATTCTACACGTAAATTTTTGATCTGCTGTGTTCGAAGTGCAGGCAGAAGATAAAATTTTATATAAATTCTGCACATTAATTTTTGGTGAGAATATCTTTCTTTTTATTAATTGTGCAATATTATGTAATAATTATCGTACTCATATTCATTGCAACCAGTGCAAATTGGAAGAGGACTTGCCTTTCTTCTTCAAAGATACATAATTTTATCTTTGTTCCTTCAAGGTATGCTTTTTTATTTTCTTTTTCCTTTTCTACTTTCTCCTTGAGAGGTAAATGACTTTGGTCTCTATCTATGATTTTCTTGTTTGTTTTATTGGCTGAAATGAATATGTTCATATACACAATAGATGAGTACTTCGGCAATTGAAGTTAGTGGTGAAAAGGTCAAAACAATGTGGGATAAGATATTGACACACAGTTTTTGTGATATTTATATTAAAGAGATATTGAAAGGCAATAAACCTGGTACTCATTTCATAAAAGATGGATGACTGAAAATAATGACCAACTTCAAGAAAGAAAAAGGAAAGGCTTATTCACAAAGACAACTTAAAAATAGGTGGGATGCCTTGAAAAAAGAATGGAAGGCTTGGAAGAAACTTAAAAGTGAAGATACTGGTCTATGGTGGAATCTTATAAAAAGAAACGCTGATGAATTAGATGATTGGTGTGAGAGTAGGCTAAAGGTACATTAATAATTTTTAACATTTTTGTTTTTTCTTATTTATGAGGTTATTGATAATTTCTTATTAAACTACCAATTTATATGTAGGTTTTTCCTAAAGCTCAAAAATTTAGAACATTGGCCATCGATTCTAGATTTGAAGGGAAGTTGGACCAGATGTTCATGGGGGTAGTTGCAACCGGTGATAAAACATGGGCACCTTCTTCTGGTACACTCTGTAGTGAATTTTTTGAGGATATTAACAATGACATACTTGAGGAGAATGAGGAAGAAAATGTGAGAAATGATCACATTTCAAATGATGTTCACATTGATGGAAACGGTTAAAAAAGAAAAAAAAAACACTTCACATATCTACTTCACATTTTAAATTTGGAAGGAAGAAATCCCCAAAGAAAATTGGAGGGGCTGCAAGATTGTTAGGTCAATTTGAAAAATTATGCAATGCGGTTGACAATATGAGTCAAGCCACATGTAATTTGACTCCTATTATGGATCCATATGGTATTCTACAAGCAGTCAAACTGTTTGATAGCATGTCGAGGAAGTTCCAGAAACTAGTTCGCTAACTTTTTCTCACTAAAATTAGTACTCAATAAGGACAAACTAATTATGTTTTTTTATCAATTATCCCAATATTAGAGATTTGTGGCTTAAAATGGAAATGGAAGAGAGTTGAAAATTTCTAGGGTCTAGAGATATCTACTATGTGACTAAACAACAATGCTAAACTAGTTTTATCAATAGTTGTTTATGTTTGGCTTTTTGATATTGAATTTATGTTCTACTTATTTATGTGTAATCTAGTTTTATCAATAGTTATTTATGTTTGATTTTGGATATAAAATTTGTTCAAAGGTGATGAGTATGGTTGATAATTCGAGTGGTGATGAAAGTGATGATGTAAGGGAGAAGAAAGAGATTTTACAACGAATGAAATGTTTTAACCAATTATTTTTTGTTGCATCTTCTTCTGTGCAATTATATTATGAGAAGTATATATTGAAGCAACCATACATGGATTCAAAAAAGTTATGTGAGGCATGGATCTGAGAGATCCTTGACAGTCATGGATCACATTGTATGATTAATTTTAGGATGTAAAAAATTATATTCACAAGTTTGGGGAGAGTTTTGGAGACAAGATACAATTTTCAAACTTTAAGGCACATATCTTCTAGTGAAATGTTGGGAAATTTTTGTACATCTTGGGCACCGTTGCAAAAGTTTCCCAATATCGAGAAAGATTTCTAAGGTTTTGGAGCAACAATAAGTCGATACTTCGCAATTGTGCTTCAGAAAGTTTTAAGGATGATCATTGATCTAATTGCACCCGATGATCGTTTTTTAGCTCAATACCCGAACAAATATGTAACAATTCTAGATATATGCTGCATTTTAAAGTTAAAATTTAATATTCTAATATTATATTCTAATATTTTTTTCGATTAAAAATATGCATGAGATTAATATGATTATTTGTTCAATATTGCATAGGTGCAATTGATGGTACTCATATTGCCATTATTCTTCCACCAAATGAACAAATTCCCTACATTAGAAGAAAAGGTGTCACGACTCGAAATGTTATGACAGTATATGATTTCAATATGTGTTTCACCTTTGTTATGGCTGGATGGAAAGGATCGGCGCATGAGACTAGAATATTTCTTGATGCAATTTGAGTTCCAGAATACAAATTTCCGCACCCACCAAATGGTAAGATATTCTATTTATTTCTTTTTTAAAATAATAAAGTATAAGTTCTTTAATTGATAATTTAAACAAATAAACAACTCTTAGAATTAATTGTTTATCATATTATGACATGTAGGAAAATATTATCTTGTTAATTTTGGATATCCTCAAATGAAGGTTATATTGGATCATATAGAGGACAATGATATCATTTACCTAAATTTTGTAGAGGTAGACCTAGACTTGGTAAAGAAGAGATATTCAATCATTCACATTAATCATTACGTAGTGTGATTGAATGAACTTTTGGTATTTTGAAAACAAATGGGTCATTTTAAGGGATATGTCAAGTTATAATTTTGAAAAGCAAACGATGGTCGTTGTTGCTACAATGGCGATACACAATTTTATCGAAAAACATGTTGGTCGCAATGATGCAGATTTTATGGAATACGAAAATTTTAATAGGGCATATGATAATATTATTGATCCAGAAAATGTGCATGATGGAGAAAGTGATGACGATGATGGTGAATCAAACAATTCAAGTGGTTTTGAAATAGAATTAACAAGAGATGCTATAGCTTCTAGTTTAATGAATTCAATTTTAATTTCAAATGCTAATGTAAAATTTGTAATATTTATATTTGGTATATAAATATTACACATTTTTGAAACTTTAATCCAAATACATGTAATATTTTAATTTGTTAGGTTTATATTTTCTATATTATATTAATATCTAATATGAGTTATATATCTAAATTACATTTTAAAATAAAATAATACAAATGTGTTAATATCTAGTTACAAAATTTAATGGTTATGTTTAAATATTTAAAAGATAATTTATATATTCTAATTAAATTTTATGAATAATTAATATTAATTGTTTAAAAATATTTAAAATTTATATTTCATATATTAAAATATTAACAACAAGTTAAAATAAAATATTTTTTTATTATTGCTAAAATATCATAATATTAACTAATTTGAACATTATTTAAATGTGTATTTGTTACTTTATAATACCATGTCTAAAATGGACATTTTATTTTTCAAAAGTACTTTTTGGCAGCAATACTAAACACTTAAATCTTAAACCAAAATTTTTAAAAGTATTTCTTAAAATCATTTTTTCGCAACACTTTTCAAAAGTAATACTAAACTAGCCCTTAGAGTTAGGTACGAGGATAATCGCATACCAACTGTTAATAGTTGTTTTCCCTGCT
Organism: Gossypium australe; assembly: GCA_005393395.2. NCBI lineage: Eukaryota > Viridiplantae > Streptophyta > Magnoliopsida > Malvales > Malvaceae > Gossypium > Gossypium australe. Next base: position 105,576,288 of record CM016614.1, read on the forward strand.
TGATAAAGCTATTGTTCTTGCCACCCTTTCCAAAAATCCTATCTCTAATAATTTTATTAGGATGTTAGGTTATAACATCCATGTATAGTAGGGAGATAATATCCATGAATTTTAAAGATTAATGTTGTTACAATGCATCTCCTCAATTTTAGTTATTATTTTTTATGTATTTTTAATATTTTAAAATTATTTTAGATTTTATAATTTTATTTAAAATTAAATGCCAAATTAATTTAATATTAACCAATATTTAATTTTGTACAATTAAAGTAAATATGTTTCGGTATTCTGAATCAATGTTTTACCATATTTTAAATTCAATTTAATATTTTATAACATGTAAATAATAAAAAATGTATGGCTTTAAAATGCCAATTGTCTTAAACATACAACCAAAATAAATAAAGAAGTATATACATGAAAGAATACAAACAATATAACCAACGTACTAAAATCTATACAATATTAACTAACAACATATTAAAATTATTATTTTTGAAAAAGATAAATACTCGACCAAAAGATGATAACTTAAGATTCACTTATTAAAATTTATAAAGATATATGAATATTATATACATCATTTTTACGTCACATGAAAAAATTATAAGCACAATACAAATATAAAAATTAAGAATATATTACTACTTTTTCCAAAATAATTACGTCATCAATGGATTAATGTCGTTTAAAATACATTATTAGTAAAATGATTTGAAGTTAAAATGGTTTAAAAAATTAATTGAAAATAATTTATGAGTAATTATTTTATTAGAATGTTAAGTTATTACATCCATGAATACAATAGAGATCGTATCAATTTGGGAATTTCAAAATCAAAACACTAAAAAACATCATCATTAAAAATTAATGTTATTATAATACATCTCCTCAATTTTAGTTATTCTTGTAACAGTCTGCTCGGCAAAGACCGTATGATTTGTTGTTTGGTGTATAATTGAGTAAGCCAAGATAGAAAAAGGTTAAGATTGGTGAATTATCCATTAAGTGTCTGTGTGGCGTATTGCGTGGATTCAACAGTATGCCTATTTGCGGAACGACTCGTTGGAATTCACCATTTGGTTTACTCTAGGGTTTGGCGGACTCTTTTGTGAGACAATCCGTCAACCCCAGATATTTTGGACAAACTTGTTAGTTCGCAGATAGTTAGAGTTGTTTTCCATGAAAACGATGGCTCAATGAGTATTGTCAGAGTTTAGTTGACTTGTTTTAGTGTGCAAGCAATGTTTTACTACTCACTAAGCTGATTAGTGGTAGTAGTTATGTTTGGTAGATGATTAAGTTTCAAAATTTTAGGCAAGCCTATTTTCGGGTTTCAAGGGCTATAGTGGGATTTTCTGACCCTCCCACTAAGCTTTCTGTGGTATACAAGGATGTCGATAGCTGACATGTTTCACCTTCATTTTTCTCTACGCCTCTGGAAATTTTTAAGGTATCTTTGTTAGAGAAGACGAAGGAGGTTCTAGTAACTAGTCAAACACCCTTGTTAAGTATCAACTTATTGGTAATTTCTGGAAAGCCCTTAGGTTGTTGTCGAAGGGATTTACGTTTGCATTAGTGCATGCATGATTAAATTAGATAAATGGTCTGATGGTTATAACTATTTCTTATTTAGCTCAAGAAGCTAGTGAAGGTCCGAGCAATCGAGGTAAAGAGCCAGTAGAATAGATTATGTTCTGAAGCTTGTTGGTGAGTTCCTTCTTACTTCCTTTGAGTTATGATACTTCCATGATATGTAGGTTGTGTACGGTAAGTTGTCTCTACTGTAAAAGAGTCGATGTGTTGTGTTTGGACGCGTGCATAATAAACCAGTGTTGTATGTGTGAGTATGACCATTGTTGATGTAAAAACACCCTCATTGTTGCATGAGCCCAGTACTAAATAAATTGTGATATGTGAAAATATGGAAAGGAAATATGTTTTTGGTTCCTCTAATAGGGTAGCTATATTGCAAACCGGACTGTCAGATCACGACCTAGTCTTGTGGGAGAACATGTCTTCAACTTAACAAAGAATGAATATGATTGATTTGCGATTCTGAATTATAGGTTATGGGTCCGAGGCTGGCACAAGGAAGCTTCGTTTGTAAACATGCATAGTTGTGAGAGATATGCATGAGTTGGTGGACAGGAAATGCCCGTATACTATTTGTGCTATATTTAAATTGGCAAAGTGTTTCCGCCAATGAACTGTAGATTATATTATTGATGTTTTGTGTCTGTACGACATAGCCTCATGAATAAGACTATTTTTCTTATGGGTATAGATGCTTGTTGATTATGTTGGAAAATTTTGACATCACATATATAATAAGGATAATTACATGTTATTATTTACTATCATGATAGGTTAGCCCAAATTAAAAGTGATCTAATTTGGTTAAAATTTTATTGGGCTTTAATTATTAAATAAAGTATGGGTTAAATATGTGTAGATACTCTTCTAATCAAATTCTAATTAATGATGGGCTAATTAGAATTTGATTAGAACTAATATGCCAATGTTATAAATATTAGGGTTATGGTCCCCAAATTATACACAAGATATCTTTTCTAATATCCCATCATTAGGAAAGAGAGAGAGCAAATATTCTCTGAATTTCTTGTGTGCTAATTTGGAAGATCAAATCCCCAAGATTCAGTAAAACTTCAAGGAATTCATGGATTCAGGTACTCTTCCGCATTAGTTTTATTCTTCATTTATTCTTGATGATTTGACATAATAGATCCTGGTTTATTCAGTTTTACTTTAGATTTATTTTACAAATCTAACAGATTATCTTTGTAAATTATTTACGTCCGTTTTTGGAACTCACTAAGTTCAAACGAAGTTACTTTGTTACTTTTCTTTCTTAGGCGTTTGATAGTAGAGGAAGAATCAGTTGAAGAGGACTACGCCAGAGCTGCACTTGCGAGTGAGCCACTTGTTTGTTTTTGTATAATGCATGGGTATTTTGGCAGATGGCGTATAGATTCATTTTGTTCTCAACTTATGTAATTATCCTCGTCGTTTACTCCGTCTTTGTTTTGAAAGAATTGCCCTTTTCTCTGAAAGCATACGCCAAATTTTCCTTAATTTGTTGTTTATGAACTTATCACTTATATGTATACGCCAAAACTAGACAATGTAAAATAATAGACCTTTCTTTTACAATTCCTATTATTTTCTTTAAGGATGTGTTTCAAAAGGAAAGAATGATAATAGTTTTTAACTAAAAAGGAGATCTTCATAAACGTCTTAAAAAAATGTTTAAATCCTCTAGTAACACCCCAGCCTATTAGGCAATCTATCTGGTTCATTGTTATATGCCAAATTTACCCTGACGGAGTAAGGTGTGTTACGATTCTTCTTCATATCTTAATTATAAGATTCGTTCTCAATGACAACGTAAAATCTTATTGTGGCTTGAAGATATTATAAGTTGTTTTTCTTTCCTATCACCTATGCGAGTTTAAAGTCATTTTGTAATAATTTCTAAAATTACATAATTAATTAAAAGCTTAATACATTATTTGATATATGAGTTTGATAGTTTTTAACGTGGTACTTATGTTTCTTTTTTTCAATATAATACTTATATTTGATAAAAATTATACATTTTGACACACAAAAATAACAATATTAGTTTTGGAAAAACCTTAATCACATGTATAAAAAAACTTTAAACAAACCCTAAAACACTAATTTTTTGTTTCTTTTTAAATATAGAAACTCTAGCATTTGTACCATAATTGCACATTTCCTTTCATATTTCATCTCATTAATAATTTTAAATAATTTCAAGTTTCAAATATCATAAATATTTTGATTTTTGACTTTAAGTATATATTAATCAAACTAAAATGAGAGTATTAAGTTTTTTAAAAGTGACAATTAAGATATGATATGTTATCATTTTGTATATACTTCAAGCTTCCATCTTAACTATTAAGGGTAAGTTTGGTATTAAGAGTTGTTTTGGTTTGTGGTATAATTTATAGGTATTAATTTTATTTTTTAATTACATAAATTCATATAGTTTCTTAAATTTAATTATGAGTAATATATTTCAAACTCCATTTTAAAATAAAAAAAAAGTTAGTTTAAGTATTTATAATTGAAATTAAAGAATAATTAGTTTAAAATTTTCATTATTATTTAATAATTAATTAGATTAGAAACATATTCCTTAAATGAAATATGATATTTCAGTTTTTTAAATTAAAATAATTTTCGGAATATTTAAGTTAAAATAATTTAGCTCATTTTTTAAAAGTGGTATTCTTTTACCTTTTTAATTAAATAAAAATTATATAAGAATTTTTAATTTTTAATTTATTATATTTCTATGAGATTTTTAATTATAATTTGATTTAATTATATATATTTATTTACTTGATTTTCCAATTTAAGAAACGGATGCAAAGTTTGATTTATTTATTTAATTTTTAATTTTAAGGTAAGAATATTTTTTTTGAGTTTCTTATCTAAATTTAATTTTATTAAGCTATAAAATTAATATTGATGAATATTATCTTATTCAAAGATTGGAAATGTTATATTTTTCATTATGTATTTTAATTAATATTTTATTATTGTTTATGAAAGTAATTTCAGTTATCTTTATTTATCAATTTCTGTAAATCTTCTTAATCATACCAATTATGTTAAGTATTTGTTTTTTGACACAACTATATTTAAGTATTACATCTATTGCTATTAACTTCCTGAGTGTTATGAGATTTCAGTTAAGATTATTCTATTAATGTGGGGTGTGCCTTGCATTTATCGGACAATTTATAGACACGTAACAAATATAGAGGTGAAATAGGCACGATGTCACGACATGGAGGACACCGACGTCGTGACAAGGGACGACGTCACGTTGAGGGACGTCGGGACATCGCGACGAGTTCTCCAATTGACGAAGAGGGTGATGTTGTGACGAGCATGCATGGGACATCACGACGACGCGGCGTATTCAGCAAGTAATATAGTCGCATTTTGATAACTAAGCAGGACTTTTTTTCCAATAGAAATTTGATTACTTCAGGGATATTTTAGTCATTTTAGCCCTTTAAACTTAGTCTATTTAAAGCGGCCTTGTATCCCTATTTCGATAAGGCAATTAAAGATGTTGTACTATAGGGTTTTTCTTTTGGGGCGACAAGATGTAGTCTTAGATGAATTTTGGTGAGATTTTTTGTGGTAACTATGAAGAGAATTTTATACCACCTTTGAGAGAACTTTATGAGAATTAGGGCTTTGTTTTAGGGGTCTGGGTTTGTACGTTTAGTATATTTAAGTTTATTTTCTCCATATTGCAATCTCATTTGTGTACTCATTTAGTGAAAAGCCAAAGCCTTCTTTGCTCGTGGTTTTTATCCTCTTTGGAAGAGTTTTCCATGTAAAATATGTGTTCGATCTTCTCTACATTTTCTATTTTTTTGTTTATACGGGTTAGTCCCCAAAAGACTAGTATCAGAGCAAGTTTATGTTTTCATAATCAACTCGTTCAGGGATGGCGATAAAGAATTTCAATATTGAGATGTTTGATGGAATCACAGGTTTAATATTGTAATTATTTTGGATAAAGTAGAGTGTTTAAAGTAAGGTTCGTTGCAAAGGGTGACAGTTAAGTGGAGGGAGTTGATTTCATTGATGTTTTCTCTCCTGTTGTGAAGGACATGTTTATTTGAGTATCATTGGCCCTGGTTTCATTATACAACCTTGATTTGAAGACTAGGAGTCTTTCGTTTTCAAATTCGAGAACGGTTTGGGCTTGGTTGACATTATGCAAAGATCGAGTTCGATTCGTGACAAGGCCTGCAGAAGAATGTATGATAAATATGAGTTAAGGTGGATATTTGTGGGGAGTGCCTCGCATTTATGGGAAAGTTTGTAGGCACTTAACAAAGATAGAGGCGAAATAGGCATGACGTCACGACGTGTAGGACACCGACGTTGTGACGAGGGGTGGCGTCACGACGAGGGATGTCTTTGTAATAACCAATTTTTCGCCCGGGCCCACTAGCCAAAACAAAACCAAATTGAAAAGAAGAAAAACAAAATATTATTATTGTTATAAAAGTCCATTAAAATAAAAAAATTAGTCCCAATGTCCATTTACAGAAAAGTCTCAAAACCCAACAATAAGCAGCCCATTTACAACCAAACCCAGAAACTAAACCCCATCAGACTCAAAGCCCAATTCACCCAAAACAACAAAAAATGAGTGGCCCATTTTAGCCTAAATTAACCTAGCCCAAAACCGCGGCCCAATGGCCCAAAACCTTAGGGGATTTCGGCAGAAAGGAAACCCTAGGGCTCCTCCCCTTTCAGCGCCGCTGCGCGTCCCCGCACGCGCGTCGCCCCAGCTTCACACGCGTGACGCCCTAGCTCCCCACGCGCGTCGTTCACTGTGCCCACGCCTCCTGACGATCGATGCTCCCCAGGCGCCTCGGCCCCCGTCCTCCCCAAGCCTTGCCCATGCCCTGCAAACACAGAACAAAACAGAAGCAGAACCAGAGAGTGGAATAATAAAAAAACACACTGTGTATTTGGCTATAAAGCCATTTAAAATTGATGTAGGAGGGGTTGGCCTCCGTTTTTGATGAACACCCAGCAATCAAAAAGAAAGCAAGAGAATTAAAAAGTTCCCTCATACGAATTCTTACAAATCATCAAGAGTCAACAAAGAAATCAGAAGGTTGCCTTAATTTCGTTATTCTTGTTTCTTTCGATTCGATACCGTCTCTTCGTCTTTTCATTTATAGTTTCAAAACCGAAATATCAAACGAAAATACCAATAATAAAAAGGAATAAAAGGTAGCGGACCGCACCTGAAGCGTCGGGGTGCGTCATCGGAGACTCGTCTCTGTCATAGGAGCCCGACTGAAGGCGAAGGAAGTGAGGTCTCTCTCCTCTGGTCCTCGGGGCTTTGAAAAGTCGCAAAGAAACACCCCAAAAGGCCCGTCTGTGGTAATCATCGACCACCGGTACGGTGGTGGTGCGGTGATGCGAAGGCCGACTCTGACGACGGCGCCACGATAGTCTGCAGAAACCCTAGCAGAATGACAAAGGGGGGTTCTTCGGTCTTCTTTGTTTTCTAAAGTATAAAAATGATTTAAATTGTTTTTTTATTATTTAAATAAAATTTGAAACGGCGCCGTTTAAGGAGGATAGATCCGCGCGTCGACCTGCTTGCGACCCGGAGGATCCGCTCGTTTTCCTCGAGCGGTCTAATTGCTATCCTAGTCCCTCCGTGTTTTTTTATTCTCAACCCCGTTTATTTCAAACTCTTTTTATTTTTAATCTGGCCCCAAAACTCTCATTTCATTTCAATTCGATCTTACAAGTCTTTAATGGTTTAAATCAAAACGACACCGTTTTAAAATTTGGTATAATTTCAGCTTTAGCCCCTGTCATTTAACGCGCATCTTACTTTAACCCTTTCAGTTCCTTTCAATTGTTATTTGATCCCTTTTTTTATTGTTCATTTTATTTTTATCCTTTTTATTTTATTTTTATTATTTTGTATTATTTTAAACGGTCCGTACTATTATCTATATACTAGTACATTTAATAATATAAATATATGTCTATTTCTATCATTATTATTTGTTACTTTTATTTAGCTAAAAATTATTTTCATTAGATATTTTTATATATTATATATTTTCGAATCGCATATTATACTATATTATATCGTATATTACTTGTGGCTAAAATTTATTTGTGTTATATAATACATTCTATTTATATTGTTCTCATATATAATTTTATATATTTATTTTAAATCGCTATATATTATGTTTATATTGGCTCTATCATGTATGTGTGTTTTTATCTATTATCAAGCATGCGTTACATTGGTTCATTTGTTTGTTGCTAATTATATTTGTTTATGCTTCATCATGCATTTACGGTTACTTAGGTACGTGAATTATTACCTAGCATATTTTGTGTTATTATTGTTTTATCGCCTGTTTTAAACGATAATACATCATAATTGCTTTTAAATAATTTTGTTCAGCAATTTATAGAATGTGAATGTTGGCATGTAATTGTCGTTTAAAATAAAAATATCCTTTCACAAAAGATCAATATCTTTAAAACATTTCTTTAAGAAATAAGGCAATATTCGTGAGTTTAGAAGTTCAAAAGATCACATCCTAACGTGCTGGGTGTTGATTTTTCTGTTCAACTAAATATTCGAATATCCTTCTTCACGCGATTTGAAGATCAAAGATGATCTCGACGTCAGAGTATAAAGGCGTCATATTCTAACGTGCTGGGTATGACAATCTTATTCCTTTGAAACGAGTTAATTTTGATCAATCAATCCCGATTCAATTAACCCATTCTTTTAATCCCTTTTACCCTAAATATTTTCAAGTTTTCAGTATTGGGACATTGGTCAATCAATTTGGTACCAATTTTGGGCGTTGCGAGGGTGCTAATCCTTCCTCGCACGTAATTGACTCCCGAACCCGTTTTCTCAAACACTCGTAGACTAAAAGCTTTGTTTTAATAAACTAAAATGTTTTTTTATTAAAGCAAGATGATCCGATCACACCTAAATAAGGATCGGTGGCGACTCCCTATCTTTAAAAGTCGATTCCCGTTTTTCAAAAATGGTTTCGACAGTCTTGATGACACGACGAATTCTCCAATTGACATTCTTTTTTTTTTTTTGCTAAATGTAAGCTCATTTCTTACTAACCAAATAGGTCACATCAACGTTGCACAACATAATAGCTACCATTTCTTTGTTATGTTTTCAAATCAAGACTCCCAACAATTGAGAAGGAAAGCAATGAGAGAGTTTGGACAACACAACTAATTTTCCACCATATCATAAACATATACTAAATTAGAGATATAGACAAATAACCCAGAAAAAAATGCTTGGCATTCTCAATACTTGAATTGCACCAACGACATAAACATTGAGTTTCTTCCAATCTAATACCTTTATTGCCTAGAAAGCTAAGTGTGGGAACCCAATTCAACGGCTTAAGGAATTTACAAAAGGATAATGAAGAACTGTGTGACAATTTTTTTTAATAACCTTTCGAAGAGATTGAACTGGAGATGGTTGAGGCAATTATTTGGATACCATGGGAAGGTCTTGGATGCTTACATGCCAAACAAAATGAGTAAAACATGAAACATATTTGGGTTCATCAAATGTGCTTTTATGAAAGATGCGATAAAAGCTACAAATTTGCCTTTATGAAGGATGTCATTCATAAGCATGTGCATAAAAAATTGTGAATTCTAAAACATTATAATGATGTGTTGATCTGGAAAAAAAATGATATTGTGAATTGCTATACGATTGCGATTATTCTAAGAATTGTTATTTCATATACTTTGTTTATTGTTTTACATTGATTTTCTTGTGGTTGGACTCGCACCAAGCTTCTTAAGCTCACCCCTTTAATTTTAATCTTTACAAATAACCCATAAGGTTAGGATGCGAACTTGACATCTTGAAGGTCTTTATAACAGCCCGATTTTGGGTCTAGTCGGAAAAGTGGTTTCGGGACCACAAATCCTACGCAGTAAAATTTATTTTTATTATATTTCTGTGGCCTACAGTTTTACGAAATGATTTTTTGAAAATTTCGTTCAAAAATTTTGATGTTTGGGCACTCAATTTAGTTAAAAGGACTAAATTGCAAAAAGTGCAAAATTTGAGTTTTATGTGTTTAAGGTGTCCAATTGCTATGAGATTTTAAATTGAAGGTCCTTAGATGGCAATTAGACCATTTGTTAAGTTAGTGGACAAAAATGGACTTGGATTAAGAGAATTTGTATGTTTTAAGTTAGGGATATTTTGGTTATTTAGTAATTAAATTAATTAAAAATCAAATTAAAAGCCAATTTTTGCTCATCTTCTACCCCTTGGCCAAAATTTACAAGAGGAAGACATAGCTAGGGTTTTTCAAGCTTCCAAGCTCGATTGTAAGTTCGTTCTAGCCATGTTTTTAATGATTTCTATGTTTTTGAAGTCCTTGTAACTCGATCTACCTATTTCTAGTACTAATTTGAAGTATAATCAAGGTCTAGGGTTTGAACCATGTTAAATGTTTGTGTATTTTGATGTTTAATGGTAGATTATATAAATTTGATGTTGGATAAATAACTTTTACTAAGTGATTTTCGGTAAAAATGTCAAAAATGACCTATTTGTAAAAGTTATAAAATATGTGGTAAAAGTGTGATTTAATGGAAATTTTGGCCTTTTATGAGCATGAATAAAGTTCGGCTAGGCTTGGGTTTTAAAGAAATTGAATACGTTTCATTTTACGAGCCTAGGGACCAAAATGTAAAAAGTTAAAAAGTTAGGGGCAAAATGTAATTTTTCCATATTGTGATTTTTGGACTGATTTGGATAATTTGTGTATTAAGTGAGCTGAATTTTCTATTATAGATCAAGAAAAATGAAGTTCGGACCTAAATCGAGAGAAAAATAATGCAATGTTATATTTGTATTGTAGCAGGCCCAACCTGCCCGGGCCCACACCATAACTAATTAAAAAACAAAACAAATAATAATAATAATAATAATAATAATAATAATAATAATAATAATAATAATAATAAATAAATAAATAAAATATAAAACCCATAATTAAATGCCCATTTACAAATCAAAATTAAAGTCCAAAATGGCCCAAATTAGGACCCAAGTAAGCCTAACTCTTAACCCATTTACAGACCCAATAAATAAACCCAACCCAATTCTAGAACTGACCCAAATGATTTTGGCAGACCGAAACCCTAAGGGTTCGAGAAGCTACTTTGCGCCGCGCGCGTGTCTCCACGCGCATTACTACGCGCGCCACCACGCATGCCACCACGCACCTCCGTACTCCAGCAAGCCTTCGTACGCCCCACGTCGAGTGCCACGTCACCTCTTTACCTGCAAATCGAACAAAGGACAACATCAAATACAGAAAACAGAAGAAAAATAATTTGTATTTTTTTATTTTTGTCTTTCGGCTATAAAAAGGGCCAAAGAAACCACTGTAATTTTTTCTTACGTCTTTTTAATGCAAAAAAAGAGAACAGAGGTATATTACCAATCAATTTTCTCATCCCATTTTCGCTTTTAATATACTGTACATATATAGGTAAAGGAAAAGATAGAAAATTTTTACCTTTTTTTTGTAACGATCGGAGTCCCGAATCTAGAGCCCTTTTTTGGTTTTTTTTTCTTTTTGATTTCGGAGGGATTTTCGGGCATTTTGAGTTTGGGTTTGGGTTTGAAGGGGTTTAAAAGGCTAAATAGCCTTTTTCGGTCTCTCTGACAGCCGTATGCGGTGGCGGAGGCGAAGAGACATGGTGGCTCGATGACGGAGTCAGGCTAAATCTGGCCAGTGCTCCAAGAGTCATTCAGAGCATCCCTTTGTTTTTTTAGAAACATTTTAAAATGTTTTTTTTAGTGTTTTTAGTATTTAAAGCCGACCCATGCGACGTCGCTTTAGCGTGGGTCATTTGAACCCAAAACGGCGTCGTTTAAGAGCCATAACCCGCGCGAGTGACCCGACCCGAGGGAAGGATCCCCGTGTTTTTAACTAAGGGGTTTATTGCACCCTTAATCCTTCCGCATTTTTAGTTTTCTTTAATTAAGTTTTTCTTTTATTTTAATTTTGTCCAATAATTTTGCACAGTTTTAATTTAGTCCTTGTTTAAATGCTGCGTTTAACAACTTGGTTAAATTGCGCTTTTAGTCCCTTTTAATTCACGCGCCTGGCGTTCTAGCCCTTTTTCGATTTCTTTTAGTTTATTACTTTTTAGCTCTCTAATTTTGCTCTGATTTCAATATAATCCTTTTAATTATTTTATTACATTATTTGCTTACTTTTAATTATTCCTCTCTTAAATTAATATTAAATATTATATTTTAAATGGCTCTAAATATTTTTTTTCTATGTTACTTTCATTATTTTTTATATATACATATATATTTTAAATTAAGTGTTTATTTGTTTGCTATTGCATGGATCATATTGCTTAATTTGTAACCATTAGTTATTTGTGATTCATTATAGTAATATTTTATGTATATTATTTTGCTCCATTTTCTTCAATAGTTACTGTTGAAATTGTGTTATGCGATTATTGCTATTGTATGGATTATAATTGCTAATTTGTAATCATTAATTATTTGTGATTCATCATTGTAGCATTTGATGTATGGATTAATATCTTGCTTTGTATATTAGTATTCCATTGTCTTATGAAAAATGTTGTTGTTTAATGTCATTTCAGTTTTAAAATCATTTTTACTCAAAGTTTTTTTTAAATAAGGCAATGCTCGTGTTTAGAGGTTTCGAGAAGATCGTACCCTAACCTACTGGGTTCCGATTCTTCTCGTTAAAACCTAGCAACCGAGTACCCTTTTCTCTTTTAAATCAAAATGCATAAGTTTTTAAATAAAAAACTTATTCTCGGGAATTTGAGACGCTGCGTCCTAACTCGCTGGATGTGACGTTTTATCATCTCGTGGTAAGAATTTCCAAAAAAACAAAGGCAATATTTCGTATTCGGGAATTTTGAGAAATTGATCCCTAACTTATTGGGTTCCAATTTTTCATAAGGTCCAAATAATCGAATACCCTTCTCAAACCTTATTACTGGGTTTTTTAAAAAATCAAAAGATAAATTTAATTTCGAGAATATAAGATGTTGTGGCCTAACTTACTGAGTACGACATTTTATTTCTTTGAAATAAGAAGTTTTGGCATCCAATATGATTTTATCCAAATGTATCTCAAGCAAACGGATCGTAATCTAGAATCTTTTCAAATTTTCGAGGTTAAGACATTAAATAATCAATTAGGTACCAGTTTTGGGCGTTGCGAGGGTGCTAACCCTTCCTCGTATGAAATCGACTCCCGAACCTGTTTTCTCAAGTTTTTGTAGACCAAAATATATTTCCATAAATCAAAGTTTTATTAAAGTTTTCAATTTCAAGGTGATCCGATCACACCTCAAAATAAGGTCGGTGGCGACTCCATTTCTAATTTTCAAAGTCGACCTCGTTTTTTTTCAAAAATTAAAAATGGTTTCGACATATATTTTAATGTTTTGAAATTGCATGAAATGTATGATTGATTTTATGAGCATATTTGACAAAGTTCCGGCAAGTAAGAAAGCCCGATTGAACATTAGGAATAGATAGGATACAAATGTCATGACATTAGGGTTACTGAGATTACGTGTAAGACCATATCTAGGATATGGAATCAATATGAGACTACATGTAAGACCATATCTGGGATATGGCATCGATATGAGACTTCGTGTAAGACCATAGTTAGGCTATTGGCATCGATACGAGACTACATGTAAGACCATATCTGGGATATGGCATTAGTATGGTATTATGTGTACGAGACTTCCGAGTATCCTTTAGTATTCCAAATGGTTCAACGGGAAATTCGATGGGTATGCCAAAGATGAGAAAGTATGTGATTAAGTTACGATTTGGTACATGTATGTACGACAAACTTAAAGGAAATGATTTCTTTATATGATAAATTGTTAGTAAGAATGTGATTGAGTATGTTATGTTCATGAAGTTTTAGCTACATTATGTTTGATATATGTTATGTTATTCATATGAAAAATGCATGTTAATGTTGTTTATTATTTGCATATGAACTTACTAAGCTATATAGCTTACCCACCTTTCTTTCCCTTGTCTTATAGTGTCACCAAGCTAGCTCAGGATTGGAGATCGTCGGAGATCCATTCACACTATCAACTATTATTTTGGTACCAATGAATTCAACATTTTGAGTTATGGCATGTATAGGGTACTTGGTCATTTTGTTATGTGTCATAATTGATTGGCCAAATGTGTTGGCTTATATTGGTTGAAAGTTCATTTTGTATAAGGCCATTAAAAATTGGCTACAATTGGTATGAACACTTTATATGATGATGCCTTTCATAGATGTGGGAATTTACATGATTTGAGATGATAAACATGTGATGTCTGTGTATGATAGATGGTAGCATGTGAATGATGTGTTGATATCTTGATTGTGGCTGATTTGGTTGTATGTAAATGCTTGGATTGGTGCCATATGATGTTGTGTATGTATGTACAAGTAAGGGTGGCAAAATGGCTTGGTAAATAGCCTTATTTTTGTCCACACGGGCGTGTGTCTAGGCCGTGTGTGACACACGGTCTACTTCACGGGCATGTGTTTCAACTATGTGTCCCTTGCACCTTAATTTTTGCAAAACAGAATGTCCAAAATATGGCACACGGGCAGAGACACGAGCGTGTCTCTCGGCCGTGTGAAGTCTGCACCTATTTTATGAAAAATTATGAAAATTAAATCGACCACACAGCCTAGCACACGGGCGTGTGGCACGACCGTGCGGCACAAGTCAGAGAGCTCTCTATTTTGAACATGACCTATAGCATGGGCATGTTTAAAGGTCACACGGGCGTGTCCCTTAGACCACACGGATGTGTGAGCCTTGTAACATGAAAAATTTTCTGAGTTTTGTAAAATTTTCTAAAGTTCTCGGTTTAGTCCTGAACCACTTCCAAAGAATGTATTGAGCATTGTAGGCTCGTTTTAGGGACGATATAAATGTGTATGAAAATTTTTAATTTGAATGAAAATTTATGACTCGGAAATGTATGTTTGCTTGTGTTTATGTCTACTAATGCCTCGTACCCTGTCCCGGCGTTGAATACGGGTAAGGGGTGTTACAGTCTCGGCTCAGATAGTTAATTTTTATAAAAGTATTTTGGACTTATTATTATAATTTCTATCATTTGGAACTATATTGTTTTATTTAAACTGTGGCATAGGACTTAAGTTTTAGGGTTCATTTGGCATGCATGAAATTTAATTTGATTTTAGGACTTTGAAACATGGATTTTGAATTAATTATGCATAAATTCTGGTTTTTCATCATTAAAACTATTTTTAATTTTTTTTATGTAAATGAGATTTGAAAAATATATAACATTGGAAATCAACTTTTACAAGGTAATCATTAAAGTCAATCGATTTTTGAAAGGAATTGTATGTTTTTGGAAATACACCAAGATTTTCTATTAAAATAAATAAATGATTTAACAAGACTATTTTATAAACTTCGATAGTTTTACTAGGCCATTCGATGGCCAATATAATCTTCTGAATTCACCCATAACCTTTAGTTCGGGTTTGGGGGGGTTATAAATGATGGGGAGTCAAAGGGATATCTGGGATATGGAGTGTCATGAGTAAAACATTAATGTAACGACATGTTTTATGATACTGTCGAGAAATTTGGTTTCAATATCAAAAAACCTAAGTCGAGTTAGTTCAAAAAAATTAATTGAATAATTCAAAATATAATTAATAATTAAATTAATTAAGCACATTATTTAGTATAGTGCGGGGACTAAGTTGTAAGTGACCTCAACTACTGAAATTAGATTGAGAATTTCATTAAGCCCTTAATATGTAATTAAACCAAGGATCAAAAAGGCAATTTTCCCATATTTAAATATGTTTAATGGCTTGAAGAAATAAAAGCCATCATTTTTCACTATCTTAAGACTATTAAGATAATGACCATTGATTAAATTTACTATTATTATATTATATTAAACTAAGAACAAATATGTGTGATAGTAGAAAGATGATAACATTTTTATCATCTTTCTTCCATAGCTGTGAGTAGAGAAGAAGGGAAGAGTTAGGCTCATCTTCCATAATCGGCCAAAATTGATGAAGGTATACAAGTTTTCCTTTTAAAGTTTTCATGGATTTCTAATCTATTTAGCTTAGTAAAGTTGACCCATAAGCTAGATTGTTCAATTGTTAAAGTTGATTCAAGTTACCATTGAAGGGAGTAGAAGGATTAAGTTAAAATTATGAATTACTTAGTTGGTTAAGTTTAGGTTAGATGAAAATTATGTTAGTAATGTAGTGGGTGAAGTTGTGATTATTTTAATTTAAGTAATTGTTAAGAAACTTTTGATGGATTATTAGGGACCTAATTGTAAGAGATGAAAATTATAGAATTAATTAGTATACAATGATAGTTTGAGGTCCCTAGAGAAATAATATGGAATCGAATTTCAATTTCATTGGGAGAATTGAAAGATATATGAATTTTGAATGTCAGGGACTGAAGGATTATTAGGAGACTTTGCATTCCATGACTTCATCATTTGTTTGGATGGTCATTAAGTGACCATTAGTTGCTAAATTCATGATATTGATTATAGATTTGTATGAATTATTAAACAAAGTATTGGAAGGTGTTGGAGCAAGCAAAGGGAATGATAAAGTTGTTGATTAAGCCTTGAAAGAAATCTACTTATCTTGTGTTTTGAGAGGTAAGTTCTCATGGAACTCACTATCCTTTCTTATTAGCTATGCGTGTTTGTATGAATCATCATGTTTATAATGTTACTAACTATATAACATGTTTAATATTCAATGAACTTAACATTCTTGGGAAGAAAACACTAATGAATGAAAATAAGTTGGTGAATAAGTGGAATTAATCTCATTTGATTAGTGAAATGGAAATCATGTCTATATGCAAAGTAATGTGCTTATTAAAATGAGCCAAAAGAAGTGTTTAATGATTTTCTTATGATTTACATAAGAGATATGTATTTTGTTTTAAGCTATGGCTTGTAAGATATGAATTATGGAATGAGACATGTAATTGACAAAACTTATATATGTTCGTAAATGGTAAATGCCTATGTAAACTTGGTAGAAAGTCTAAGATACAATTGGCATACCAATAGGATTGTATGCGCATTTCTTTACGGGTTTTGATGGTAATGCAAATCATCATATATATATATGTTGTCTCTATGAAGACCTTGGTGTGGTGAAGGGATGCGTTTGCATATGTATATGCATTTGTTGCCTACAAGCTTTGCATGCGAGATCTTTGGTGTGCTGTCGTTCATGTCTTTTTTAGCTATCTTGGTGTAGTGTAGTTCACCCGCATGTCTGAGTTGTTTTTACTAAAGTCACATTGGGCAAAATGTTAAATTGAAAATGAGATCAGGTAATGAAAAATGAACTTGACATGTCATGTTATGAAGTTTTGTAAATATAATTATTATGGTATAGATGGGTAAGTTATTGGAAGGAGTTATGAATTATATGATCACTTAAAAAATGGTATGGTTCCTTGATGCTTTTGATTATGATTATGATATTTGACATTTGAATATATATATATATATATATATATATATATATGCTTACCTATGCCTTCCTTGCCTTGCAATGTTATGTGTTTTGTTTAACTAGATTGTGCTTAGTTCATTTGGCATTTAATATGCTCACCTATGATCAAAGTAAGTAAAATGAATTCCATTTAAACTTACTAAGCATTGAATGCATACATGTCATTGTTTCTTTACGTGTAAATCCTTAGCTCTTGGATTCTCGAAGTCTTCTTGGAGTGGATATCGCACTATCTATAAGGCGATAAGAGTATGCCTATTTTTGTACCAAAATTGTGGCATGTACATAGGATGTCTTTTGTAAGTAATGATCAAACTCATGTATATAAGTGTTAAACTTAATCTTGTTATGATGGAATTATTGCCTAGTTATTTGTTTTGTTGTTGATCAAATGCTTTTTATTATTATAATCCCTTAGATTCTCTTGTGCTTAGGTTTACTTGCTATGGTATGAAGTCGAAAAGTGGTAATTAGTTGGTTGGGTGATTAGTTTATTACTTGTCAATTTATATAGTTGGTGGGAAAGTTTATTACTATTCAAATATATAAGTAATTAAGGTGAATGTATGTGTTGAAATAAGTATGTTCGATGTTTTTAATGTGATTATTAAGTCTTATAAGTTATGGTTTTAATTAAGGTGGTGTTTAGGTCATTTTGACTAAATGGGATTGGTGCTTTGTAATCTTGTAAGAAATGGGGTACTCTTGAGTAAATTGTCCCCAAGGTCGTGACATTCCCTTGTTGAAGTCGCGAATTCCTTCGTAAAGTCGCGACACCAGAAGTTATTTGTCTTAAGCGTCGCGACATACATCCATCAGTGTCGCGACACAATCTCTATTTTAAACATTTTTGCCTTTTTTTCCCTCATTTATTTTTGGTGATTCTCGAGAGCTTTGTAAGCTTACTTAGAACCTGGGTTGGAATTAGTAATGTTTTTTAGAAGTTTTAAAACTCATTTACTTTATTAAGTGCATGATTAAACTTATTTTGTTCATATGCTTATTCTTTTGGATGTTGAATTGAGTTCATAGTTACTTTGACAATGAATGTGTCATTTCACCTCTAGAATCCAGCGATCGGATCTAGTACAGGATGCTATAATTGAAGTGATGAATAGGCAATGTAAATTTTGTAACATCCCAAAATAGGGCGTAAAAGTTTGAGCTCAACGAACTGTGGTCGCCAATTGGTTTGGCGAGCTAGAGTTCGCCAGAAAGGTTGGCAAGCTAGTATACGCCAACAGGTTCTGGCGAGATGGTATACGCTAGCAGGTCTGGCGAAAAAGTGTATGCAGCAACTCTGGCGAGATAGTGTACTCTAGTAGGTCTGGCGAGCTAGTGTTCGATATTCTTTCTGGCGAGTTGGTGTTCGATGGTGGATTTAGTAAACTATGATTGGCAGTGGGCCTAACGAGCTGTTACCTTTGTTTTGGGTCAAAAGTCAAAAGTAGGAGTAGTCAAAGGGTAATTATTCCAAAATTAGGAAGTCAACTTACTTTTCTCTTCAAAACACCATTCACAGACGTAACTATTTCCTACTTTACTGCGACTAGGGTATCCTAAGAACACCAAACACTAAGTGCCTATAAATTAAGTCATTTCCATTAGAAATTTCATATTTTGTTAAACAACAAAACTCTCTCAAATTCTTCGTCAATTGTTCTACTATCAAGTTCTAAAAACCCAGAACTTAGCTTTTAGGACCTAAGCTAAAACTCTATTCCTATATTGTGTTTAGAAGAATTTGCAGCAAAGGGGACTATGTTCGCCAAAAGACTAGCATGTGCGAACCTAGGATCGCTTGTGTTTATGTATGATTTTTTATGTGTTTTTTCTGTTAGTAACTTGTGTATATTTGTGAAATTGAGAACTTGAAAGAACTGTCTACAAGAAAAGACAAGGGAAAAGCAAAACTTGTCTAGAGGTTTTTAGTAAATTGGTGAGTGTTCAAGGATCGCCACATATATGTGGAAACTATAATGCTAATCAGGAGCTTAGGGTTTTATCCTAAGTTTCGTGAGTAAGTCTTTTCTAAACTTTATTTTGTGAAAGTGTTGAATATGTGTTTTTATGAAAAATGACATACGAGCTCTTATTTGCAAGCTCAATATAAACATTGCTCTACGAGCTCTTCTTGATTTGGCGAGCTCTATGTTTTAAGTAATTTTTTTGATGATAAAACATCTAAATAGTTGGATATAATGGCATGCCATAGGATTGTGAGTACTCACCTTTATGTTTTGTGATTTGGGTGAGAGGCCTTGGGACAGGTTAGAGAGATAAGGGAATGTCGAGCTAAGCTCCATTCAATGGGACATGTTGGTGTGTTGGAGAGTGTTTAGCTTTATGCTACACTGATGGGACAAGTTAAGACTCATTGAGTCATTTTGGGGCATTATAAGGAGATCCACTTATCCAAAAAGAAAATACGTTTATAGTTTTTGAAATAACGTGTTTTACTATTTTTAAGCTATCTGATAGTAGGTATTTGAAAACCAGACTTTGTGTAAGTATGGTGAACTGTGTTCGCAAGTTCTATAACTTTTCCAAACCTTTTTTTTAACTTATGTTTTGTGCATGTTATATGGTTATTTTTTTCTATATATTCATTGAGTTTGCAAGAACTCACCCATTCCTTTCTATTCACCGTATATAGCTAGATTGCAAGGTGTGTAGCAGCAAGGCGAGTGATCCAGACGAAGCATACGCATTGTAAAAATAGTACAAGAGAACTTTGGATTAAAGGTAATATGGAAATCCTATGTGGGCTTAGAAAAAAAAATTGTTGACTTCGTTGATTGTTTTAAGACTTAGTTATTTTTATGCTTTTCTATGCTTTACTTTATGTATTTATTTGCGAACCTATAACGCTTTATCAACACATCTGAATTTTTAAGTATATAAATTTAGTCCAAGTTTGATTGATGTTTTCTTAATTTTCAAGTTCATAATTGAGTAACTAAACTTTAAACATTTTGTTTGCCATAAGTAATAACATGGAATATTCAAAACTGACAAACTATGTAGAGTTCGCCAAATTACTACGAGGTAATAAGTGATTGAACAATACAAAATGCGAACTCTAACATTTGGCAAACTGGTATCTGCGAACACTTAATAACTTTTGGATATACGAGGAACTCTACAAATTGTGTTCGCAGTATCTAAACACTAGGGAGTAGTTCGCAAGACCTACTCAGTTATACAAAGTTACCCCATGAAGGGCTTAGATTGTGCAAGCTAGCAGGGGTGTGAACCTCTATGTCAGAACTGTTATGCTCCGCGAGGTTCTTTGGTTTGAAAAATTTACAGTTCTCAAGTTCTTAATTCCTTTCTTCAAATATTTATTACTTCAGGTAAAGAGTAAGCTTAGTTCTTCCATGCAAAGTAGGTTCGTAAAATATATCCGCTGCATATCATAAAGCAAACGAAGCGAGTTTGCAAACTTGTCCTTCTTTATATTTACATATGATTTATTTTTTGACTTGTGGTGTGTTGGAGGTTAGGTTGGGTGTAATAGCTCATTTTTAGTGAAATCAGAACAGTAGTTTCGGGACCACAAATCTGAGCCCGAAAGAAAATTTATTTTAATATTATTGCATGATTTGCATTGTGATAGGAATGCATATGAAAATTCTGATAAGAAAATTTTATTGATTATGTACTTAATTATGGAAAGGACCAAATTGCATAGAATGCAAAAGTTGAATTCTAGTAGCTAGAAGGATTAAATAGCTATGGAATTCAAAATTTGAGGTCCTTATATGTTAATTAGACCATTAAAGAAAAGTTAGTAGATATTTTTGATGAATCATCCATGGAATATTAGAAAAAGGCAAGGACTAAACTGGAATGTGGAAAAATTAATGGATGATAAATAATTAAATAGAAATAAAATCATTTTATATCATCTTCATCCCCAAAAATTTCATGGAAACCCTAGGAAAGAGAAAGGAAACTAATCAAGCTTAATTAGGTATGTGTTATTGTTCCGTTTTTAGTAATTTTTATATTTTTGATATCGTGGTAGTTTAATCTATCTATTTTGAGGATTAATTTGAAAAGAAATCAAAGTATAGAAATTTTTCCATGGATGAATATGCTGAAAATTTAAAATTTATGGTAGAAAAAGAAAGGTTGTTGATAGATAAACAACTTTTACAAAGTGAATTTTGATGAAAATATGATTTAGGGATTAAATTGTAAAGATGTAAAAGTTATGGAAAAATTCTAAATTTTGTGAAATACATGTGTTGTAAATGTTATATGAAATTTTTTGTTAGGCTTGAAATAAAGATTAAATTGCATGAATTTCATTTTCTGAGCCTAGGGACGAAATTAGAATTTATGAAAAATTGAGGGGCAAAATGGTAATTTTACTTAGGGTGTAAATTGAATCCAATTGAGTATGAAATGGATCAAATTGATGATTTATATAGATCCTGAAAGACCTAATACCGAGTTGGATCGAGGAAAACAAAAAGTTTCGGATTAGTAGATTTTGTATCCGAACAAGTATCGAGGTAAGTTCGTGTAACTAAATTGTGTATATTTATATGTTTGAATTAAATGTTATATATGTGAATTCTATAATTGCCATGTATATGAAATTGATTGCACATCCGATAATGATTGATAAATGTCAAATCCCGTTTGAATAAATGAAAGTCGGTGGATACAAGATTTCCCGTATTGGTTGTAGTCCAGCATATGTTGCGGACACACTATAGCTTAAAAGAGCATACTGTTATTAGCCCTCTTGAGCTTCCCGTTATATGGTTCAGCAAGCTTCTTGTTATAGCTCTTCGGAGCGTCCCGATAGGTTGTGATCCTACATTTGTTATGGACACACCTTAGCTCTTATGAGCATCCCGATTAAAGGCTCTTCATGAGTTTCCCATTAAATTGGGTCTTTGTGGGCTTCTCGATAGTGCTCGTTTGAAATTCCCGATATTGGCTATCTGGAGCTTCCCGATATGGTTCTTTGTGAACTTCCTGATAAGGTTCTTTGTGAACTTCTCGATTATGGCTCTTATGAGCTACCCGTTATATAGCCTAGATAAGCTTCCCGATAGGCCCTTTATGAGCTTTCTGAAATGGCTCTGTGTGAACTTCTCGATACAAGGCTCGAGAGTGTGCTTCCCGATTATGTGCCCTAATTGGGTACTCCGGGATATAAATTGACGAATTATAATAGTGTACACTAAAGTGTACTTCATGAGTGTATCCATCGATATTTCAAATAAATTCAACGAGTAAAGTTCTGACATGGCTAAATTGAGCTTGAAATGATTTGTCATCAAAATGTACATGTAATATGGAATAATGTTATGGAAAGCATATGTATATGAAAGACATTAAATGATGAGTTCATCCATGTTTTTGGTATTATGTGAATTACTTGACTAACATGGTTGGTGAAGTTGTGTTTTAGGCTATAAGCCAAATTGCTTGGATGCATTATTGTATGCTTATCTTAAATGTAAATATATGATAAGTTAAATTCTTGTTATACAAACTTACTAAGCATTAAATGCTTACTAGGTTTTCTTTTCTCTGTTTTATAGTGCTTGGAAGCTCGTAAAGGTTAGAAATTGGTCGGAGTATCATCACACTATCCTCTAGCTTGTTTTGGTATAAAAAGTAATCTTATTTTGATATAACGGCATGTATAGATTAACTTGGCCTATGTTGGCAAGTACATGGTTGTTTGTAATTTAGTCATTGGAATGGCTAATAATGGTTTGTTTTGGTATATTGTTATGAGGTTATATATATATATATATATATATATATTATGATTAACATATATGTGTGTTGTTGGTTAGATTGAATTAGGGTAAAATATAAGTCTTTACTAAAAGGTAAGTTTGATCATATGAATGTATATGATGTTAATTCATATATGTTATTAATGTTTACTTCATTTATATGACTTGAATTGGTTGGAAAATATATGCAAATGTTGATGTAGGTTGAAGGCTTAATTTGGGTGAGAAATAAGGCTAGGAAACGGACTTATTTTATCCACACGGGTAGACACATGGGCGTGTGTCTTGACCATGTGTGACATACGGCCTGGCATATGGCATGTGGTTTGGCCATGTGTCCCATGCATCCTAAAATTTAGAAATAGAATGCTCAGATTTGGGCACACGAGCAGAGACACAGGCGTATGTCTTGGTCGTGTGAGACTTGCACTTAATTTTTGAAAAT
The DNA here is from genome assembly GCA_005393395.2 of Gossypium australe. NCBI lineage: Eukaryota > Viridiplantae > Streptophyta > Magnoliopsida > Malvales > Malvaceae > Gossypium > Gossypium australe. The sequence continues at coordinate 105,599,756 of CM016614.1, forward strand.
TAAATTAACCACACGGCCTAGCACACGGGCGTGTGGCTGGCCGTGTGGCACAAGTCAGAGAGTTACACGAGATCGGACACGGCCTGTAGCACGGGCGTGTCTTATGGTCACACAGGTGTGTCCCTTGACCACACGGGCGTGTGTGTCTTACATCTAAGAAAAAGTTTGAAATTTTGCGAAAAATTTTCTGAGTTCCCAATTTAGTCCCAATTTGATTCAAATGTTTAAATTGGGCCTCAAGGGTCCATTCAAGGGACAATATTATTAATTTTGAATAAGAAAAGTAAATTACATGAATTATATGAAATTATTCTATAAATTTCGGTAATGCTTTGTAACCCAGTTTCAGTGACAGATACAGGTTAGGGGTGTTACATTGGGTGTTAATGGATAGTCATTTAGGTGGCTAATGTGGCATTCCATAGCTCGGGTTCGGCAATTGGACCGGGTATGGGATGTTACAAATTTGACAGTTGGCCTAAAGATTTAACCGGTAATATAATACTAGGGAAAAATAATTAGAATTGGATTAGAGTGGGCCGATCATTCATCGTGCAGCCCAAGTTTCAAACCGTTTGGGAATTTCTCAAGAGGCTAGGGGGAGTGGAAGACATGTTAAGCTTGAATTTGAGTAATGGAAAGTTGGCGATTGAAGTTGGCTTGGGCCTATTGTAAGGTACCATCTAGGAAAAATAATAGAAGGAGGTAAGATACCATCTAGGAAAAATAATAGAATGGGGAGCGAGGGAGCCATGTTACTAAAAATCATGAGTTGCAAAGTAATAGTGAAGAGGAAAAGCCAAATGTTTTTGTATTATCATTGGAGCTTCAAGAGATCCCTTACCCTGATATTGATAATGAGATATTGGATATGGGTGGTAGAATAAAAAAGGTTTATTGGAAGAGTTAGATGAAGTGAAGCCTTGATCGAAGCAAAAGGGCAAGAAGACTCATAAAGGTTATAAATCTAAGGAGAGCATGGGTAAGTTAACTAGAAGAAAAACAGAGAGTACTTGGTTGCAAATGCTTCTCTCTTGGACTTAAACATCAAAAATCGAAAGAAAGTTATACTAAGGGAGGCAAAGGAGACATTACGGTTTAAGAAATTATTGGGACTACAAATTGAAAGAGATGTGAACATAGTAACTAAAGATTTAGCTTGCATCTTGGATGTTAGGAGAGACTCAGGAGGAGGTATTAACAATTGAAGCCTAAATTGAAGATCATGGTCATGTGATTCTAACATGGAAGATTGGACGGGTAGGCAAGGCGTTAAAGTTGGGAATCTTGAAGAAAATCATTCTAAAACATCAAGTTGAAACGGTGTTAATCCAAGAGTCTAAGTTAGAAGAGGTTACCTCACATTGGGTTGATAAGGTATGGCCTAATTCTGATTATGATTTCCTCTCAATCTCATGGAAAGTCAAAGGGTATTATTATATGATCAAAGGTATAAGCTTGAGGTAGTTGATAAACGGATATTACAGTTTATCATTATAGTAATGGGTAGATGGTGTTAGACCAATTTCATAAACACTAAATTACAAAATTGTAAACCTAATTTTTAATAGTAAATCTTAAATACTAAACCCTAACATTGAATCTTAAAATTCAAACTCCAATTTAAATCTTTAATGTTAAACCATAAATCATAAATCATAAAACCCTAAATGTTGACCATTATCCTAAATAATAAACTCTAAACCTTAAATTTAATGCAAACCATAAGTTCTAAATCTTACTTTACTAATATTGTTGATTAATTTTTATTTAATTATTTAACACCAAACTTAATTAAGTTAAAATATAATTGAGAAGATTTATGCGAATGATGTTAATTAAAAATCTTTTAAAAATATATAAAATTCCATTCATGTAATGGATGTACAAATTTTAAAATTTTTAATGATCCTAAAATAATCTATAGTGTTTATTTAGAATAATACTTTTAATTAAAAAAATAAACATTTTTCTTAATCTCTAACTAAGTACATTTTGAATAAATATAAAATTTGAACCTAGTTCTCAATTGAAATTAGCTACAACCTAGGCAGTCAAATCCATCTCTAAATCCAGTTATGTATTCAAAACAAAGGAAAACCACTCTGTTAATTTATTATAAAAACAAATACAACCTTCTTTAATAAAATCCATCCCCTCAATTTACTATAAAAATAAGTACAACCTTTTCGTATTTTATTTTTAGGGTAAATACACCAACAATCACCCAACTTTGGGGTAGCTGACAAAACAGTCACCTAGGTTTCATTTCAGTCACTCAACTTTTGAAAAGTTACAAAACAGTCACCAACATTATAAAAAAGTTACAAAATAGTCACTGATTAACAATTACCGTTAGGGTGTTAACGGAATTGCTGACATGGCAAGTTAACCAGCTGATGTGGCAAGTTAACTTGCCACGTTGGCGGAGCGGCTGATGGGTGCTTGGTTTGGGGTGGGTTTAGGGAAAAAATTTGAGGATTATGCTTAATGTCTAGGGTTAGAAACAGATTAGAGGTTTAGGGGGTTTGGGAAAAAAAATCAATTTGGGGAAATTTTGGTTGTAATTTGGGGTTTGTTTAGGGTTGAAACTGATTTGGGAATCGATTAGAAGGGTTTAGGGTTAGAAATTGATTCAACAATCGATTAACCAGGTATAAGGGTTTAGGGTGCGATTGTCTATTTTGTTTGGGGAGAAAAGAAGATGAAACCAGAAGCCATTCAATGTATTTGATTGTCAACGACAATGGGCAATAAAAGAGAAGGTACCAGTGTTGTTACATCCACTTTAACGGGTAAGGTGTTGCATTTAGTTTTAATTTTTTTGGATTTCAATGCTGTTATTTCGATTTAGGGTTATTTAGGGTTATTTTGGTTTCAATTTAAATTTTGATTCTGATTTCGATTTCGATTTCTATTTCAATTTTGATTTCAATTTTGAAATACTCACTGCCATTATCAAATTTATGTTTATTGTGTATATCTGCCATTGTATTAATGCCATTATCAAATTGATTTAATTTCGATTCTGATTTTGGTTTAGGATTTCAATGCCATTATCAAATTGATGTTTATTGTGTATATCTGCCATTGTATTAATGCCATTATCAAACTTATGTTTATTGTTTATATCTGCCATTGTATGAATGCCATTATGAAACTGATGTTTGTTGTGTATATCTGCCATTGTTTGTATCTAAGCTGCTATGTTATATGTGGAAAAATCAAAATTTGTTATTTACCTTCTTTATTGTACTAGTTATTGTCTGCCATTTGCATGACAAAAATGGTTGTGTTTGTATTAAATTATTTTTGTATTGGTTGTTGTCTGCCATGTGCATGACAGAAATGGTTGTGTTTGTATTAAATTATTGGGTATTTTGTATTGGTTATTGTTTGACAAAAATGGTTAAAGTGTCTGCCTTTATTGATGAGTACTTTGTTTGGCAGGTTTAATTGATGACAATCTTAATGAGAATGAAAAATACATGTCTGGTAGTAATGTGTCTGGTAGTGATGCATCTGAAAGTGATAGTGATGATATATGAGTTAGTTTAGATGGTTTAAACATGGATGGTATAGGAGTAGATGAACTGTGTGATAGTGATGATTCTGGGAGGTTAGATAGTGCACATGAATCTGACTCAGATGGCCAAAATTGGCCTGAGTTCAACCTACAGACTAACATGAGTAATCCTAGACTTAAGGTTGGAATGTTATTTAAGTCTAAGGACAGTCTAAAAGAAGCTGCTAAGCAGTATGGTAGGTTGAACAATTACTTTATTAAGTTTCCCAAAAATGATTTAAAAAGGTTAAAGGTAGTCTGCAATGAAAAATGTCCTTGGTTCATATGGGCTTCTAGACTAAACCCTAATGACCCTACTGACCAGACTTGGCAAATTAGGAGTTCAAACCCTAACCATACTTGTTCTAAAGTATATAAAAATAAGAATGTAACCTCAACTTGGATAGGTGAACATTATAAAGAAAAATTCATTGCTGATCTTGATTATTCTCTAAAATCATTACAGCAAGATGTCAAAAGAGATTTGTGTTGCATAGTCTCACTAACCAAATGTAGGAGGGCTAAACTTAGGGCAATGAAATTAATTGAAGGAGCTTATAAGGCTCAATATAAGAAGATTTATGAGTATTTGTTGGAGGTTAGGACACAAAATGAGGGAACAACAACAATATGTTATCTGGATAACAGGTTGTTTCAAAGGATGTATTTTTGTCTACAGGCATGCAAAGATGGCTATAGGGTTGGTTGTAGGAGGATAGTAGGTTTAGATGGATGTTTCTTGAAGGGCTACTATGGTGGCTACTTGCTTGTAGCTGTTGGGATAGATGCAAATAATGGCATCTATCCTCTTGCATATGTTGCCGTGGAAAGTGAAAACCAAGCATCATGCCTTTGGTTCTTGGAGTTGCTTGCAATAGACTTGGAAATTGTGAGCTCGTACCAAATATCTTTCATGTCTGACAAACAAAAGGTAAAACTCCATTTATTTATTTTTTTATGTTGTTTCTATTTAGGGATTGTTAAAGAATTAAACTGTTTTTTTTCTAATTGCAGGGACTTTTAGAAGCAATATGTATGTTGTTTCCTAATGCAGAAACAAGACATTGTGTTAGACACCTACATGCCAATTTTAAGAAGGCTGGTTTCTGAACAAAGGAATTGAAAGATTTGCTTTGGAAAGCTGTCAGAGCAAGCACTACAAGGGATTTTGAGGATACCATGGATGAATTGAGGAAAACCAATCAGCAAGCTTATGATTGGTTGAAGGAAAAGAACCCTACTCACTAGTCAAGGTCTCACTTCTCAATTAGGAGCCATTCTTACATGTTGGTGAATAATCTTTCTGAATCATTTAACAAGGTAAACCCCTATGTTTTATGTTTCTTACTAATCATTAGCAATTCACTAATCATTTATGTTGTTTACTAACAAATGATACTAGAAGCAAGAGGGAAACCTATTCTGACCATGATGGAAACAATAAGGACCAAGATTATGTTGCTTATTGTCAAGAAGGAAGAAGAAGCTGACAAGTGGAAAGGAATGTTGTGTCCAAATATTAAGAAAAAGTTGGATGTAAATATAAAAGATTCCTTGAGGTAAAGTTACCACTTTTAATATTTTTGATGCCTTTATTCTGACTTCATGTTGCCTTTATTCCCTTTATTCTGACTTCATATTGCTGGTCACATGCTGTTTTTTAATATGCATGTAGTAATTGTTGGTGTGTTGACTATTTTTTAATATGCATGTAGTGAGTATTTTTTTTTATAATATGCATATAGTGACTATTTTTTAGGGGTTTATGTGTGTATCATTATTGGTGGGGCTGCTCAAAAAGTTGTTTTAGTGATTATTTTTTAACCAAGCATGCTTTGCTATTTTTTAGGTGTGTTCCATCACAAGCTGGTGGGGACAAGTATCAGGTTGAATGTGGTCCTGGTAGCCAGCATATGGTGGACTTAGTTGAGAGTTGCTGCTCCTGCAGGAATTAGGATCTCACTGGCATCCCTTGCATGCATGCATTGGCTGTCATTCATCTAAAAGATGAGTTCCCAGAGACCTATGTGCAAACCTGGTACACCAAGCAAACCCAACTTCAAATTTACTCCAACTTTATAAGTCCAGTAAGGGGTCCTAAACAATGAGCCTCTTTGTCAAACATGCTGCCAATACTGCTTCCTACTCTAAAAAGACCACCTGACAGACCTACTAAAGTGAGAAGGAAAGAACCTGATGAAACACAAACAGTAGAAAGGTTGAGCAAGAGAGGGGTGGACATGAGTGCAGTAAATGCAAAAGAATAGGCCACAATAAGAGGAGTTCCAAAGGGGAAGTTGGCCAAAACATTCCAGTAAGCCATTTGCCTTAAGTTTTAGTATACTTCTGTTTATGAATTTGTTTGGCAAATTTCTCTTGTTCTTGTAGGTTAAAAGACATAAAGTTGGTGTCCTAACTCAGCAACAGGCTACCCCAAATCAGCAAGGGAGTACCCCAACTCAACAGGCTGCCTCAACTCAGTTACCTACTGCCCCAACTCATCAACAAGCTACCCTAAGAGAAAAGCTCCCATTGAAGAGAATACTAACCACTGTTAGATGGATGCCTTTTACTCAAGAGTCATCCATGACAGACCATTGATTAACCAGAAACCAGAGAATTACTTTGTTAACTTTTTGAAAAATGTGTAAATTTGCCTGCTACTGATCTATTAACTTAGGTAGATAAATTTTTTGTAAATTTGCCTATGATTGCTACTGTTGATAAACTTAGGCATATAGTCATTGAAATTTTTTGTAAATTTCCCTACAATCACATCTGTTCACTTGTGTTGAATTGTAGGAAAATTTGGCAATATTTTGCCCCAATTCCTTTTGTAAACAGTTTGGCGTTTTGGCCTTAATATATGAGAAATACATATGTGTTTTTCCATCTGTTATCTCTTATCCATGCTATTTTTGTTATCTTCTGCATTTTGAGTATTGAGAAATACATTTGTAATCAACATTGAAAAATGTTGTTATCTTCTGGTTTGTTATCTCTTATCTTCTGCATTTTGAGTATTGAGAAATACATTTTTGTTTTTCCATCTGTTATCTTCTAACTGTTGTAAGCAAGAAAAACACAACAATATACCAACAACCATGTATACCAGCAGCCATGTATAACATATGTTAAGCAACAATATACAATTTGTAATCAACAAAAATATCCCATTTCAATTCTTTCAAGTACTTGTAAACAACAACATGAGCTGGTTAGCCATGTATACCAACAGCCATGTATAACATATGTTAAAGCAATAATATACCAGCAGCCAGCAGCCATGTATACTGACATAACCAACAATATTACAAAACATAAGCTGGTTTTCAATGTTAACAACAACAACATAAGTTGATTTTTAAGGTTTAAAAAAAACAACATAGTTACAAATACAAACACCAAAAACCAGGTTTTTTTTCTCCCTCCTCCTTGCATCCTCCAATGTCCTCAGTTTTTTCAGAAGACCCAACAACACAATTCGTGAACGGGGCGTCAATGGTAGATCAAACCAATTGAAAAACCGACATGGTTTTCGAAATCCAGAGCCAAATTTGTTACACCTAAAAAAGCTCCTACCTGGGTTGTCATTGGACCAAGACGTGTTCAACTTGGTTGGGTTTCCACAATAGCACACCGGAATCAATTCAGGCATCTCCATTTTCCTCTTCTCCTTCTTCTCCTCTTCTTCTTCTTCTTTTTTGTTTTTTCTCTAACCCTAAAATGATGTTGGTAGTGCTATGCTGTTGAGAGTAATAGGCCAGCTGGATGGTTTTTTGACACCAACGACGCCGTCACCTGCCATGTCACTTTGTCGTGACGGAAAACGGCAAAAATGACTGTTTTGTAACTTTTCGAAAGTTGAGTGACTGAAATGACACCTAGGTGACTATTTTGTCAGCTACCCCAAAATTGAGTGCCTGTTGGTGGAATTTACCCTCATTTTTAATAAACCAATAAATCACAACTTAACTTCTAAATATTAATTCTTTACGATACAACTGTTTTAAATAACACCACGAAACTGGATGAAAAGCTTAATTTTGGAGGTCCACCACAGTGACGTAGCCAAAAAAAATTAAAAATCAACCCACATGTTTTAGTACTTTCATGACTTTCATGGTAATTTGGAGAAATACATTTCACCCTGTTCAAAACAGTAGAATTCTTCCGCTAAAGTCTAAATCCTTTCATTCTCTCTTTGGAAAACTTTGATAGTTCAAACCAAAAGGTTTGAATCCCTTATTGACCCCACCAATCGCCATAACTTGTATCACATAAAATCTTCAGCAAAATTACTTTTCACTGCACAAGTAAAAAAAAATATTTGATTTTTTGGAGGTAAAAAGGTAGTATTTTTCACCCCAACCTAAAAGTTGAGATTTAAGTATTCTTTACTGGAAAAAATTATTAAAATACATTTATTTATATTAATTATTTAAAATGTATATTAAATTTAGATTAATGTATCATTTTATTTATTATATATTTTATTAATTTTACAATTAATTTATATTTTATGTATAAATTATTTAAATATTATATAACTCCATATCTAACATTCAAACAAGCACACTTTTTTTTTTTTTGATAAACTTGTGTTTTAAGTTATTTGGGTAGGGAGTTTTAAGTGGAGACTAGCAATAGTTAGTTGCATCATTTCAAACTTTGTGCATACAGTGGATCAATCTGGATTAGAAGTTATCAAATTTGTTAATCATCATAATAGCCACCAATGAGGAGCTATTCCTTCCATTGGTCGGAAGTTGAGTTATTTTCCTTTCTCACTCTACTTTTAATATTCATTATTAATTTATTCACCTTTATTTCAATATCTTACTTTTCTCTTCTTCTCCCATCTAAAACATCCTATACATTTACATATTTCGAGTTATATATCAATTCTAAAATTACTAAAATATTATTAATTTTATAAACTAATAAATATTATCTTGAGAATATTTTTATTTTTTATATAAAATTTGGAAAAAAATACACAATACAAGATGTTATCAGTGTTTTAGTCAACTTTACCATTTTAATTAAAGTTATATCCAGTTTTTATATAATCCTTTTTATAAATATATCTCTGGGTATGCCATAATTAAAGGTGTTCATTAAAGGTTTAGGTCAAGCTTTAACTTGATATTACACACTTTATATTTATCTAAGTATAGCTCGCCCTGACTTAAAATATGGACTTTAAATTATTTCTAAAACTATTTATACTTGAGACATTAAACTATATATAAAACAAATTTAATTTCTTTTAATTTAATACTTTTTAATATTTCAGGAATCCAAGAAGGCATAATCTAGTGTGAGGGGCAGGGTTTAGTTGTAGCCCCATGAGATTATGATATATTAATTCCATACGAGGAATGCATATGCTGACCAGTAAAATCTTTGACTGTAAATATTGTTTCCTTTGAATGTAAATTACCTATTAACAATAAACCATTTTCAGCGCCACGTACGAAATCGAAGCCAATTAAGATTTTTATTATATTTTAAAAAATACATACATTTATTATTATCCGACAACCTGAATGACTACTATTTTTTTTAATATTTATTGGGATAAATTTAGTAAGTAGACTATTGGGTTTTAAACAAAGAAGCCCTCCAATATTTTCATCATAGATTTTAAATATGCATTTCATTAGAATATATTAAAAATTAAATATAAATCCGGAAATATCTATCTTAAATGCTTTATAAAAATGAAACCAAGTAACAAGGTTCGCCTATCGCCAGCTTCTTTAGTGATTTTTCAATTATATATACGTGCCCTTTACGAAACCATAGGAAAAGGGAAATGACTGCTATAGATAGCTAGCTAGTCATCAAGCCGCCTTCCTATTTTAAACTTTCTCTTAGGACCCCTTTTTTCACTTTTCTTCTTTAAATATACTTGTAGTTAGCAATTAGTGAATTATATCATATCATATCATCCTCTCTTTTGTTTTGTCTAGGTGGATCTTTGATGGAAAATTTTCAGGGATTTTTGACCACTTCATCCTTGCTTGGTTATGGTGAATTTCAAACTGGGAAGGGATTGATGGAAGAGATGGAGGGTGCGGCTGAGAACAAAACCTTTGCTGGGTTGCTTGGGACTGAGAAGAAGAAAGGAGACCGTAAAAAGATAAGAAAGCCAAGATATGCTTTCCAAACTAGAAGCAAAGTTGATATACTTGATGATGGCTATAGATGGAGAAAATATGGCCAGAAAGCTGTCAAGAACAACAAATTCCCAAGGTATTTTTCAACATTCTAGCTTATATTTAGATGATATTTTTAATTTTATTCCTGCCAAGATAAAATATTAATCTTTACTTCTTCATTTATCTTTAGATTATTGTATATTTTACTGATGTGGTTGCTATAGATTCAAAATAAATTATAAAAAAAAATAAAAAAATAGTTGTAACTTTTATAATAAAATAATATTATAAAAGATGAGAAACTGACTGTATTATGGTTTTGCAGAAGTTATTATCGATGTACGCATCAAGGATGCAATGTGAAAAAACAAATTCAAAGGTTAACAAAAGATGAAGGAATGGTGGTGACAACTTATGAAGGCATGCATTCCCATTTCATTCAAAATTCTAATGACAACTTTGAGCATATCTTAAGCCAGATGCAGATCTACACTACTTCCTTTTAACTTAACACGGTTTCTAATTAATTATGTAGAAAATTATGTATTTTAGTTCAATTCTGATATGCATAATGAGAAAAAAAAAAAAAAAACCCTTCGTTTTCTTTATTATCTCAAATTGTATTGAGATTTTGGAGCTAAATATAGTAAGTAATTAGAATCATTATTATATATATTTATTCATGTAGTTATTTTGGTTTCACATAGAATTTATTTAGTTTTTCTTTTGGTAAATAAAAGGAACATGACAGTGTATTACATAATTGTTCTTAAAATGGGAGAACCGAAAGCCTCTCCCATTGCAAAAAGGACAGAACAGCTTCAGGTGGCTCAACAAAAACAGCAACAAGATCAGTATTCAACATACTGCCATGGCTGTTTCCTAACTTTGCCATTAGTATACCAAGCAGGTTATTTGCAATAGCATCATTGGTAACAAGAGAGATGATAGCGGTAGTCTACTTACAATTTCTGAATGGGAAATATTGAGGTCAACAGCAACATTAAGCCATCTCTCAAGGCCCATAACTCAGCTTCAATGTTGTTAGCTTTAGGAATGTCAGGTTCCATAATGATTTCTAATAATCGCCCCTGCTCCGGCTGTCCCAGGGTTACCAAAACACGATCCATCCTAAGCAAGGGGGATGCCATTTGACCATCACAGCTGGGGGAGGGTAAACGACTTTGATGACTAGGGAGATCGCAAAGAATTCGCTTGTCCCTACTAAACATTGAGCTCCAACATTGCCTGGTTTGGGGTTGCTGTTAAAAATAACAGCATTTCTGAGCAGGCAAAGCTCCCAAACATCGAAGGAGAAAACTAAAAACCACGGTAACTTCGGTCCATCTCTTGGCTTCAATGTTTGAAAAGATCCAATCTTTCCAATCGCCATCCAAACTTGGTAAATAATTGTTAATAGCAGTGAAAGAAGACCACCAATTTTTAACAGCCCCACGATCTATCAATAGATGTGTGGTTTCCTCATTACTAGAACGGCAAAAAGGGCAAATATCCTGTACTGAAAAACCCCTTTGATTCAAAAAATTTGCAGTAGGTAAAATCTCTAGAGAAACACCTTGATCTTTGGAAGAATTTTGATTTTCCAAAATACTTCCACCATGCCTCAATCCCCATGGTTGTAATCCTTTCCCTTTGAGCAGCCAAATCATAAGCATTGGCTAACGAGAACAAACCATCATTTGTGTGCTTCCAACAGAGAGAATCGACTTTCCCAGAGTCAAAAGAGATAGGAGTATTGAGTGTGGCCTCTAAATATTCTTTTGGAAGTTGGAATGACCAGTTATCACAGCCATCACTCTCCAACTAGAGGTTACAACTAAAATTTTAGGTCTGATCTAAAAAATGGATCTAATTTTTGCTCAAATTTGACCCACATAAAAATGTTAAAATTTGGGCTTGACTCGTTTATATTAATTTTTATATAATTTTTAAATATATATAATACATAAAAAATTATAAAAATATTAAAATAAATATTTTTCAACAAATTGAAAATAAATTAAAATATATATATGTATACTTGAATAACACTAATATAAGTGCAATTTAACAAACAAATGTCTCTAAAATAGAAATAAAATTAATAATGAAATAAGAGTTATACAATATTCAAACAATAACAATAAAACAAAAGCAACATAATAGTGAAAATGGTAGCAAAATAGTAAGAAAACAATAAGAAAATAGCAACAAATCAGTAAAAAATAATAAAACAATAAAAAAAACAACAACATATTTACATATTCGGGCCAAGTCGGGCTCAAGCCAAAAAATTCTTACCTAAGGTCCGACCCGTTTTCTAAATTGATATTATTTTTTACCCAAACCCTCCCACTTTTTGGGCGGGCCTTCGGGTTGAGCTGAGCTCCAACCAATCATCAGCTCTTTTGAAGGAATGGTTTGAACTATCAAAGTTTTGGTTTGAACTATCAAAGTTTTGGTTGTATCTAAATTAGAATAAATTTCTATATAGAATGCTTATCCTAAAACGTAAATATAATTTTAACACATTTACTCATTGTATTGATTTTAAACTTATAATGTCAAGACACGGTAAGCAATGTGTAACACTCCTAACCCGTATTCGTCGCCAAAATAGGGCTACGGAGCATTACCAGAGTTTACAGTTCAATTACAATTAATTTATGTCATTTACTATTTATTTCCAAATATCAATCACAATCAATAATAATGTCCCTTATACGGGTCCTTGAGGCCCAAAATACATATTAGAATCAAGTTGAGACAAAATTGGGATCACAGAAATTTTTTTGTGAAATTTCAAAATTTTTCTTAGGTGCAAGGGACACACGCCAATGTGGCCTGGCTGTGTGGATCACATAGCCAATGACACGCCCGTGTCTCAGGCCGTGAGGGCATTCGATTGGAGGCACACGGTCGTGTCCCAGCTCGTGTCTTTACCCGTGTAACTCTCTGCTTTGGTCACACGGCCAGCCACACGCTCGTGTGCTAGGCCGTGTGGACAATTTAATTTTTGAAAATTAAGTGCAAGGATTACACGACCAAGACACACGCCCATGTGCTGGGCCGTGTGAGGCACACGGCTGAGACACACGCCCATGTCTTTGCCCGTGTGCTCAATTCTGAGCATTCACACACGGTTGAGACACACGCCCGTGTGCCTACCCGTGTGGACAAAATAAGGCCATTTTCCAAGCCTTATTTCTCACCCTTTTTACCTTGCACCTACATCAACACCCCAACATATTTCTAAATCAAATTGACACTTATAATCCAAGCCAAATACAAGTAGTATGTATGATATATTAACACATATATATTCAAATGTTTAACTTACCACAATTGTAGTAATGTTTATTTTTTTGCAAGTTTTACCAATTATTAACTCAATTTCATTCATCCTTTGGTTTATATGTCTTTTACCATTTAACCATTTCAACACATCTCAACATGATATGGTCTTTTATGATTACATCAAAATACACTTTACACCAACCATTCCAATGGTTAGGTACAACCAAAATATTTCATCATTTATTATAATTTAGCTTATACATGCCATTATACTAAATAAGTTTGCTATTTGTACCAAAATGGGCTGAAGGATAGTGTGATGATACTCCGACCGATTTCCAACCCTTTTGAGCTTCCGAGCACTATAAAACAGAGGAAAATAAAATAGAGTAAGCATTTTATGCTTAGTAAGTTCGTATAACAAGAATTTAACTTACCTATCATGCTCATTTAATTAAACATGTATAACGTGCATCCAAACATTTTTGATCAATTGCCTAAACACAAGCTCTTATCAGACAAGTTAGTCATATGATTCACATGTATATCAAGATAACAGAGATGAGCTCATCATATAATAATTTTTGAGTATTTCAGGTATATTTAAAAAAATAAATCATATTAATCTCATGTTTTCTTTTAATAGAAGTTTTATCCGTTGAATCATTGAAATATCGATGGATACCCAGATAGTATACTCGAGGTATACAAATCAATGATCCATCAACTCATGTTCATGGTACCCATAGGGGCACATAATTAGGAAGCACACTCTTGAGCCATATATTAGGATGCTCATATGAGCCATGTAACAGAAAGCTTATCTAGGCTATATCAGGAAACTCGTAAGAGTCTATAACAAGAAGCTCATTAAGCTTAACAGGTAACTCTGAAAAGTTATTATCAGGGAGATCCGGATAACATAACAGGGAGTTCAAGCGAGCCATGTCAGGAAGCTCATAAGAGCCTATATCAGGACGCTCACGAAGAGCTGCGTTCGTGTCCGCAATAAATGCAAGATCACAACCGATCGAATCGTGTAACAGGACGCTCATAAAGAGCTGCGGTAGTGCGCAACACATGTAGGATCACTACCGATCAGGATGTTCGTAGGAACTATATAACAAGACGCTTGAGAGGGCTTATACCAGGATTGATCGTCTGAGCTATATTCTATATGCAACATATGCAGGACTTCATTCAATATGGAAATCATGTATCCATTGAATTTCATTACTCAAATGGAACTTAACATTTTCCGAATATTATTGATCATGTGATTATTTTATACATTTTTAACATTTATATAATTCATATAAACACATACCACACTCAATTCAAGCATAAAAATAAACACAATTTAGTTACACGAACTTACCTTGACACTTGTTCGTTTATGAAAATCTACTAATCCGTCACCTTTTCTTTTCCTCGATCTAACTCTTTATTTGATCTTTCCGGATCCAATTAAGCTTGCTTGATTTCCTTTCTCTTTCCTAGGGTTTCCATGTATTTTGGGGAAGAAGATGCTAATAATAATATGATGTTTCTATTTAAATTTATTATCATCCATTAATTTTTCAACATTCCAATTTAGTCCTATTTTTTTTCTAATTTTCCATGGATGATTCATCAAAAATATTTACTAATTCCATTTAATGGTCTAATTGCCATATAAGGACCTCAAGTTTTGAATTCCATAACTAATTAATCCTTACAACTACTAGAATTTAACTTTTGCATTTTATGCAATTTGATCCTTTCCATAATTAAACATGAAATCGATAAAATTTTCTTATCAAAATTTTCATACGTTTTTCCTATCATAATGCAGACCATGCAATAATATTAAAAAAAATTTCTTTATGACTTGGATTTGTGGTTCCGAAACCACTATTCCGATTTCATTGAAAATGGGCTGTTACACAACGTCCACAGACGGCTACCGTCCTAATAAATACCATATGGATTCATTCACAGACAACAGTAGTTGATAATTGAGGTTTGGTGGAACAATCAATGAATCTGCCAATAAAATGGAACACGTATTTTCCATTTTGGGTTAAAACATTTTTTTTATTTTTCTTTCATTCATCCTCCATCGAAATCATATTACACATTAAATAATTTCGCATTTGACTTGGAATATATAAGATATGGTAAAAATATTAATAATTAGGGATGACATTTTGAATCAATCCATTCTAAATAGAATGAATTTTTTTTTTGAAAAATGGATGTGGAACGGAGTGAATTTTTTTCTTTTAGATAGTGGGTGTGGAGCAATTACAATTATTGCTTGACCTGTGCTGATTCACCCTGCTCCACTATATGAAATTATCATTTTATCCATGTATATATAACTATTAAAAGGGTAAAAATATAATAAAATATTATAAAAAGAATTTATATTTTATGTTTAAATAATTTTTGAAGAATTTTGTTTGAATATTTACTTAACTTTAAAAAGATTGAAAATATTGAAGAAAAGTACCAAAAATTAAATTAAAACGAAGTGGAGTAGGGTGGAGATGGATGCATCCAACATCCATAGAGATGGTAGTGGTTTTCAAGATTATATATCCATAGTGGAGTGGTAGTGGATTTAGTAACATTTTCCCCTGCCCCGCTCCATTGCCATCCCTATCAATAATTACTTCAATGTCAAATGGGTTTTAAATAGCCCAATGTCCCTTGTTATATATAATTTGTTAGAATGGGCTTCGCTAGCTTCATCTTGCCAATCACAACCTCACTTATGGGTAATACATTGCCAACTCTAACCCTCATCATCACATGTATGGTTGAGATGTGAAGTACCTCTAGCTTATCTCGTCAAAGATAGGTGTTGAGCCTCCTCACATGAAACACACATGATACTTCATCAACTCCATATCAATCTAATCGTAGTCAGATCACCAAATCCACTAGTCTTACAGGTGGCTAGCTGGGAAGACCTATTATGTCCCTTAGAGGGCCAACCATGACAAGATTAACATTGTAATTCCCTAAAAATTTTAATATGACAAATGACATAATTCTAGGCTCAAATATCGAGAAAATTTTTGGAATGACTCAATAAGAAATTTTATGGAAGGAATTCGATATTGGAGATGGGAATATGTGAAAAGAATTGAAAATGTGACAAAAAAGACTAAATCGTGAATTTTGGAAAGTATGAGGGCTAATGTGCAAACTGTCTAAAAATGGAAAATATGAATTGAGATGGAATATTTGACATTGAACGAATTTGAATGTGATGTGGTGGGATGGAAATCACTTTTATGACTAAATTAAAAAATTGAATAGTATAGGGGCTAAATTATAATTTTCCTATTTTCATCGAGAAAAGGGAAAAACTATAATTCTCACCACTCAGGGCTTATACTGAGAGTTAAGTACTGAATTTTGAGAAGAAATTCTGAAAAGGGGCAAAAAGGATCAAAATGGTAATTTTGCCATAAAAAGTTAATTTGGTCAAATCCCAAGACTTTTATTATGGAAATAATATTTACATATGATATTTGATGTTTGAAATTATTTTGGATTGTTGGAGCCTCATATTGAATCATCAGGCCTTACTTTGACAAAAATTGGACATAAGCATGTGAACCTGGGCCTTGGGCCTAATTGTTGATATTTTAGATGGGAAAAAACCCATTAGCCATTCATTTTCTTCCCTACCCAGCCAGCTGCAGCAACCATGGCTGCCATTTTTGTTTATTTCATTTGCTTGATCATTTTTTCATTCTCTTTAAAAATTTTCATTACCTACCTTAAGATTTTGTTAAAATCTCTATAGAAACCACCTCTTAAACTCATTACCATCATCAATTTCACCCATTTTAGGTTAAGGTTTATGGAGCTTTAGTGAGAAAAGATGAAACTAGAGTTAGGATGTTTCAATAATGGTAAGAAATGGTTTCCTAAACCTCCATTAGATTGATATTTGCTAATATTTGTCATGAAAAAGCTTAGAATGAATTTATATGAATTTTTGAATATATTTTTGTTGTATGGAAATGGGGAATCATTCGTTCATGGAGTTCCAAGCTTGATTGATGATGGATTGGTGTTCATGGAAGCTTGATTAAGCGTTGGAAAACATCCAACAAAGTAAGTATTGTGTATACTTAGACTTACCCTAAGTTAGTAAGCTTAGGAATCATGAAATTAATGTTATAATTAGGTGTTTAGTTATGCTAGTATATGTGTGAAATTTTATGGCATAATATGTTGAAATAAGTCATTAAAATGTAAAGTATATTTATGAGTGGGCATTAGGCATTATTTTAGGCAACTATGTGAAAAGAATGTTAAGGTTTCCATGGAAGTAACTAAAGCTTGATAGGATATGTATGTATAGCTATGAACCATACTATCATTATAAAAGGATTTGATAAGGCCATTATGGCAAAAAAAAAAGTCAAATTGTAATGTCCTACTTAATGTCGGCAAGTGTTGATACAAGCCTAAAACACTGAAATGACTATAACATGATAAGAAACGTTGAACATTGAAAATATGTATAAGGACTAATTAAAAAAGTAAGTTGGAATGTTTATGGAATGATACTTTAGTGCTTATATGTAGAGTTAGACAAAAGATTACCTACCTACGATATGAATTCTGAAAATGGAGATAGAAGATTTCAAATGATTGAAAATCATATTTATAATTGAAATGATTATTGACATAATAGGTGTAACAGCCCGTTTTCAGTGGTGTTGGAAACAGTGGTTTCGAGACCACAATTCTAATGAGTGAGTTATTATTTTAATATTTATTTAATGTCTACGGGATTATTTTAAGGTCGTATTGTAACACCCTTAACCCGTGTCTGTCGCCGGACTAGTTAAGAGGCATTACCGGACAGATTGGAACATTTTACACTCATTTCACAACATCAATCATACAACAACATTTCATAATAATTCATACTCATATAGTCCCTTTAGAGAGTCTACGAGACCATAAACATGCTTTAGAGAAGGTTCGGGACTAAACCGATCTCATACGAAAACTTTGCGGAACTTAGAAAATTTTCTTTCAAAATAGGTCACACGCCTGTGTGGCTAGACCGTGTGCCTCACACGGTCGTGCCTTGGACCATGTCTCAGCCCGTGTGCAACACTGACTTGGGTCACACGGTCTGTCACACGCCCGTGTGTCTGACCCGTGTGCAGCACTGACTTGAATCACACGGCCTATCACACGCCCGTGTGTCTGGCCCATGTGCAAGTTTGACTTGCTTCGAATTGCATCCTTGAGAGACACGATTGAGACACACGCCCGTGTGCTCAACCGTGTGGGAAAATATAGGCCATTTGCAAGGCCAATTTGCCACCAAAAATTGGGTCATACTTACAAGCATCAAACAAGCATCAATTCATATCCCAAAGGTAGCCAAAAACATACCAAATCATGCACAATTTGACTCGTAATAACATCATTCATTTCCATATACAAATCCAACTCAAACATACCACTTCAAAGTACCAACTTCACATTAAAAACATGTGATTCATACATCATATTAATCCATTTCAATTCATAGCATATCTCATCATATCAGTTTCACAAATCAACCATGTAACTTACCAAAATTGACCATTTCTTTTAGCCATTCATGAGCACATCAAAACATACCAAGTTTTGCATCACATAGCATGCACTAATTTCACTCCATAATCACATTCATTATCAAGCCATATCACATGGCTATATTTACACATTTCAAAACATAATCAAAGTTCTCTAGCCTATACATGCCATACTTCAGTATGTACATTTTCAAAAGATACCGAAATATAGTTCGATAGTGTGGTGATAATCCTCGATGATCCCCGAACTCCCAGTAGCTTCGATAATCTATAAAACAATACAAACACACACAAGTAAGCTTTCAAAAGCTTAGTAAGCCATATACAAATAAACTTATCACATAGAACAATTATAAACCATTTCATACATATGGTTCATGGCATAACACAATCACAAGTCATATTTCTTTTATAATTCAATTGCTCATGTTCACTTGCTCATAATCACATATGTCTTAATGTAGCTCACATATCAATTGATCATATACATACATACCTTTCATTGCCAAATTTCATATACATACATACATACATACGTACCGAAATTCGGATGCACATTCGTGTACTCATTCATTTTTCAGAATGCCCGTTGAACCGTTCGGAATCAAATAGGATACTCAGATAGCTTAGAAAGCTCGTACAATGCCAACGTCCCAGACATGGTCTTACATCTAATCAATATCGATGCCACTGTTCCAGAGGTTCTTACATGAAATCAAATACGATGCCGATGTCCCAAACATGGTCTTACACGTAAATCACAAATCGATGCCAACGTTCCAGACGTGGTCTTACTTGATAACTCATATCGGAATCCTATGTCATGACATACATATCCTAACTATTTCCTAAGGTTCGTACGAGACTTTTTGGACGTTGTCACATTACTGGAACTTTTCTGGATTTCACATATTCAGCTCAAATAGCCATATATCACAATTAATTCACATATAAGCAATAATATTTTAATTCAAACAAATTTATTTGTATATTGACTTACCTCGTATGGGAAAGAAAAGAAACGACGGCTATTCAACTACTTTCGATTTCCCCCGATCTAATTTCGTTTTCTTTGGTTCTTGATCTATACACATTCAAATTTAACTTATTCATTCACCAAATCATTCAATTCAATCCATATACACATATTTAGGGCATTTAACAAATTAGTCTTCACATTTTCACATTTTGGCATTTTAGTCCCTATTTTATAAAATCACAAAATACACATAATTTCCTTATACACATGCTTGGCCGAATATTCCATTAGTCTATATAAGCCCATACCTTTCATTTATTTCACATTTTAACCCCTCATTTTATACCTTTCTCAATTTAGTCCACAATAATCAATTTCATAAAAAATCCCAATACAAAACATATTTATCTAACACCAAGCTTTCATATTTCACCATTTAACATCACAAAGCTCTCAAAATCAACAATGGAATAACTCAAAATCATCATAAATTTCATGAATTAGGGCATGGGCTTAAGAGAACACTAAGCAACGATAAAAAAAACATAGAAATTATCAAAAACGGATCAAAAACACATACCCGATTGATGCTTAGACAATGGCCAAATGTTTGAGAACTCAAACCCTTATTTCTTTCTTCAATTTCGGCAAAGATGATGAACATAAACACTTAATGCATGTTTTGTTTTATTAAAAATAACATTAATTCACATTTTACTATTTTAACCTTATTGTTTTCATGTAACAGCCCGATTTAGGGGTTAGTCAGAATAGTGGTTTTGGAACTACTAATCCTAGATTTAAGAAAATTATTTTAATATTATTCTATTTTATGAGTTATGGCATGATTATATAAGTGCATGAAAATTTTGATGCTTTAATTTTAGCGATTACATGCTTAATTGCGAAAAAAGGAATAAATCGCATAAAGTGCGAAAGTTTTATTTTACAAGCTAAAGGTGTCTAAAAGCCATAGAATATTAATTGGAGGCCCTTAATCTACAACTAGACCTTTATAAAATGAGTGGTCGGCCATAGGGGACAAACAATGTCAAAATTTGTCAAAGCTGTTAGATTAGGTGGATTAAAATGAGGAAATATAATAAAATAAAGATAGGAAAAGATATCATATTTCCTCTTTCTTCACCAAAAATTACCAGCAAAATAGGGGTTTGAGAAATCAAAAATTTCAGCCAAGCTTCTCTCCTTGCAAGTAAGTGATTTTGGTGTCATTTCTTAATAATTTTTGTACTTTTGAGACCCTTGTAGCATGATCTAGCTAATGAGGGGACTATTTTGCAAAATGGTTAAGAGTTTAAGGTTTTTCCATGTGAGAAATTATGTTGTTTTCTGAAATTTTATGGAAGAAAATGAGTCTTAGTTGTTAAATATACAACTTTTGTGAAAGGTGTTTCCATGAAAACACCTAAAAGGACCTTTTTGTAAAGGTTGTAAAATAGGTGGTAAATGTGTGAAATAATGAGTATTGGGAGTTACTATAAGAGTAACTAAAATTCATATAGGCTTTTTAAAGGAGGAAATTTGATTAGAATCGATTTACGAGCGTAGGGGAAAAATCATAATTTTGCTAAAGTCTAAGTGTAACAGCCCGATTTTGGGGCTAGTTAGAACAGTGGCTTCGGGACCACTAATCTGAGGTTGAAGAAAATTATTTGATGTCACAATAGCAAAATAGACTTTTAGCGGCGTTTTTTTAGGCCTTTAACGGCGTTTATAAGCGCCACTAATAGTATTTGTGGCGCTTTTAAAAGCGTCACAAAAAACGCTGCTAAAACAAATGCCACAAACTTTGGCGGCGTTTATGAGGAAAAAATGCTGCTAAAGGTCATGACTTTTAGCGGCGCTTTCCCCACAAACGCCGCTAAAAGTCATGACCTTTAGCGGCTCTTATCCCACAAACGCCGCTAAAAATCATAATCTTTAGCGGCGCTTCTCTCACAAATGCAGCTAAATGTCATTACTTTTAGCGACGCTTTTCCCACAAACGCCGCTAAATGTCATGACTTTTAGTGGCGCTTCTCCTACAAACGCCGCTAAAGGTCATGACTTTTAGCGGCGCTTTTCTTACAAACGCCGCTAATTTGTACAGATTTGCAATGTACAATTTGTCCAATATCATACCCCTCCTGCACTAAAAACCAACCAATAACAGTAAATGTAGCATATAATTCCAACCCAAAACAGCAAATGTAGCATAAAATCATACCAAATGGATTAATTCTAAATGATACTTCAAATTCAATAAAAGATATGTGATATAAATTAATAAATGAATTATAACTGAAAATATTTTGCAATAATGCTAAATGTAATAATGTTAAAAATAATCTTACAACGAGAAACTAAATGTCTAAGATGGCGGCTTCTGCGACTGTTGAAACATCTGTATCATATGCTGAAGTTGTAGCTGGAGCTCATCGTACTTTCTGTTCTGCTGCCGCTGCCTCCCTCGCTACTGCCGCTGCCGCATCCGCTCTAAGCTGTTGATGGAGTTCTTCATATTTTCTTTGAACATCAGAAATTTTCTCAACCGTGCTCGCTTGCATGTGAGATATCTGTTCTTTTAATCTCTAAACTTCAGCTTGAGAATGACTTCCGGAAGGCATGTATTGCTGGGAGCCGGATCCAAAATATTGGGTCGGGGTAACACCAAATCCTTGAAATCAAACCTGGCCATACCTTTCAGGACCCAAAACATCAGTAATAAAAAACAGCAAATGTAGCATATAATTCTAGCCAAAAAACAGCAAATGTAGCATAAAAATTCCGACCATATCTTTCAGGACCCAAAACATCAGTAATAAAAAACAGCAAATGTAGCATATAATTCTAGCCAAAAAACAACAAATGTAGCATAAAAATTCTGACCATACCTTTTAGGACCCAAAACATCAGTAATAATTCTGTTATCGATATCCTCAAGATTAACAGAACTATCAGTCGAAGCAGCCGCTTCATACTCTACCGTCTTCTCTTTTAGTTTCTCCTAATAAATCAATTAAACAGTTAAAAACGAAATATACAATAAGAAAGAATGGAACATAACTTAACATTATTAATTTATAACTACTAACGAAGAATTAAACTATTATAATTAAACATTATAAATATTTATAATAAATCAAATTTTATTAAGTAAATATACCATAATCTCTCCAGCTTCGGATGTCATCGGAGACCCATCCTTCTTCCTATGCGTAATGTCAAAAAGCTGAACGCGTCCAACTTTTTGACCAGATGAGGCTTCCTACAGTGTAGTAGTAAAAATATAATTTAATAGTATGAAGTCATTAATATTTGACAGAATGAATAAATTATAATACCTCGTCCTCAGCTACAGAAGCAAAACTTCTCGACCCTGTCGTGTGCGTGAATTTTTGTTTCTGCCTGCTGCTCGTTCCAACACGCCCACGGTCCTATATAATGAAATTATTATTATGTATATAGTAAATACTATAAATCGAAAATTTATAAGAGTTTAGAACTAGGTAATACCTCTCCTTTCTTTGAGTTCCAAAATCTAACCGCATCTTCTCATTGATACCTCAACATTCCCGGCGGGACATTTTGCAATTTATCCTCGAGGCTTATGTCTTTCTTAAAATATTATTTTTTCAATGTGCTTTTATGGTCTCTCCATTTTTTTCCCAATGTCTTCTTTATATAGTCATCGAAGACCTCCAAAGCAAATCTCTCCTAAAAAAACATAAGTTTAGAAAGTAAATATAAATGAAACTTCAACCAAAGTGTTATAAATTACATTCACGTTTTGTTACCTTAATGTTATCGAGAGCTTGATTTTTGTTTTCATCAGGCATGTGATGCCATGACTCGTAATTGATGCGCAACATATTTGCATTTCGTGCAATAATGCCCAAATAGCCTGCTAGAAGTCGAGCTTCAGGGCCAACAGGCTTGCCATGACTGTTTCTCCTTACTTTCACACGCTCGACAGGATTTAATTCGTATAAATCTCTAAGCAGCGTACGTCCGCGACCTCTGCGCGTCCCACCACTCTCAGTTGAACAATGATATATTATTGTTATATTAAAATTGAAAAATGAATCAATAGTAAAAGTCAACATGCATGTAAAATAAACTTAACAATACTTTGTAATTCTGCAGGCTCATCATCTATGTCAGGCACATTCGAGGGTCCAACAACTGTTTGCTGTTCACTATTGTCCTCTTCCGAATTTACAGTATTCTGTACAATATTTAAATATCGTAATCTTCTTCTACTCATTTTTCCTGCAATACACAGAAAATAGTTGAAATTTTAGTAACAAATAACAACAATAATGGTACATATAAAATAGTTAAATTATATAAAATGGCAAAGATTAAAATTATAATATTACATATAAATAAAAATTCATAAAATCTTACTACATCATAATTCGTAAATATCTTCGTCCACGTCCTGACGAACCCATTGAAATTGTGTACTAGTACTAGGGATATTTTCATTTAAGTTTTGTTCTGGAAAAGGCAAAGTTTCTGATCTTTCGATGATGTCATCTCTACTTCCATTGCCCATGTCAAACAAGTCTCTAGGGGTGTTTCAAAGTACAACGTACCAACCCTCATCAGTTGGATCTTTCGAGTAAAAAACTTGTTTCACTTGAGAAGAAAATACATACGGCTCGTCTATCAGTTGTTCTCCAGTGTGAATCAATCGAGAGAAATTCACCATTGTAAAACCATATTGATCGTTTTTAATTCCGCGAGCCGTATTCACATCAGCCCAATCACCTCGAAATAAGACAACTTTCCATTTGCCGTAATAATCCAACTCAATTATGTCAGTAAGAAGTCCGTAATACTCCAGATTCCCCTCGACAGGATTACTGTCCTTAGCACTAGCATAACTTGTAATTGAAGAATTAACAACAATTCCACAATTTTGGGTTCTCCTCAATCTCTCGCGATACCTTGTATGAAGTCTGTATCCATTGATGAAGAAGGCACTATATCTTTTCACTATTCTATTTGGACCTTGTGAAAGCCATTTAACTTCGTCATTTACTTCATTCCGACTCCAAACCTATTGAATCGAAAGTAAATTGAGTAATTATAAATGTTATGAGAAAACATTATTACTTGTCAATGAAAACTTCAATTGCATACCGTTTGGCTTAATCATTCATGAAATGATTCTGTGAACAACTTATTAATTTCTCGTAGATGTAATCTTCGGGACCGTGAACGAGCTCTCAATATTTGTTTGTACTCATTATGTTAAAAAAAAGGTTTACTTTGTTAGAAGACAAACAAATTATAATTGATGAATATTTATCAAATTCTAGAACTTACTTGCGTAATGGTTCCATTGAATCGTAATGAAAAAGAACGTATCGATGTGCTTGGACCCACGATCTATTGTCTAATTCTGCAATTTTGACTTTGCCGATCGGTTCTCCTAAACTTTGAAATAAATAAGTTTCGGCCAAGTTATGATCTGTGAGCCCAACATTTCTACTTGGTCTGTTCATTCTTGTTTCAGCATCTTCCAAATACCTTGAACAGAAAGTCATACATTCCTCTGCCAAGTAGCCTTCGGCAATTGATCCTTCTGGATAACGCTTATTGCGACAGTAAGACTTAAATTTGGATAGGAACCTAAACACGATATACAACATTATCAAAAGTTGCAACTAAAGGCATTGAGGTGAATGAAGGAATAATTTGCGAATAAAGTAAGACCTTTCTATTGGATACATCCATCAACAGAAAATGGGTCCACCAAGTATTGCTTCACGAGGGAGATGAATTAACAAGTGTATCATAATGTGAAGAAGGAAGGCGGGAAGATCTTCTCCAGATTGCATAAAGTCAATGCGGCTCGATCTTGTAGTCTCTCAAGTTCTTGAACATCCAAAACTTTGGCACAAATGCCTTTCATTATATTGGATAGTTCAATTACACAAGACGTCACCTTTTTCGACAAACAACACCACATAGCAACTGGCAGTAAGTCTTGCATCAAGATGTGATAGTCATGCGATTTTAAGCCATATAGTCTTCGATCTTTAAGACTCACACATCGAGATATATTTGATGCATACGCATCCGAGACCTTTATATCCTTCAACACCATACAGAACACTTCTTTCTCTGTCTTTGACATTGAGAAAATAGCAAGCGACAACCGATATTTCATATTCGGAAGTGCTTGGGGATGAAGCTCACGCCGAATTCCCATGTGGACTAAATCAAGTCTACTCTGAAGATTGTCTTTCGATTTTCCATCGATATTCAAAATAGTCCCAATGATGTTCTCGCAGACACTTTTCTCAATGTGCATGACATCAAGATTATGTCGTAAAATCTGATGCTCCTAATAAGGCAACTAAAAAAGTACTTCTTTTTTTCCACAAGTCCGCCTCATTAGGATCATCCTCTTCATCAGATTCATCCCTTGATCTTCTATTTCTTTGCGTGTTGGGCTGTTGATTCATCTTCCCATAAATGAAATTCATGTCTTTCAATATGAACAATATTTCAGATCCACCGGTCTGCGAAGGAGCTTCTCTGAACTCTTTAGTACCGTCAAACTGAGTACTCTGAAATCTAAATCTATGATTTTTCGGTAACCAACGACGATGCCCCATGTAAGAGAACTTCTTCCCATTATATAACCATTGCAAACATGTTTGCGCAGCACAACAAGGACAAGCATAACGTCCCTTGGTACTCCAACAAGATAAATTGGCATAAGCCGGGAAGTCATTAATAGTCCACATCAAAGCTGCACGTAAATTAAAGTTCTCTTTTCTCATTACATCGTATGTCTCAACACTAGCCCATAATTGTTTAACTCTTTAATAAGTGGCTGCAAATATATGTCAATATCATTCCTGGGCCCTTTCTCTCCAGGGATAATCATAGATAAGATAAAGGATGATTGTTTCATGCAAACCCATGGAGGCAAATTGTAAGGAACAAGCATCACAGGCCAAGTACTATACGCTGTGCTCATGATTTTATACGGGTTAAATCCATCAGATGCTAGCCCAAGCCTCACACTCCGAGGATCGCTTGCAAAGCTTGGAAATTTGGATTCAAATGATTTCCAAGCTAAAGAATCTGCAGGATGCCTTAACAATCCATCATCGGTTCGTCCATCATGGTGCCACGTCATTGACTCGACTGTCTTTGAAGACATGAAAAGCCTTTAAAGCCTTGGTATTAGCGGAAAATACCGCAAAATCTTAACTGGTGTCTTCCTTGACTGTGCATCGTTTTCATCCTCGTTACCATCTTTTGTATTTCTATCCATCCAACGGGATTGACCGCATACATGACAGCACTGTTGGTTTCTCCGGTCACCCCAATACAACATGCAGTCATTTGGGAAACTATGAATTTTGTTGTAGCCAAGGCCCAAATCTTTGATCAGTTTCTTCATGTCTTTGGAAGATTGAGGGATTTTCACAAATGAGAACATTTCTCTTAAAAACTCTAACAACATTGTCAAAGAGTTTCCGGTCCACCCTCCCAAACATTTTAAGTGAAAAAGACGAATACAGAAAGACAGTTTTGAAAATTTAGGTCCCGCATACAGTTCTTCGTTCATTTCACCAAGTAACGTGTAGAACTTCGCTGCTTCTTCATTTGACTGTTCATCAGGTACACTTCTTCCCCTTTCGGTGAAAGTATTTCCACCAAAATTATAATCATCGGTTGCACCCAAGTCAGGTAGAAATGATTGCAAACCGTCACCGCGCATATTAAATGCATCCCGCAACATGCCTTCCATGTCATCTTCTCTAGCATTCTGATTGTAAGCACTATGAGGATAACCTAGATTCATCGATGAAGAGGCTCCACTAGATGTACACTCTCCATGGAAAATCTATTTTTTATACCCCCGAACAAAGCCATCAACAACTAGATGTTCATAGACAACTTCACGATAATGCCAATTGATATTGCAACACTTCTTACACGGGCAAAGAATCATATTCTCTTGGCTTGCATTTTGAAATGCAAAATTTAGAAAATTTTCTACTCCATATCGATAGCCGTTGCTTACCCTTGACAAATTCATCCAAGTTCTATCCATTTTGTAATTGTTGAAGTCTAAAGTTGACAGTAAATTACATGGGCAAGTTGTTTATCTATACAGGTATTATGTAAGTTATGTAAATTATGTAAGTTATAAAGTTTGATCTTAAAATTATGTAAGTTATGAATTATGTAAGTTATGTATTATGTAAGTTATATAATTTGATGAAAGCTATGAAATTTGATCTTTAACCTATGTATTATGTATTATGTAAGTTATCTGAGTTATGTTTTATGTAAGTTATCTGAGTTATGTAAGTTATGTAAGTTATGTGAGTAATGTAAGTCATGTATATTATGTGAGTTATGTGAATTATGTAAGCTACTTAAATAATGATCATTATTATTATTATATTGATAAAGAAAATTATAAGTTTTAAAAACATTTAAAAGTATTAAATATTAAAATAAAAAAATTATTAATATAAAAAATTAGTAATTTGATTTTTATATTAAAATATATTTAAATAATAAAAAAACATAAAAAGAAATAACTTAACAAAGTAATTAATGAGTAACAAAAACAAATTTCCATTTTAAAAAGTTTTTAAATTACTTCTATTAAAAATAGAATTTATTTTTTATATTAAAACATATTTAAATAATGATCAATATTATTATTATATTGATAACAAAATATTTATAAGTTTGGAAAACATTCAAAATATTAAATATAAAAATCAAACATTATTAATATAAAAAATTAGTAATTAGATTTTTTATATTAAAACATATTTAAATAATGATCAATATTATTAATATATATTTCACAAAATATTTATAAGTTTGGAAAAAATCAAAATATTAAATATTAAAATAAAAAATTAGTAATTTGATTTTTATATTAAAATATATTTAAATAATGAAAAAATAAAAAAAAGAAATAACTTAACAAAGTAATTAATGAGTAACAAAATAAATTTCCATTTTAAAAAGTTTTTAAATTACTTCTTTTAAAACAAGAATTTATTTTTTATATTAAAACATATTTAAATAATGATCAATATTATTATTATATTGATAACAAAATATTTATAAGTTTGGAAAACATTCAAATATTAAATATTAAAATCAAACATTATTAATATAAAAAAAATTAGTAATTAGATTTTTTATACTAAAACATATTTAAATAATGATCAATATATTAATATATATTTCACAAAATATTTATAAGTTTGGAAAACATCCAAAATATTAAATATTAAAATCAAACATTATTAATATAAAAAATTAGTAATTTTATTTTTTATATTAAGTTATATTTAAATAATGAAGATAAGGTAATTAACACCCAAACCAAAACAAATTAATGAGTAAAAATATAAATTTTCCTTTTAAAAATCTTTTAAATACTTTTTTTTTTAAAAAAAGAATTTGATTTTCATATTAAAATAAAACAGACTTTTAATTTATTTAAATTTCATAATATTATATTATTTTATTCACAATTATGTACGACAAAACCTAAGTAACCTACCCTGCTTTGGACACCATTTATACTCCAATTCAACAAGCATTTATACTCCAATTTGTACGTTCCAATTTACCATTCATTCCAACAAGTTTAAAGTTTAAAAAAAATCAAATCAGACAACATTTATACAACAGAGTTAATCCAAAATTTTAGCGTTCCTTCAGCAGAACAATTTCGCAAAAATAAAATCCAATACAGTACAAATTAGATGATTAACAAAAAATGATTTGATGGTAAACAAAAATATGATGAAAGCACAATTTAAAAAATAGAAAAGAACACAAGTTATATTGCACTTACAAGTAAAATTGGCAACAAAAAGCGCAAAGGGGGGGCACAAATATCAAGTAAGAGCTTTTTGAACCTCAAGACCAGAAGCGTGGAACCTACAAATGGGGGGGCACACTTTAGTAGAATAAAACAAAGTCAAAAAATTAAGATAAAAGGATCCAAAACAAAGTCAGCTTGAATTATCAACAAAGACAATAATCTATACCTATAGAAAATTCCAAGTACCAAAACAACAGTTATATCATCCACTTTCTGTCTCTGTCGCTGTCTCCTCTTACAGGGTTACTGCAAATTTGGAGTAACTTTTTTTTCTAAATATCCTTTGCGGTAAAAAGAAGCAGTTTGTAGCAGAATTATAGCAATGGAAGCCCGCAACCACGAGAAAGATAGACCAGATACAAAAAAATAGAGTATCCTCTAGGTAACCAAACAATTATGATGAGATACTTAATGTGAAGTTGTAAGGAAGCAAAAGCAAACAATCGACAGACAAATAATGTCTAACATGTTCTTCAATGTAGTAGGTTTAGAATCAGAGTTACGAAAATGTTACAGGTTATATGGTAAGCAAATAAAGCAAGTTGCAACTTAGGATAAACAGAAACTATCCCGAATCAGCATTAAGAAAACATATTGCTCATCCAATGCTAAGCAAATAAACCTATCTTGCCAATTCTTACTACTGATAATGTTTTCCAGAACTATGAAGGTAGAAAAAATATATCGTATACCAAAAGCTTACCTGTGAAGCCAAAATTTGAGCTTTCAGATCAGCAAATATCTGCAGTACGAAAACAGTTCTGTGAATTAAACAGCAGAAGGCTTGCATGATTTTTAAGATTCTAAAGATTCAACAACAAATTCACTTGATACTTTCATTGGTTTCCTAGTATCGGCAAGCACATGCCAATAGCATGACATTGGAATAGCATTAAAAAAATCACACACTATTTAACAAGCACATTAGTGAGGAAAAGATAAACAAAGTTAATCAGAAGTCAGAATACCAGAGATGATATATAAATTGATTAATGCATGACGCTATAACCTATCTTTAACTACAGACATAGAGAGAAAACAACGATAGGTTAAACCCTAACAATTTACCAAATCAAAACACTTCCTTGAACAGATAATTATCTATATAGCAGCTATGAAACGAGAATTAAGAAAGATCCTATCTTTTGTGCAATTACTAGTACTAGTATTTGAAGACAAGAAGTAGACAAAATAACCCATTTAAGATATCCTTAAATGCGGCAGAATATAGCAAAAACAACGGCCAAATTGGGAAAAGATAAACAATTTGTTAATAGAAAAAAAGGAATGGGAAGCATTTGAAAGTGAAAATACCTGAAAAACAGATGATCACAACAATGTTAAGAAACATCAAATAAGCCCAATATTATTGCAAAAAGAAAAAGAAAGAAAGACCCAACTCTCTTAGTCTCTGAAAACGAAGTAGCATGCAACAGAAGAAGAATATTACCGAAAAGAGAGGGAAAGGAAAAAAAACCCCAGAAAGAAGCTACTGGAGAATGACTAGCCTCGGTCTTTCCAGCCGTCAAACCTTTACAACGAACAAAAACAAAAATGTAACACCCCAAACCCGGTCTATGCGTTTAGACAAGATTTGGTTTGTCACACAAATCAAACATTCGTTTATTCTCAATGGTTAAAATTAAAAAAAACTTTTTGAAAATAGAGTTTAATAAAATTAAACTCGAGGATTTGAAAAGTTTTAGCTTAAGAGAAATACTTGTTTTGAAAACTTATCGCTAATATATAAATATCAAATTCTTAAGATAGTTTAAAAGAACTTTGAAAGGATTTAAAATAATTAAAGTGTCCAGAAATTTTGTTATAAAACCAATGTTCTTAAGAAAACTTAACATATTTAAGATAAAACCATATTAAAAATTTGATAATAAGATTCAAAACCATCCACACAATAAATCCATAAAAAAAAAACATAATAAGAGGCCTTATTACATAAAACCCATAACAGAAATTTAAAATAATAACTTAAGTAAAGTCATAGTTTATAAAAACCCAAGTTTGTAGTATGGCCTCCACCAAGTCATCTCCGGCCCAAGTCCACGTCAATTTCCATTACCTGAAATGGTTAAAAAAATTGGGTGAGTTACAAAGAACTCAGTGTGCAACTCACTTACCACCATTATTGGGCCAGATCGTCAAGATATCATGCTGGGCTTGAGCCCCTTTACAGATTTCAACAATATATCATAAAATAACATAATTTAGAAATGAATGCATGTAAAATGAATTTCCCAAACCAACCTAATATCCATCCGCTAACACCCCCGTACCAACCAACACACCTGTGGGGATCAAGTCAACCCACCCCGCCAAACACACCAATTATAGGCTTTAAGCCTTTAAATAATTTTGTAGTGCACTACCGAACTAGATTGTGACATTGTCACCGAACTAGAGGCATTTAGCCGAAATTTGTGGCAAAGCCATCGAACTAGAGGCATTGAGCCGAATTGTGGCAGAACCACCGAACTAGAGGCATTGAGCCGAATTGTGGCAGAACCACCGAACTAGATTTTTGGCAACTGGCCATTCTTCTCTTCATATATCCCACCCCATGCAATTATGCGTGTATAACAAAATATAGTCATATAATATCTTTAATTCATAACATTGGTGGGTTTATCAATAAACATTTCATTTGGCCCATAAAATAATAATTTAATAATTTGCCCAGTTAACAGTTTAGTGGGCTTTGGCCCATTTATCGAACTAGAGTAATTTGGCCCAATTTATCGAACTAGAGTGTTTTGGCCCAATTTATCGAACTAGAGTGTTTTGGCCCGATTTATCGAACTAGAGTATTTTGGCCCGATTTATCGAACTAGAGTATTTTGGCCCATTTTAGCAATTTAACAGTTTTTCGCATAATTCTCGGTTTTCACCCTTTTCATGCATTTCACAAAAGTATCAATTACTACATAATTTTCCGAATTTACCATTTTCACGATTTTATCGCAATACTTATGATTAGAAATCTAACCCGAAAATGAGTGTGAAATTACACACCTGGTTATTGAGAGAACTACACTTTCCCGCTCTTCAACACCTAAACGTATCGCGATAGTTAGAACTCTATATTCTAATAAATAAATAAATCGATTTAAACATAACGATCTAAAATTTACCCTCGGATTTTCGTAATACTTCCACTTGCGATTTCTCCCCGATTGATGGTTCGCTAACCGAATCGAATCCACGAACGAATAATGGTTCGGGAGTACGAACGACTTCGAACAATTGATTTTCCTCGGTTGAACGTCCGCAACCCGGTGGAAAATCCCGGATTCCCGAAATAGCCCTTTGCTTATACTTAGGGGGAATAACGGAACCTCCCCTCTTCCGAAAACTGAACACCGCCCTTTTCTTCCCTATTTTGAATGTCTTCAAATACAAAGATCGTTACTCCAATCTAAGATAAATTTTCGAAATAATACCAAGGTTTTTAAAGTTGTGATTTCCTTACCACAAATATCGATTCCAAGGATTTGTGTCACCCACGACCTCTTGATTTCCAAACTTCCGTTATCGCACTAAAGTATAACAAAATAAACGTTAATAGAATGAACGTTTATTTTGATCTAATAAAGCCTTCAAACCATCAATATTCGGCCATAACCACTTTTAACTAATCGAAACTAAAAGAATCTCTTACCTATTTTCCACGTCGAAAAGAAAGGATTGAGAATGGTGGTTGATTGATGAAAGATTCGGCTATGAAAGATTAAGGAGAAGAGAAAATAATTTGGCTTATAAACACCTTAGCATTCGGCCATGAAAGTGTAGGTGGAGAGAATTTCGATTGAAAAGAAATAAAATAGGAGAAAGATGGTGATGATGTTGCTTTGATTTCAAAGTGAATAGAAGAAAAAGAAAGAAAGAAAGAGATGAGCTTGAGAGAGAGATGTATATTCGGCAATGGGGAGAAGAAAAGAGAAAGAGAAAGGCTTTTGGTGTAGGTGATTTTCGGCACTAATGAAAATAAGGCACAAAAGAAACCAATTGATGTGCAAAAATGACCAAATGGTCAAAAACTTTAAGACTTACCAATGCTCAAATTCGGCCAAAGGGAGAAAAGGTTGAGAAGAGAAATTTGCAAAATTTTGCACAAAAACTAAAGATGACCAAAAGTAAACTCCTAAACCTTACCAAGCTACTAGCAAAATTCAGCCAACCTCCCCCCTAGCCATATTGCCGTCCAAATGCATGGTCTAATGACCAAGATATTGTTTCCATAAATAATTCCTTGATTCTTGCCTCATATCTTCACATTTTCCTTATTTTCTTGATTCCCTTCCTTAAGTTAATAATTTCCTTATTCCTTTGATATTCTAACCAAAAATAACAAGTCAACACCTACCATATAAGCTCTTGGCCGACACTTGCTATACATGTGCAGAAAAATTCAAAATAAAATTCACCTAGATGCTAAACAAGGGATTCGAACCTTCTCCCTCATGCCTAAACCCATGCGCCATTACCACTTGTCCAATAACTCATCTTATGCTTCACTTTGACACTTAAATTAATTTATGTGTCATAGCCACTTAATCCACTTCCATAAATAATTAAAACTAAAAATTATTCTATACCCAATTAATTCTATACTCTTCTTCAGGACTATAATAAACACAAAAATAAATAAAGAAATTCCACCTTCTAGGATAATTATTCAAAGCACACAATGAAAATAAATTACTCAAATTTTCAGGGTGTTACAACTCTACCCCCCTAAAAGAAAATTTCGTCCTCGAAATTTACCTGGCTGAAAAAGGTGAGGGTATTGTTGTTGAATTGCATCCTCAGGCTCCCACGTAGCTTCCTCCACTCCGTGATTACGCCATAACACTTTGACCAACGGCACAGTCTTCCTTCTTAGCACCTTAACATCTCGGTCTAAGATTTCCACTGGTTCCTCCTCAAAAGACAAATCCGAATTCAACTCCACTTCTTCTACCGGTACTATGTGCGAAGGATCCGATCTATAGCGCCTCAGCATGGAAACATGAAAAACATTATGAATTTGGCTCAATTCTGGAGGTAATTCGATCAGATAGGCCACTGGACCAACTCGCTTCACCACACGATATGGTCCAATGTATCTGGGACTCAACTTGCCCTTCTTCCCGAATCTAAAAATCTTCTTCCAAGGTGAGACCTTCAAGAAAACTTGATCTCCTACGACATACTCGATATCCTTACGCTTCAGATCCGCATACGACTTCTGTCTATCCGAAGCTTTCTTTAACCGTGCTTGAATAACTTTCACTTTTTCTTCCGTTTCAGAAACATCTCAGGACCTAACATCTGTCGATCGCCCAACTCAGTCCAACAAATAGGAGAACGACATCTACGACCATACAATGCCTCATAGGGTGCCATCTGAATGCTAGACTGGTAGCTGTTGTTATACGCAAATTCTGCCAACGGTAGAAAATCCTCCCAACTACCCTTAAAATCAATCACACATCCCCTTAACATGTCTTCCAGAATCTGAATCACTCTCTCCGACTGACCATCTGACTGAGGATGAAAAGCCGTACTGAAGTTTAGCTTTGTTCTCAGAGCTTCATGCAAAGCTTTCCAAAATCGAGATGTAAACTTAGGATCCCGATCTGATATAATCGACACGGGTACCCCATGCAACCTTACGATTTCAGATACATACAGCTTCGCTAACTTCTGCAACGAGTAGTCCGTACGCACTGGTAGAAAATGAGCAGTCTTCGTCAAACGATCAACAATTACCCAAACAGAGTTTTTCTTAGTAGGTGTTAAAGGTAACCCACTAACAAAATCCATTGTTATCCGCTCCCATTTCCAAAGAGGAATCTTTACCGATTGTAAAAGTCCTGACGGCAATTGATGCTCCGCTTTCACTTGCTGACAAGTTAGACATTTTCCCACAATTTCTGAAATCTCACGTTTCAACCCAGGCCACCAATACTGTTCTCGAAGATCCCGATACATCTTATTTCCTCCGGGGTGCATAGCATAAGGGCTACTATGCGCCTCCCTCAAAATCATTCGCCTCAGATCTGAGTCCTTAGGCATACAGACCCTTCCACGAAAACACAACACACCTTCCGGGTTTATTCCAAAATCCTCTATTTCACCATTTTTAACTTACTGAAGTAAAAGTCCCAACTTCTCATCTAATATCTGTTTTTCCTTGATTTGATCCAACCACAGAGGCTTCACTTGAAGTTCCGCTATCAAACTACCATCCTCATACAAACTCAAATGAGCAAACACAGCTCTCAAATCAGATACCACCTTACGACTTAATGCGTCCGCCACCACATTAGCCTTTCCAGGATGATACTCAATTGAGAAATCATAGTCCTTTAACAGCTCCACCCATCTTCGTTGTCTCAAGTTTAATTCCTTCTGAGTAAGGAGATACTTAAGACTCTTGTGATCCGTATAGATGATAGACTTTTCACCATAGAGATAATGCCTCCAAATCTTTAATGCAAACACCACTGCTGCTAACTCCAAATCATGAGTAGGGTAGTTTACTTCGTGCGGTCTCAACTGACGAGAAGCATAAGCTACCACTTTCCCACTTTGCATCAATACGCAACCTAAACCCGTATGTGACGCATTACAATAAACTGTAAACTCCTTTCCAGCCTCAGGTTGAATCAAAACCGGCGCTTCCGTTAAAACTTTCTTCAATCTCTCGAAACTTTCTTGCTGTTTGTCGGTCCATACATACGGCACTCCCTTCCGTAAAAGCTTAGTTAGGGGTGCAGCAATCAACGAGAACCCCTCAACAAAGCGTCTATAGTAACCAGCCAAACCTAAGAAACTCCGGATTTCAGCTATCGACTTTGGTGGTTTCCAATCCAATACAGCTTCAATCTTCCGCTGATACCACATGACCCAAGAAAGTCACTTCTCTTAACCAAAATTCACATTTACTGAATTTGTCGTACAACTGATTATCTCGAAGTACTTGCAATACAATCCGCAAATGCGAGTCATGTTCTTCTTCACTTCTCGAATAAACTAGAATGTCATCTATGAATACCACCACAAACCGGTCTAAGAATGGTTGAAAGACCCGGTTCATCATATCCATAAATGCAGCTGGTGCATTGGTTAACCCAAACGGCATCACCAAAAATTCATAGTGTCCGTAACGGGTTCGAAATGCCGTCTTGTGAATATCCGCTTCTTTCACCTTAAGCTGGTGGTAACCCGACCTTAAATCAAGTTTGGAGAAAACTGAAGCTCCCTTCAATTGATCAAATAGGTCATCAATCCTCGGCAAAGGGTATCGATTCTTGATCGTCAGCTTATTCAATTGCCTGTAATCGATACACATACGCATCGACCCATCCTTCTTCTTAACAAACAAAACCGGTGCTCCCCACGGAGACACACTCGGTCGAATAAAACCCCGATCTAGCAGTTCTTGAATTTGGGCCTTAAGCTCCGACAACTCCTTCGGTGCCATTCTATAAGGAGCAATGGACACTGGAGCAGTTCCGGGCAAAAGCTCAATACCAAATTCCACTTCCCGATCTGGAGGTACACCAGGAAGTTCTTCGGGAAAGACATCAGGGAACTCCTTCACAGTTCTCACATCTTCCACTGACAGCTCTTTGGCATCTAAAGCACTAATAAATGCTAGAAATGCTCCGTACCCTTTTCGCACCAACTTCTCCGCCTTTAACGCAGAAATCACGTTTGCCAAGTAATTTCTCCGCTCGCCTATCATAACTATCTTCTTATCCTCCACAGTTCTTATCGACATCCGTTTTTCAACACAATCTAGCTGCGCCCGGTGCTTAACCAACCAATCCATGCCCAGAATAATATCAAATTCGCCAAATGGCAATTCCATCAAATTTGCCAGGAATGTTTCTCCTTGAATTACTAAGGGCACGTCTCTAAATAGTTTATTAACCAACACCGACTGTCCTAAGGGACTAATCACCCTCATCTCATTATCGGAAATTTCAGAGTCTAAATTCAAGTTTCCAGTTATGGTGCTAGCAACGTACGAATGAGTAGAACCAATATCTATCAAGGCAATAACGGTTACATCAGAGATGAAGAACGTACCAGTTATCACATCAGGTACAT
Organism: Gossypium australe; assembly: GCA_005393395.2. NCBI lineage: Eukaryota > Viridiplantae > Streptophyta > Magnoliopsida > Malvales > Malvaceae > Gossypium > Gossypium australe. Next base: position 105,637,380 of record CM016614.1, read on the forward strand.
TGCCATCCTCACGGCGTTTGACCGCATACACCAGTCCTGGCTGTCTTGCATCCGTGTTGCCTCTAGGACCATTGCCTCGACCCGCTGCACCTTGACCACGTCCAGCCCCATTACCACCACGACCCGGTCTACGACCTCTCGGTGGTTGCTGAGCTCCTCTTGCCAGTGGTGCATCAGTAGTACGAACTTCTTGAGTTGTATCCATACGTCGAGGGCAACTCCTATATTGATGATCCGTCGATCCACATTTATAGCAAGCACCCGTTTTCCTCCAGCATTCTCCCGAATGCCTTTTCCCACAATCAGTACAATCTCGACTCTGATTAACAGCTACAGGTGTTCTACCTTGAGCTGGCTCATCATTTCGAGACCTCTTCGGAAACCTTTTTAAAGAACCCGAATTCTTCAGATCTCTCTTGCTTCGAACTTGCTCCCGATTTTGACGTTCCGAGTTCTTAACCTCTTCAGCTATCTTAGCCTTCTCCACAAGCGTGGCAAAAGTTCTAACTTGCTGTGGAGCTATCAGAACCCGCAACTCATCTTTCAAGCCATCTTCAAAGCGCACACAACGCTCATGATCTGTTGCCACTATCGTTCGAGCATAGCGACTCAAACGTAAGAACTCAGCCTCATATGCTGCCACCGTCTTATTTCCTTGCACCAGGTTTAAGAATTCCTTCCTTCGAGCATCCACATAGCTCGTTCCCACATATTTCCCTTGAAAGGAAGCCTTGAAGAATTCCCAATTAACTAATGCAGCATCAGTGCCTTCTCGGACAGTAAGCCACCATTGGTAAGCTTCATCCCTTAACAAAGATACCGCTCCTCTTAGCTTTTGTTCCACAGTGCACTCAAGATCGTCCATAATTCGCTCCACTGCCTCAAGCCAATATTCAGCGACATTGGGAGCTACACCAGAGACACCTCTGAAAACCTCAGCTCCACTGGATTTCAATCGCTCCGATATCGACCCACGAGCTGTTGGCCCAGTTCTGGATCTAGCGACCCTTTCAAGTACTCGCAGCATTGCTCGTGTCACAGCATTATCCTCTTCCATATGGTCGTGCGATCCTGTCTCACTCTCGAGTGACGCAGGTGTATCCATTTCCGGCATATGACCCGGCGCTTCAGTTGCGCCCCTAACACCTCGTCCTCTACCACGGCCACGTCTACCGCGTCCACGACCACGTCCTCTAGTGCTCATAGCGGCTAATTCGATTTAATCTGATTAAGAGTTTTATGAATCAGAATAATATTTCAGTTGTTTATTAACGATGTATTATGATATGAAAGAGATAGAGTTGCTTTCGCAACCATATCCTATTGTCTCAATCTCTACGGTTTTCAACAGCTAAAACTAGAAGTTCTAGAGTGTTTCTTATAATCATATCATAATCATAACAGACAATCAATATTCAGATACTTACTTGACTTGGCTCGGGATGCTCAGGTGCCATACTACCTTTAAATCAAAAAGTCTAGAAATTTAAATTATTTTTCAAACAGATTTCATTGTCGAACCCAAACCACAGCCGAGTTTTGAACTGGGCTCTGATACCATTAAATGTAACACCCCAAACCCGGTCTATGCGTTTAGACAAGATTTGGTTTGTCACACAAATCAAACATTCGTTTATTCTCAATGGTTAAAATAAAAAAAAACTTTTTGAAAATAGAGTTTAATAAAATTAAACTCGAGGATTTGAAAAGTTTTAGCTTAAGAGAAATACTTGTTTTGAAAACTTATCGCCAATATATAAATATCAAATTCTTAAGATAGTTTAAAAGAACTTTGAAAGGATTTAAAATAATTAAAGTGTCCAGAAATTTTGTTATAAAACCAATGTTCTTAAGAAAACTTAACATATTTAAGATAAAACCATATTAAAAGTTTGATAATAAGATTCAAAACCATCCACACAATAAATCCATAAAAAAAAACATAATAAGAGGCCTTATTACATAAAACCCATAACAGAAATTTAAAATAATAACTTAAGTAAAGTCATAGTTTATAAAAACCCAAGTTTGTAGTATGGCCTCCACCAAGTCATCTCCGGCCCAAGTCCACGTCAATTTCCATTACCTGAAATGGTTAAAAAAATTGGGTGAGTTACAAAGAACTCAGTGTGCAACTCACTTACCACCATTATTGGGCCAGATCGTCAAGATATCATGCTGGGCTTGAGCCCCTTTACAGATTTCAACAATATATCATAAAATAACATAATTTAGAAATGAATGCATGTAAAATGAATTTCCCAAACCAACCTAATATCCATCCGCTAACACCCCCGTACCAACCAACACACCTGTGGGGATCAAGTCAACCCACCTCGCCAAACACACCAATTATAGGCTTTAAGCCTTTAAATAATTTTGTAGTGCACTACCGAACTAGATTGTGACATTGTCACCGAACTAGAGGCATTTAGCCGAAATTTGTGGCAAAGCCACCGAACTAGAGGCATTGAGCCGAATTGTGGCAGAACCACCGAACTAGAGGCATTGAGCCGAATTGTGGCAGAACCACCGAACTAGATTTTTGGCAACTGGCCATTCTTCTCTTCATATATCCCACCCCATGCAATTATGCGTGTATAACAAAATATAGTCATATAATATCTTTAATTCATAACATTGGTGGGTTTATCAATAAACATTTCATTTGGCCCATAAAATAATAATTTAATAATTTGCCCAGTTAACAGTTTAGTGGGCTTTGGCCCATTTATCGAACTAGAGTAATTTGGCCCAATTTATTGAACTAGAGTGTTTTGGCCCAATTTATCGAACTAGAGTGTTTTGGCTCGATTTATCGAACTAGAGTATTTTGGCCCGATTTATCGAACTAGAGTATTTTGGCCCATTTTAGCAATTTAACAGTTTTTCGCATAATTCTCGGTTTTCACCCTTTTCATGCATTTCACAAAAGTATCAATTACTACATAATTTTCCGAATTTACCATTTTCACGATTTTATCGCAATACTTATGATTAGAAATCTAACCCGAAAATGAGTGTGAAATTACACACCTGGTTATTGAGAGAACTACACTTTCCCGCTCTTCAACACCTAAACGTATCGCGATAGTTAGAACTCTATATTCTAATAAATAAATAAATCGATTTAAACATAACGATCTAAAATTTACCCTCGGGTTTTCGTAATACTTCCACTTGCGATTTCTCCCCGATTGATGGTTCGCTAACCGAATCGAATCCACGAACGAATAATGGTTCGGGAGTACGAACGACTTCGAACAATTGATTTTCCTCGGTTGAACGTCCGCAACCCGGTGGAAAATCCCGGATTCCCGAAATAGCCCTTTGCTTATACTTAGGGGGAATAACGGAACCTCCCCTCTTCCGGAAACTGAACACCGCCCTTTTCTTCCCTATTTTGAATGTCTTCAAAGACAAAGATCGTTACTCCAATCTAAGATAAATTTTCGAAATAATACCAAGGTTTTTAAAGTTGTGATTTCCTTACCACAAATATCGATTCCAAGGATTTGTGTCACCCACGACCTCTTGATTTCCAAACTTCCGTTATCGCACTAAAGTATAACAAAATAAACGTTAATAGAATGAACGTTTATTTTGATCTAATAAAGCCTTCAAACGTTTATTTTGATCTAATAAAGCCTTCAAACCATCAATATTCGGCCATAACCACTTTTAACTAATCGAAACTAAAAGAATCTCTTACCTATTTTCCACGTCGAAAAGAAAGGATTGAGAATGGTGGTTGATTGATGAAAGATTCGGCTATGAAAGATTAAGGAGAAGAGAAAATAATTTGGCTTATAAACACCTTAGCATTCGGCCATAAAAGTGTAGGTGGAGAGAATTTCGATTGAAAAGAAATAAAATAGGAGAAAGATGGTGATGATGTTGCTTTGATTTCAAAGTGAATAGAAGAAAAAGAAAGAAAGAAAGAGATGAGCTTGAGAGAGAGATGTATATTCGGCAATGGGGAGAAGAAAAGAGAAAGAGAAAGGCTTTTGGTGTAGGTGATTTTCGGCACTAATGAAAATAAGGCACAAAAGAAACCAATTGATGTGCAAAAATGACCAAATGGTCAAAAACTTTAAGACTTACCAATGCTCAAATTCGGCCAAAGGGAGAAAAGGTTGAGAAGAGAAATTTGCAAAATTTTGCACAAAAACTAAAGATTACCAAAAGTAAACTCCTAAACCTTACCAAGCTACTAGCAAAATTCGGCCAACCTCCCCCCTAGCCATATTGCCGTCCAAATGCATGGTCTAATGACCAAGATATTGTTTCCATAAATAATTCCTCGATTCTTGCCTCATATCTTCACATTTTCCTTATTTTCTTGATTCCCTTCCTTAAGTTAATAATTTCCTTATTCCTTTGATATTCTAACCAAAAATAACAAGTCAACACCTACCATAAAAGCTCTTGGCCGACACTTGCTATACATGTGCAGAAAAATTCAAAATAAAATTCACCTAGATGCTAAACAAGGGATTCGAACCTTCTCCCTCATGCCTAAACCCATGCGCCATCACCACTTGTCCAATAACTCATCTTATGCTTCACTTTGACACTTAAATTAATTTATGTGTCATAGCCACTTAATCCACTTCCATAAATAATTAAAACTAAAAATTATTCTATACCCAATTAATTCTATACTCTTCTTCAGGACTATAATAAACACAAAAATAAATAAAGAAATTCCACCTTCTAGGATAATTATTCAAAGCACACAATGAAAATAAATTACTCAAATTTTCAGGGTGTTACAAAAAAAGTTAAACAAAATAAAAAACAAAATTATATAAATAAACAAAAATCCATAAATCAATAAAGTTTCTGTTTACAAATTCCACACCGTCGTTGTTTGTTGAATGTTGGGATATTGGGAAATTTTTAATTCGTGAACTGTTGGGGACTTAGGAAGCTCTTAGGGATTTAGGGAAAATTTTTAGAAGAAAACAAAAGCTTTTAGGGATTTAGGGAAAAGTTTTAGGAGAAAACACTTAGGGATTTCGGGGATGGAGGGGGATAAAATCGAGCACAGCAAAACGACAACGTTTTGCTCAAACTCAATTTATGTTTTGTGGCGTTTCTAAAAAAGCGCCACTAATTGTTGATAAAACAATGTCGTCCACCATACTGCACATTATATTGTTGATAAAACGACGACGTGAAGCTTAATGTCCATACATATTTGTGGCATTTCACTAAATATAAACTTTTAGCGGCGTTTTTGAACTAGCGCCACTAATACTTGACAGATTTTTGTGGCGTTTTACCGGAAGCGCCACTAACAAAAAGCTTTAAACGACGACATCTTGCATTGTATTGATATATTTTTGTGGCGTTTTACTCAAAAACGCCACTAATTCATACAACAAAGTTTCAAACGAAGCCATCTTAAAATATATTGATGGATTTTGTGGCGTTTTTGTATAAAACGCTAGTAATTTTTAATGTCATTTAATCTATATATTTTATACTATTATTAATTAATCCAATTACTTAATATTATTAATTAATCTAAACCATCAACCTTAAACCATTAAAGCTTAAAACTTCAAAATTATTTTAAATATATAAATTTAAAATATATCAGTCATATACCCATAAATCTTTAAAATTATTTTAAATAATAGTATTTTAATTTTTTTTTCATTTTTAACATATATTTTTCTATGTTATAATTTGTTTCAAATTTTTTCTATGTGTTATTAATTTTTTCTAAATAATTTAAATATTAAATTAAAAAAATTACATTTTAGTTAATAAAAGTTAAATAATTATAAGAAGAGGATGAAAGAGTGCTTGATTTTTATTACAACTTTATATTTAATTATTACATAATTCATATCAATTTTAAATAAATAATTTTTGAAACTTTGAGTAATATTTAAAAGAATTAGATACATGACATAATTTTTATATAAATTGTTTATGTAAGAAAACAAAAACAGAAAATTTCAAAATATGAAAAAAAAGGTTTAAAAAACTATAATTATAATTTTTATATAAAAAATTTCATAATATCTCTTTTACGATTATATAATAAATTAAAAAACTTAACCCCAAACCACAGTACATAACCCCAACTCCAAACTTCAAACCTAATCTCTAACACATAACCCTAAACCCCAAACTATATAATGATAATTTTATTATTAAAAATCATATTATCTATTTTACAATTATATAATAAATTATTTAATATATAAATTAAGGATAAAAATTTGAACCTATTTTAAAGAAATAAACATTAGGGTAATGGTTACATATACCATTCGGGGTTATGGGAAGACAGTTTCACAATAAAAGGAAGGATCGGTAAACGATGGTTGGATCCAACAGCTTCGAGGTTATAGGATTCTAGGGATTTTGGGGGTTTGAATTAGGAGAAACTGGTTTGAGGGCTTTTTGGTTTCGGGATTTTGGATCTAATGCCCTAAACCCTAAACCCTAAACCTAACCCCTAAAACCTAACCCCTAACCCAGCAGCCCTTAACCCCTAACCCCCTAAACCCCTAAACCCTTAACGTTAACCTTAACCCCTAACCACTACCACTTAAATTAACCTTAATATTGTTAAACACTAAGATCTTAAACCCTAAACAATAAACCCCAAATAACAAATTTTAAAACACTAAACTCATATCCTAAAATAATAAACCCTAAACCATAAAATTAACATACTAAACATTAAACCATAAATCAATTTTAATAGCTTAATTTGTAACTTAAATGAAAACTTCTAAATTGTTTAGTTAGAAATTTGTAATTTTTCATAATTAAGTAACTAAAATGAAACTTTCTCATTGCTTATAAGTGAATGTATCAAAATAAAATATAATTCAAAGCAAGAATAGTAAAAAAAATATGAAAATTAAAACGGATAAAATCGAAATGAGTCCCTACACAAAAATGGCTACTCAACTTTTAGCGGCGTTTGTATAAAAGCGCCGCTATTGCTCAGATTATTAGCGGCGTTTGTACAAAAACGCCGCTATTTCTCAGATTATTAGCAGCGTTTGTACAAAAACGCCGCTATTTCTCATATTATTAGCGGCGTTTGTACAAAAACGCCGCTATTTCTCAGATTATTAGCGGTGTTTGTATAAAAAACGCCGCTATTGCTCAGATTATTTGCGTTATTGCTTAATTTTTTGAAGCATTTGACCCTAAAACGTCACTATTGCTCAATTTTTAGCGGCGTTTTTATGCAAACGCCACTAATGTATAAAATTTGTGGCTTTTTTGTCCAAACGCCACTAAAAGTGTCGCTAAAGCCCTATTTTGCTGTAGTGTGTTATTTTATGTGTTATAGCATGATTATAAGGATGTATGAAACTTTTGGTGCATTAATTTTGGTGATTTCATGCTTAATTGTGAAAAAGGACTAAATCGCATAAAGTGCGAAAGTTCTATTATACAAGGTAGATGTGTCTAATAGCCATAAAATATTAAATTTGAGGTCCTTAAAGTGCAATTAGGCTAATAAAAGGGTGTTGGCCGACCATAGGGACAAGGGAGACAAGAGCATTAATTTTGGTGAAATTAGATGATTAAAAATGAATAAAATAAGATAAATAAAATAGTTGTCATCTTTTACTATTTACACTTCTTCTCCACCGAAAATTGAAGAGAGAATAGGGATTTTTGGAGTTCGAATTTTCAGCCAAGCAAATCTCTTGCAAGTAAGTGATTTTAAAGGTCTTTCTTGATGATTTTTGTACTTTTGGAACCCCTAAAGCTTAAGCTAGCTAATGAGGGGACTATTTTGCTAAATGGTTGAAAGTTTAGGGACTTGACATGAGGGTGTTAATGTTTATTACTGAGTTTTTATAAAAGAAAATGAATGTTAGAGGGTTAAGAAACAACTTTTGTGAAAGGTGTTATAACGAAAACACCCAAAAGGGGGGACTTATTTGTAAAGGTTGTAATTGTGTAATAAATGCATGAAATAATTGGTTTTGTGAGTTGTTGTAAGATAAATAAATGTTCAGTTAGGCTTGTTTAATGAGAAAATGTGATGAAAAATGATTTACGAGCCTAGGGACAAAATCATAATTTTGCCAAAGTGTAAGGGCAAAATGGTCATTTTTACCTAAGTAGAAATTTGGAAGTATCATGAATTATGTAGTAATTGAATGAGTGAATTTTATTATTATAGATCAAGAAGAGCGCAGAAACAACCTTGACTGAGGAAAAAGCAAGGTTACGACTAAACCATCAATTAACGTATTTTGCATCGAGGTAAGTTTATGTGTAAACGATACATCTTTAATACATATGTTGTTACTCATTGATGCATTATATGAATGAGATTAATTATGAGTGAGATTGATTGAAAATGATAGATAGTGAGTAATTCTCGTATGAACCTCGGAATAGAAACATAAGTGCGGAAAAATATCTGTAATTATTATTTGGTGGGCTGTGTGTGATACCATCATTTATACTATCCTTTGGTGGGCTATGTGTGAAACCACCGTAATTATTCTTGTTGGTGGGCTATGTGCGATACCACCCTATTATTGAATATTGGTGGGCTGTGTGCGAAACCACTGAGCACTTAGTATCATTCCGTAGGGTTCATCGAGAAATTGTCTAAGTGAATATATTTCATGTGGCTTGCGGTGTTGAGTGCAGGGAATATGTACAACTAAATGTGAGCAATATATATGTATATGGTTGGAAGGTGGTAAGAAATGAGATGTGTAAGCATGATTATGAAAATGTGAAATGTTCTTACACAATATACAATGTTTGTGGTTGCTTTGTATATGGTAAGATGCTTGTTGTTTACATGTAAACTTACTGAGCTTAAAGCTTACTCCCTTTCTTTTCCCTTGTTTTATAGTGTCAAAGAGCTAGTTCTGGATACGAACATAATTAGAAGATCACTAACACTATCAACTCATCTCGGTATATTTAGACTTAGCATTTTGGGTATGGCATGTATAGGGGTTAGACTTAGTGAAGTATCTTGTTGTTTTGGCCAAGTGTGTTGGCTCTCTTTTAAAGATGAACTCTTTTGTAATTAGCCATATTTAATGACTCATTATTAATATATGAAAAGATGAGGTTATTCATGAATATGTATGATGCATGATTGGGTGGCGTGGTTAATGGTTGAATGTGATTTATGTTGTATGACTTAGGGTGATAAAAAGAGCTTGGCAAATAGCCTTGTTCTTGTCCACACGGGTAGACACACGGGCATGTGTCTAGGCCGCGTGTGACACACGGTCAGTCCCATGGGTGTGTGACTAAGTCGTGTGTCCCCTGCGTGTTAGATTTGCAAGTCAGTGTCGACCACAGGCTAGACACACGGGCGTGTGCCTAGGCCGTGTGCCCCTTATGAGGTTGCTGATGTCATAAACAGAATGCCTAGGTTTTCACACACGGGTGAGAACATGAGCGTGTTTAGGCCATGTGAAGGACACGGGCCAAAGACACGAGCATGTGCACGGCCGTGTGAAAACCCCTGTAGGTTTGAAAGGAAAAGGAAATTCCACACGGGCTAGGGACATGGGCGTGAGTGACCAGACGGCCTGCCCACACGGGCGTGTCCCATTTCACACAAGCGTGTGGCCCTGTTTAGGTAAAAATTTTCTAAGTATACAAAAGTTTTCTGTTTGATTTTGAGACCCTTCGTTTGCATGTTTAAGGCCTCGTAGGCCTATAATAAGGACATTATGAATGTGAAAATGAAATTATTAGCCCAAAGTTGTATGTCCAAGTAAGCTGAGTTCGGTAACGCCTCGCACCCGGTTCCGGAGTTGAATACGGGTAAGAGGTGTTACACTAAGGGCAAAATGGTAATTCTGCCAAAGTATGATTTTTGAAATGCCTTGATAAGGTGGTAATTAAAATGAGTGAATTTGTTATTATAGATCAAGAAGAACGTGGAATTAACCTTGACCGAGGAAAAGGCAAGGTATCGGACTAGATTGGCAAATTGGCCTACTTTGAAATAGAGGTAAGTTTGTGTGTAATAAATTCAACATCATGCTATTATGTTTTGAAATGTTTGATATTCGTGAAGAAGTATATTATTTCTATGAAATTGAGTAATGATGTTCAATGAGAAAATGATGAAAATTTATGATGTTGAAGTCCTGGCTGGACTTTAAGAAGTGAGAAGATATCATCATCAAGACATGAGAATCATAAGGTCCCGTATAAGACCATGTCTGGGACATGGCCTTGGCACTGAATTGAGATCCCGTATAAGACCATATCAGGGATATGGCATCGGCATCGAGATGTGACCCCATGTAAGACCATATCTGGGATATGGCATTGGCATCGTATTTATGTGTATGATGATGATTTTGTATTCTCGAGTATTCAAAGTGATTCATCGGGATAAATAGTTAAGCTTATAATAGAGATGAAATTAGTGCTAAAGTTATGTGATGAAGTGATACAGGTACACGTGAGTAATTCACGAGAAATGTTTACGATGTGTGACATGACATGTAATTGGTAAGAGTAAGCATGAGTAAGTTATGGCAATGTGCTTGAGACCTTGTGTTTTCATTCAATACAATGGATGGTTGACATTATGAGCCTTTATGTTGCTATTTATTTCATGCAAACTTACTAAGCTTTATGCTTACCCCTCTCATTTCCCTTTTCCTTGTAGTATCGCCAAGCTAACTCAGAGATCGTAGGACGTCAGAGTTTGGAATCACACTATCAACTTCTCTTGGTATAGCAAAGTTTGCTTAATTTTGGGTATGGCCTGTATAGGAACTCGTTTATTTTGTGTTATGTCATATTTGTTAGCCAATGTGTGGCTATTAAGGTCATTAAATTCATTTTGTAAATGGTCATTAGAAATTGTCCAATACTTGACAAGTTTATATATTCAATGATGATGAAGTTCATGAAGAGAATGCATGTGTGATAGAATAAGTAATGAGTAGAGTATAAACATGATGAATGTAGTGTAAAACTATGTGTGGATGTCTTGATTTTGGGTATTAGAAGTACCGTGTGGTCATGATGTATGATGCATTGAAGTGGTACAAGTGTGGTTGCTTTGTAGGGTGTCAAATTGGCTTGGTAGATAGCCTTGTAATTGTCCACACGGGTAGACACACGGGCGTATGTGACACACGGTCAGCCCCATAGGCGTGTTGATAGGCCGTGTGTCCCCTGCATGCTAAGTTGGCAAGTCAGTATGCTAAGTAGTAACCACACGGGTAGAGACATGGTCGTGTGTCTGAACTGTGTGGAAGACACAGCTATAGAACATGGGCGTGTGCCCAGGTCGTGTGAAGTTTGCACCTGAAATTAGGTATTTAATTCAACACACAGTCTAAGGACACGGGCATGTGCCTTGGCCGTGTGACCTTATTGAGATGATGACATCATAAATAGAATATCAAGGATTTCACAGATGGGTGAAGACACGGGCGTGTCATGGCCGTGTGAGAGATACGGGCTATAGAAACGGGTGTGTGTTAGGCCATGTGAAAACCCCTGTAGGTTTGAAATGAAAAGTAAAATCCACACGGACTAGGGACATGGTCGTGTGTGATTACACGGCCTGCCCACACAGGCGTGCCCCTCTTCACTCGGGCGTGTGGCCCTGTTTTGTGTAAAAAAGTTTTAAGTGTTCAAAAGTTTCCGGTTCAGTCGCGAACCACTCTGTAAGTACGTTTAAGGTCCCACAGACCTATAAGTGGGACGTTATGAATTTGAATGAAAGGTGTTAATTTGAAATGGACTGTTATGGATCGGTGTTGTATGTTTGAGCAAGTTAAGTACGGTAATGCCTTATACCCGATTCAGGTGTCGAATACGGGTAAAGGGTGTTACATTTACTGGTATCAGAGCTACAGTTTAGTCGATTCTCAAACTAACGTAGCGTTAGTATGAGTCTAGCTATACATGCCATATGTACGAGTATTTACATAATGATATTGTGACGACTCCTGACGGTTAAAATTGTGTTTTTATATAGTATATGGATCCCGAACGAATTGCGGTCGGTGATACTACAAGTATTGTATCGGATCCTGCGCAAGGGACGGTGCCGACTCCCGTGCAAGGGACCGCTTAGTAGAAAGTAGTCCCAAAACTTTGGGTCAGGGAGAAGAGGCTCAAGAAGCCTTTCTCCATATGATGAGCAATTGGTACACTGAATTTGTTCGAGCAAATCCTAATGCTCAACCCTCTCCACCCCCACCTATTCCTCAGCCTACCTTGTAGCTCCCCAAGTTGTGGATGTAGTAAGAAGAGAAAAGCCTCCAGTTGATAGAATCTGAAAACAATGAGTTGAGAAATTTTGAGCTAGTAAAGATGATGATCCAGAGAGGGCGAAATTCTGGCTTGAGAATACCATCAGGGTATTCGATGAGTTGTCATGCACACTTGAAGAGTGCATGAAGTGTGTGTATCTCTCTTAAGAGATTCGATCTATCAGTGGTGGAACACCCTTGTGTCGGTGGTACCAAGGGAGAAAGTTAACTGGGAATTCTTCCAAGAAGAGTTTTGGAAGAAGTATATTAGTCAAAGGTTCATTGACCAGAAAAGAAAGGAATTCTTGGAGCTAAAGCAAGGTCGAATGACGGTGACCGAATATGAGCGTAAGTTCGTAAGACTTAGTAAATACGCTCGGGAGTGCGTATCGATAGAAGTCATTATGTGCAAAAGGTTCGAGGACGGGTTAAATGAGGATGTCCGTTTATTTGTTGGTGTCTTAGAAATAAAAGAATTTGTTGTGTTAGTGGATAGAGCCTGTACGGCCGAAGAACTAGTTAAAGAGAAAAGAAAGGCTGAAATCGAGTCCCGTGACTCGAGAAAGAGACAATTGAGTAATTCATTCCAATCCTTATCTAAGAAGTCAAGAGATTTCACTACCCGATCAGCCACTTCGGCTGGGTTTTCAAATAGAAGTAAGGGTAAACAGTACTCGGGATCTAAAGCTCAGACCACTTCAGTTGCTAGTGTTGGCAACGCTCGACCAAGAAGACTGGAATGTCCTCAATGTGGTAGACGTCATCCTTGTGAGTGTCGAGCAAATGAGAAAGCCTGTTTTAAGTGTGGATCCCCAGACCATTTTATTAGAGATTTCCCCAATGTAGGTGAGAAAGAGAAACCTCAGAGTGCAAGACCTGAGAGTACTGCTAGGGGAAGGCCACAGAGAAACTCGGGAAATGAAACGAGTAGTAAGAATACATCTAGAGAGCAGACTGCAAGATCTGAGGGTAGAGCACCAGCGAGAACATATGCCATTCGCGCTCGCGAAGAGGCGTCCTCCCCTGATGTGATCACGGGTACATTTTCTCTCTATGATACTCATGTTATAGCTTTAATTGACCCGGGATCTACCCACTCATATGTTTGCATAAAGTTAGTATCTAGTATGAACATGCTTGTAAAATCTACGGAATTTGTGATAAAAGTGTCAAATCCCCTAGGCAAATGTGTGTTAGTCGATAGCGTATGCAAAGGTTGCCCTTTTATAATTAGAGGTCATTATTTTCTTGCTAATCTCATATTATTGCCGTTTGATGAATTCGATGTCATCCTTGGGATGGATTGGTTAACTAACCATAGTGTGATAGTGAATTGTGGAAGGAAATTTATCGAGTTAAAATGTGAAAATGGGGATGTTCTTCTTATTGAATTAGATGAGCAAGATAGATTGCCTGTAGTGATATCTTCCATGTTGACTCAGAAATACCTGAGAAAAGGGTATGAAGCTTACCTTGCCTTTGTGATGAATGCTAGAGAGACTGAGTTAAGAATTGAATCAGTGCCCATAGTATGTGAGTATCCAAATGTTTTCCCAGAGGAATTGCCAGGGTTACCTTCGGTTAGAGAGATTAAATTTGGGATTGAGTTAGCTCCTAGTACTGCCCCCGTTTCAATTGCTCCGTACAGAATGGCTCCAACCGAGCTAAAAGAACTGAAGGCATAGCTGCAAGAGTTAACGAACAAAGGCTTTGCAAGACCGAGTTATTCTCCATAGGGTGCTCCCGTTTTATTTGTGAAAAAGAAAGATGGTTCCATGAGGTTATGTATAGATTATCGGCAGCTCAATAAGGTAACCGTGAAGAACAAGTACCCGTTGCCAAGAATCGATGATTTGTTTGATCAATTAAAGGGAGCCACGGAGTTTTCCAAGATAGACTTGAGGTCTGGATATTATCAGTTGAGAGTCAAAGACTCAGATGTGCCGAAAACATCATTTCGGACAAGGTATGGTCACTACGAGTTTTTAGTCATTCCTTTCGGTTTAAAAAATGCCCATGCTGTGTTCATGGATTTGATGAACCGCATATTTCGGCCATATTTGGACAAATTTGTTGTAGTATTTATTGATGACATATTGATTTACTCCCGTGATGAGAACGAGCATACCGAGCACTTGAGGACGGTTCTGCAAATTTTGAGAGATAAACAATTATATGCCAAGTTTAGTAAAATTGAATTTTGGCTTAAGGAAGTCGGATTTTTGGGGCACATTGTTTTGGGTGACGATTTTTGTAACACCCCTAATCCGTATCTGTCGTCGGACTAGGGTTAAAGGTGTTACCAGACCGATCGGAAACATTTTCAGAAGTTCATACATTCATCCATCAATCTCAAACATAATGTCCCTTAATACGGTCAACGAGACCTAAAACTTGCTTATAAACCGGGTCGAGACTACACCGATACTCATACAAAAACTTCATGGATATTTAAAACTTTTCTAAGTTTCAAGGGATACACGCCCGTGGGGGTAGGCCGTGTGCCTCCCACGGCTGCTAGACACACCCATGTGTCCTTCTCGTGGTCGAAACTGACCTTTGTTTCACGGCCACCAAGCACGCCCGTGTACTTTGGCCGTGGTCGATCCTGTTAAAACCACACAGCTACCAGGCAAGTCCGTATGCCGTGGCCGTGTGCTCTTAGGCCATATACTGACTTACGCCCACGGTCACTAGGCACACTCGTATGCCACAACCGTGTGGCAAAAATAGGCCATTTGCAAGGCCAAAATGCCACCCACATGGGTCAATCCTACAAGCACATTTGAGCATCCTTATACACACAATTTGGCAACCAATTTCATGTCCAATAATCATCATATCATCACAACATAATTCATTCTTTTACTTACTCAAACTTGACCATTTCATAGATCACATAACCATGCCAAATCATTCCACACATATCATATTCATTCAAGCAAATTCTCAACTCATATCTAGCCAAATCACATAGCTAAGTTCATATAACAACTTATACCAAAATACTAGCCTATACATGCCATATCTAGCTTTATACATTTTCAAAGTGTACCAAAATGATTTTAGTAGTGTGATGACGATCCTTGACGGTCCCGAGCCTTCAGTAGCTTTGCCGACCTATAAAACAGAGAAAACACACACACAAAGTAAGCTTTCCCAAAGCTTAGTAAGTCATATACAAATAAACTTAATATGTAAACCTATAAGCATGTAGAACATAGGCACATTTCATATATATATAACAAACTTCTCACATATATGCTTTGGTCCATACTTTTGACCACATTTGCCCCAATCATCAATTCAAGAATCATATGTATATACATAACTCTATCATAACCATTCTTGTATCTCATTCACATACTCAGACTTAATCACACATTTCTTCAAATCGAAATCACACAAGTACTAACCTTATTATACACACTTTGTGTATATATACCAAACGTACCTGAAACGGACAATTATTCACTTAATTGATCATTGCTCGGATTTGTAATTCGTATCATAGACTTGCACATTGAACTGTTAGGAATCTAGTAGGATACTCAGAAAGCTCGGAATAGTCGTACAATGCCAACGTCCCAGACGAGGTCTTACATGCACTCAGATATCGATGCCATTGTCCCAGACAAGGTTTTACACGAATCAATACGATGCCGATGTCCCAGACATGGTCTTACACGTAAAGCTCATATCGATGCCAACGTCCCAGATGTGGTCTTACATATAAAGCTCATATAGATGCCAACGTCCCAGATGTGGTCTTACACGTAATCTCAAATCAACGCCAACGTCCCAGATGTGGTCTTACTTGATAAACAGAATAGATACCTATGTCATGACATGGCTAATCCTATCTATTCCTAGGTTCGTACGGGACTTCGCGGACATTGTCACTATATCGATCTTATATTAGAATTCATGTACAGATCATCTCATAAGCATTCATAGTTAACAATAATCAAATGAGCATACATAGTTCAATACAGATACGTTTATTTGCATAATGACTTACCTCAGATTCGATTTATCAGAATGGAAACGACTACTCGGTTTCTTTCGGCTTCTCTCGATCTAAATCCGTTTTCCTCGGTTCTTGATCTAAACATATTTAGAATTATCCCTTTTATTAATTAACTCATTTAATTCAATCCAAATACTCATATTTAGGGCTATTTGCAACTTAGCCTTCACATATGCACATTTTATCAATTTAATCCATTTTTCTCAAAACATCAAATATACAAAATCACCACATACCCATGCATAGCCGAATCTCCCTAGGGACTATATAAGTCCATACTTTTCATCAAATTCACAAATTAGTCCTCAAAAATAATATTTTCTCAATTTAGCCCTAATTAGCTAAATTCATCAAAAGTTCAAGAACAAAGTATGTTCATCTAGCTCAAATCTTTCATTTATTAACTAAACTCATTACAAAGCTCAACATATCATCAATGGCATATCTCATGAACATCATCAATACACAAAATTAATACATGGGCTTAATAGTAGACAAAGCAACGGTTGCAAAAATGTAGAAATTATCAAAAACCAAGCAAAAACGAACCTTGAATTAAGCTTGATAGTAGCCGAATATTTGAAGAATTCAACACTTTCTTTTTCTTTCTCAAATCGGTGGAAGAACATAAAATTATAGCTTATTTTAAGCTTTTGTTTTATTAATATTATGATATTAACTCATTTACCATAATAACCTTTTATAATAATAAGAAACATATACATATAACAAGGACATAATTGACCTTTGTCCACCCACTATCGACTTATTGGCATATTTGCCTACTAAGGCCATAAACATTCAAAAACCACATCACTTAAGTACTTTAACAAATAGCAAGCAACTTTCACATTTAATGCATTTCAATCCTTTTATCCAATTAAACACACAAACGAACAAATTATCTTATGGAAATTTACCACATGCTTAATCACATATAAAAAGCACATAAAATAATATTAAAATATTATTCAAACTCGAATTTGTGGTCCTGAAACCACTGTTCTGACTAGGGTATAAACTGAACTGTTACAGTGTTCGTGTTGACCTGAGTAAGATTTCAGCGATTGTTGAATGGAAACCGCCAAGGAACGTAACCGAGGTTAGGAGTTTCCTAGGCCTAGCTGGCTATTGCAGGTGGTTTTTCAAGGGATTTTCTATGGTAGCTACCCTGAAGATGAGGCTATTGCAAAAAGATGTGAAGTTTGAGTGGACAGAAAAGTGCCAGCAAAGTTTTGAGAAATTGAAGGCATTGTTGACTGAGGCTCCAGTTTTAGTACAACCTGAGTCGGGAAAGAATTCGTAGTTTACAGTGATGCATCATTGAATGGATTGGGATGTGTACTTATGCAAGAAGACAAGGTGATAGCATATGTCTTTTGACAATTAAAGCCGCATAAGAAGAATTTTTCGACCCACTATTTGGAGTTGGCCGCAATTGTATTTGCACTAAAGATTTGGAGACACCTTTTGTATGGTGAGAAATGTCGGGTGTTCACTGATCATAAGAGTCTAAAGTACTTGATGACTCAAAAGGAGTTGAACCTAAGGCAACGGAGATGGATAGAGTTGATAAAGGATTACGAGTTAGTAATTGACTACCATCCAGGAAAGGCGAACGTGGTCGCCGATGCCTTGAGTAGGAAATCCTTGTTTGCACTGAGAGCCATGAATACACGGATGGCTTTGTCAGATGATGGTTCTATTCTGGCCGAGTTGAGGGCTAGACCAATGTTTCTCCAAGAGATTTGTGAAGCTCAGAAAGGTGACAATAATTTACAAGCTAAAAGAGTTCAATGTGAGTCAAATGTCGAGTCAGACTTTTGGATTAGTCCTGATGGATGTTTAATGTTCTGAGATAGGGTCTGTGTACCCAGAAATGATGAGCTTATTCAGAGAATTTTGCACGAGGCACATAGTGGATGTTTGTTTGTACATCCAAGCAGCATGAAGATGTATAATGACTTAAATAAATGTTATTGGTGGCTGAGTATGAAGAAGGACATTTCAGAGTTTGTATCAATATGCTTAATTGGCCAGCAAGTGAAGGCTGAACACCAAGTACCTTCGGGTTTACTTCAGCCTATTATGGTTCTTGAGTGGAAATGGGACCAAATTGCTATGGATTTTGTGATGGGTTTACCGTTGACACTGAAAAAGAAGGATGCAGTTTGGGTCGTGGTTGATAGACTTACAAAGTCAGCCCATTTCATACCAGAACGGGTTGATTATTCGCTTGATAAGTTGGCGGATTTGTATGTGTCAGAATTAGTAAGACTTCACGGAGTACCATTGTCGTTTATTTCGAATAGAGATCCGAGATTCACATCATGGTTTTGGAAAAAGTTACAAAAGGCCTTAGGCACAAAATTTAGCTTTAGTACAGCTTTCCATCCGCAGATCTGATGGTCATTCGGAAAGAGTAATCCAGATTTTGGAGGACATGCTCCGGTGTTGTGTTTTGGAGTTTCAAGGCAGCTGGGAAAACTACTTACCATTAGTAGAATTTGCCTACAGTAACAGTTTTTAGCCAAGCTTAAAAATGGCGCCTTACGAGGCATTATATAGGCGTAAGTGCTGAACGCCCCTGTATTGGACTGAACTTAGAGAGAATCAGATTCGCGGGGTCAATTTAGTCAGAGAAACCGAAGAGAAGGTAAAAGTGATACGTGAATGTTTAAAAGTTGCTTCTGATAGACAAAAGTCCTATGGACTTGAAACAGAAAGAGATTTAGTTTTAAGTAGGTGATAAAGTGTTTCTGGAAGTATCACAATGGAAGAAAGTTCTCAGATTTGGCCGGAAAGGCAAATTGAGTCCACGCTTTATCAGACCATATAAGATTACCGAGAGGATAGGGCCGGTATCTTATCATTTGGCATTACCGTTTGAGTTGGAAAAGATTCATGATGTCTACCACGTGTCAATGTTACGCCGATACTGTTCTAACCCTTCACATGTGATCGTACCATCAGAGGTAGAAATTCAACCGGACATAACTTATGGTGAAGAACCGGTTAAGATTTTGGCACGAGAAATCAAACAATTGAGGAACAAAAGTATAGCCCTTGTGAAAGTACCATGGTAAAGACATGGGGTAGAAGAGGCTACATGGGAGCCCGAGGAAACAATAAGAAACCAATATCCAAACCTTTTTACTGGTAAGATTTTCGAGGACGAAAATCCCTAAGGGGGAGAATTGTAACAGCCCGATTTAGGGGTCAGTCGGAACAGTGGTTTCAGAACCACTAATCCGAGATTTAAGAAAATTATTTTAAAATTGTTTTATTTTATGAATTATGGCATGATTATATGGGTGCATAAAAATTTTGATGCTTTTATTTTAGCGATTACAAGCTTAATTGCGAAAAAGGACTAAATCGCATAAAATGCAAAAGTTCTATTTTACAAGCTAAATGTGTCTAAAAGTCATAGAATATTAATTGGAGGCCCTTAATGTGCAATTATACCTTTAGAAAATGAGTGGCTGGCCATAGGGGATAAACAATGTCAAAATTGGTCAAAGTTGTTAGATTAGGTGTATTAAATTGAGGAAATATAATAAAATAAAGAAAGGAAAATATATCATCTTTCCTCTCTTCTTCTCCACCAAAAATTACCAGCAAAATAGGGGTTTGAGAACTCAAAAATTTCAGCCAAGCTTCTCTCATTGCAAGTAAGTGATTTTGGTGTCATTTCTTAATAATTTTTGTACTTTTGGGACCCTTGTAGCATGATCTATCTAATGAGGGGACTATTTTGCAAAATGGTTAAGAGTCTAGGGTTTTTCCATGTGAGCAATTATGTTGTTTGCTGAAATTTTATGGAAGAAAATGAGTCTTAGTTGTTAAATAAATAACTTTTGTGAAAGGTGTTTCCATGAAAACACTTAAAATGACCTTTTTGTAAAGGTTGTAAAATAGGTGGTAAATGTGTGAAATAATGAGTATTGGGAGTTACTATAAGAATAATTAATGTTCAACTGGGCTTGTTGAAGAAGGAAATTTGATTAGAATCAATTTACGAGCCTAAGAGCAAAATCGTAATTTTGCCAAAGTCTAAGGGCAAAATGGTAATTCTACCAAAGTATGATTTTTGAAATGCCTTGATTAAGATGGTAATTAAAATGAGTGAATTTGTTATTATAGATCAAGAAGAATGTGGAATTAACCTTGACCGAGGAAATTGTAAGGTATCAGACTAGATTAGCAAATTGGCCTATTTTGAAATTGAGGTAAGTTTGTGTGTAACAAATTCAACATCATGCTATTATGTTTTGAAATGTTTGATATTCGTGAAGAAGTATATTATTTCTATGAAATTGAGTAATGATGTTCAATGAGAAAGTGATGAAAATTTACGATGTTGAAGTCCCGAATGGACTTTAAGAAGTGAGAGGATATCATCATCAGGACATGAGAATCATAAGGTCCTGTATAAGACCATGTCTGGGACATGGCCTCGGCACCGAATTGAGATCCCATATAAGGTCATATCAGGGATATGGAATCGGCATCGAATATGAAAATCGTGTAAGACCATATCTGGGATATAGTATCGACATTGATATGAGATCCCGTATAAGACCATATCTGGGATATGGCATCGGCATCGAGATGTGACACCATGTAAGACCATATCTGGGATATGGCATTGACATCGTATTTATGTGTATGATGATGATTGTGTATTCTCGAGTATTCCAAGTGATTCATCGGGACAAATAGTTAAGCTTATAATAAAGATGAAATTAGTGCTAAAGTTATGTGATGAAGTGATACAGGTACATGTTAGTAATTCACGAGAAATGTTTACTATGTGTGACATGACATGTAATTGGTAAGAGTAAGCATGAGTAAGTTATGGCAATGTGCTTGAGACCTTGTGTTTTCATTCAATTCAATGGATGGTTGACATTATGAGCCTTTATGTTGCTATTTATTTCATGCAAACTTACTAAGCTTTATGCTTACCCCTCTCATTTCCCTTTTCCTTGTAATATCGCCAAGCTAACTCAAAGATCGTAGGACATCGGAGTTCGGTATCACACTATCAACTTCTCTTGGTATAACAAAGTTTGCTTAATTTTGGGTATGGCATGTATAGGAACTCGGTTATTTTGTGTTATGTCATATTAGTTAGCCAATGTGTGGCTATTAAGTTCATTAAATTCATTTTGTAAATGGTCATTGGAAATTGGCCAATACTTGACAAGTTTATATATTCAATGATGATGAAGTTCATGAAGAGCATGTTTGTGTGATGGAATAAGTAATGAGTAGAGTATAAACATGATGAATGTAGTGTAAAACTATGTGTGGATGTCTTGATTTTGGCCAAGTACCCTGTGGTCATGATGTATGATGCATTGAAGTGGAATAAGTGTGGTTGCTTTGTACTGTGGCAAATTGGATTGGTAGATAGCCTTATAATTATCCACAAGGGTAGGCACACGGGCGTGTGTCTAGGCCGTGTGATACACGGTCAGCCCCATGGGCATGTTGATAGGTCGTGTGTCCCCTTGCATGCTAAGTTGGCAAGTCAGTATGCTCAGTAGTAACCACACGGGTAGAGACATGGCCGTGTGTCTGAACCGTGTGGAAGACACGACCATAGAGCATAGGCGTGTGCCCAGGCTATGTGAAGTCTGCACCTGAAATTAGGAATTTAATTCGACACACAGTCTAAGGACATGGGCGTGTGCCTTGGCCGTGTGACCTTATTGAGATGATGACGTCATAAACAGAATGTCAAGGTTTTCACATACAAGTGAAGACACGGGAGTGTCATGGCCATGTGAGGAACAAAGGCTATGGACACGAGCATGTGTCAGGCCCGGTGAAAACCCCTATAGGTTCGAAATGAAAAATAAAATCCACAAGACTAGGGACATGGTTGTGTGTGATTACACGGCCTACCCACACGGGCGTGTGGCCTTGTTTTGTGTAAAAAATTTCTAAGTGTTAAAAAGTTTCTGGTTCAGTCCCAAACCACTCCGTAAGTACGTTTAAGGTCCCGTAGACCTATAAGAGGGACAATATGAATTCGAATGAAAAGTTTTAATTTGAAATGGACTTTTTTGGATCGATGTTGTATGTTTGAGCAAGTTAAGTACGACCGTTCAGGTGTCGAATACGGGTAAGGGGTGTTACATTTCATTTAAAATTCCACTAACTATTGTCCATACATGTCATTTAATGCGTTCAATGGTTAAATAACCACCTAAGGGCCTCCTCTTTATAAAGACACATCAATTCGGCCATTATTCAAATAGAAGGACAATTTTGCATTTTCTGTGATTTAGTCCTTTTTGCAAATTAAGCACACAAACGATCAAATTAAATCACGGAAATTTCATACATACCAATTCACATGCTGTAGACTCGGAAAATAATATTAAAATATTTTTCAGACTCGGATTTGTGGTCCCGAAACCACTATTCCGACTAGGGTCTAAACCGGGCTGTTACAACTCTCCCCCCTTAGGGATTTTCGTCCCCGAAAATCTTACCGTTGAACAGATTCAAATATTGCTGTCTTATAGCATCTTTGGGCTCCCACGTAGCCTCTTCAACACCGTGTCGATGCCATAATACTTTTACTAACAGAATTTTCTTATTTCTCAATTCTTTAACCTTACGAGCTAAGATACGAATCGATTCTTCTTCATAAGTCATATCAGGCTAAATCTCTATCTCAGACGGAGAAATTACAAGTGAGTGGTCTGATCTGTATCGTCGAAGCATCGATACATGAAACACATTGTGAATCTTTTCTAACTCAGAGGGTAGCAACATTGTATAAGCAACCGGCCTAATACGCTCGATAATCTTATACGGCCCGATGAATCTCAGACTCAATTTGCCTTTTCTACCGAATCGGAGTATTTTCTTCTAAGGAGACACTTTCAAAAATACTTTATCACCGATCTCGAATTCAATATCTTTTTGTTTCAAATCTACGTATGATTTCTGTCTATCAGACGCTGCTTTCAGACTATTTCGTATCACTTTTACTTTTTGTTCAGTCTCTTTAATCAAATCAACCCCGTGGATTTTATTTTCACTAAGTTTAGACCAGTACAGAGTGTTTGACATTTCCTACCATACAAGGCTTCATACGGTGCCATTTTAATGCTCGATTGAAAACTATTATTATACATGAATTCAATCAATGGCAAATATTCTTCCCACGTACCTTCAAACTCAAGAATGCAACATCTCAACATATCCTCGAGTATCTGAATAATCTGCTCAGATTGACCATCCATCTGTGGGTGAAAAGTAGTACTGAAGTGCAATTTCGTACCTAAAGCCTCTTGCAGTTTCTTTCAAAACCTCGAAGTAAACCTCAGATCTCTGTCAGACACAATAGATAGTGGCACCCTGTGCAATCTCACAATATCAGAAATGTATAACTCAGCTAACTTATCAAGCGAATAATCTGTTCTCATCGGAATAAAATGAGTTGATTTTGTCAATCTATCAACTATAACCTAGATTGCATCTTTCTTCCTCGGAGTTAAAGGGAAACCGAAAATAAAATCCATCGTCACTTTATCCCATTTCCACTCAGGAATCATAATCGGTTGTTACAAACCGAATGGCACCTAATGTTCAGCTTTAACTTGTTGACAGATCAAACATTTCAAAACAAAATCAGATATATCACTTTTCATTCCAGGCCACCAGTAAAGTTGTTTCAAATCATTATACATCTTTGTACTTCCCGGATGAACAGATAAGCGACTGCTATGTGCTTCTTTCAAAATCAACTAAATCAACTCTGGATTTCTCGAGACACAAATCCGATCTCGGAATTTCAGACAATCATCAACATCAACTAGAAATTCAGAATCTCGTTAACATTTCATTATCAACTTTCTGAGCATAAAAATCTACTGTAAGAACAACGGTCTCGCTTTCAATTCGGCCACAACCGAACCATCATCAGACAGAACTAAATGATTGTTCATCGTAGGTAGCACAAACAGTGATTTCCGACTCAAAGCATCAGTAACAATATTATCTTTTCCAGGATGATAATCTATAACTAGCTCGTAGTCTTTTAACAGTTCTAACCATCTTCTCTGACTCAGATTCAAATCTTTCTAAGTCATTAGATATTTCAGACTTTTATGATCTGAAAACACATGACATTTCACTGAAAAGATAGTGGCACCAAATTTTTAGAGCAAACACAATCGCTGCTAACTCAAGGTCGTGCGTCGGATAATTCTTTTCATGCGGTTTCAATTGTCTCGAGGCCTAAGCTATAACTTTTCCTTTTTGCATCAAAACACACCCCAGACCTTTCAACGAAGCATCACTCTATATCACAAATTCTTTACCGGATTCTGGCTATACTAGCACTGGATTTTCAGTCAATAGGGCTTTCAGTTGATCAAAGTTTTTTAGACACTTTTTAGACCATTCAAATTTCACATCTTTCTGAAGCAATCTCGTTAATGGAGTTGCAATCATCAAAAAGCCTTTTACGAACTGTCAGTAATAACTAGCAAGTCCCAGAAAACTGCGGACTTCAGACACATTTTTTGGAGGCTTCCACTCTAAAATAGCTGAAATCTTGCTCGGATCAACTTGTATATCGGATACTGACACAATATGCCCCAAAAACCAACTTCGCACAACCAGAACTCACATTTACTAAAATTTGCATACAATTGCTTATTACGCAGAGTTTGTAGCATAATTCTCAAATGTTCAGCATACTCAATTTCATCACGCGAATAAATCAAAATGTCGTCAATGAATACAATAACCAATCGATCTAAATACTGTTTGAAAATTCTATTCATCAAGTCCATAAAGACAGTAGGAGCATTTGTTAGTCCAAAAGGCATAACTAAAAATTCATAATGCCAGTACCTCGTTTTGAAAGCAGTTTTCAGAATGTCTGAATCTTTTACTCGCAACTGATAGTATCCAGATCTTAGATCTATCTTTGAAAACACAGTAGTTCCTTTCAGTTGATCGAACAAATCATCGATTCTGGGTAGAGGATATTTGTTCTTAATAGTCACTTTGTTTAATTGCCTATAATCAATGCACATTCTCACCATGCCATCTTTCTTTTTCACAAATAGAATGGCAGCACTCCAATGAGAAAAGCTCGATCGTGCGAAACCTTTGTCTGCCAATTCTTGCAACTGAAACTTCAGTTCTTTTAATTCTATCAAAGCCATTCTATACGGAGCTATTGAGATAGGGGTCGTCCCCGGCACTAACTCAATGCCAAACTCAACTTCTCGTATCGGAGATAATTCTGGTAATTCTTCAGGAAACACATCAGGGAACTCACAAACCACAGGCACAGATTCAACTTTCTTTTCTGTCACTTTCACATCAATGATATACGCAAGATAAGCTTCACATCCATTTTTCACATAATTCAGAGCTTTCATCGAAGATATCACAGCTGGTAACCCATTCAAATCATTAGATTTGATCCGAATTATCTCAACATTCTAACATCTCAAATCAATAGTCTTTCGTTTGCAGTTCACAATAGCATCATGCAAAGTTAGCCAATCCATACCCAGGATTATATCAAATTCATCAAAAGGTAATTACATCAGATCAGCCAGAAAATAGATATCTCGAAACATCAACGGACAATTCTTCCACACTTTGTTAACCAGGACACTTTTGCCTAAGGGGTTCGATACCCTAATTACAAATTTAATAGACTCTACAGACAAAGTCTTACTGCACACTAAATTCATGCATACATACGAATGAGTTGATCCTGGGTCTATCAATGCAATCACAGAAGTATCATAAAGAGTAAATGTACTCGTAATAACATTTGGAGACGAAGCTTCCGCACGAGCTCGAATAGAATAAGCTCTGGCAGGCGCTCTCGCATTAGATCTTACAGCTGCATCTTTCGTAGCTCTCTGGCTACCACTCACATTTCCCGTGTTTCTGGGAGGTCTACTCTTAGCTGAAGCGTTATTCGACTTTAGATTCTGTACAATCTCTTGCTCAACAGACTCAGGACAATCTCGAATAAAGTGATCTAAAGATCCACATTTGAAACAAGCTCGTTCATTTAATTGAAAATTTCCCAGATGTCTTTTACTACAATGTCTACACTCGGGCCGCTCAGATCTGACATTTCCAGCACTTGCAATCGAAGTAGCTGGAGCTCAGAAGCTTGAATATAATCTTGCACGATCTATACTCGAAAGTCCCACCTTGGCCTTTCAACGGCTATAATCATCTCGGAATTTCTTTGATACCTACTGATATGATTTACTCGTTATTCGTTTTCGCACCTCTCTAGCTTCCGAATCAGCTTTTCTTTTCTTTTTCCCAAGTTCTTCAACTTTACACACTCTGTCAACAAGCAACGAATTCTTTTATTTCTAGAATTTCTACTAACAAACAAATATCTTTATTCAAGTCGTCTTCGAACCTTTTACATATTATTGCCTTGGTCAAGACACATTCTCGTGCATACTGGCTCAGTCTTACAAATTCTCGCTCGTATTCTGTAACAGACATACGGTCTTGTTTTAATTCAAGAAACTCTTTTCCCTTTTGATCAATGGATCTTTGACTAATATATTTCTTCCAGAATTCAGATTGAAAGAAATCCCAAGTAATTCGTTCTTTTAGAACAACAGAAGTCAAAGTTTTCCACCATTGGTAAGCTGCATCTCTCAACAAAGAAACGACACATTTAACACATTCATCAGGGGTACACAACATCTCATCAAACACTCGAATCGTATTCTCGAGCCAAAACTCAACTCTCTCAACATCATCATCATTAGTGGCCCTAAACTCTTCGGCCCCATATTTATGAATTTTATTGACCGGAGGCTTATTCAGCAGATTCGATTCATAACCAGAGGTACAACAGGAGTCTGAAGGGGATTAGGTGGAGGCGGAGGTTGAGGAATAGTTGGATTTGCTCTAACATACTGAGTGAACCACTCATTTATCATTTGGAAGAAGGCTTGTTTAGCCTCTCCTTCCTGACTACTAGTAACCAATCTAGAATCAGACGACGCTGTCCCTTGAGCAGGTGCAACGCATTACTTTCAACATCGTCAGCTACAGCTCGTTCGAGATCCATTTACTATACAAAAAATACATTTTATTTGTCAGGATTCATCACGCTATCACAGTTCGTATATATGGCATGTATAGCTAGATTCTCACACGCTACGTTAGTTTTAGAATTGACTAAACAGTGCTCTGATACCAACAAATTGTAACACCCCTAACCCGTGTCTGTCGACGGACTAAGGTTAAGAGGCATTACCGGACATATCGGAACTTTTGACGCTCATTTTACAACATCATTTCATAATAATTCATATTCATATAGTCCCTTTAGAGAGTTTACAAGACCATAAACATGCTTTAAAGAAGGTTCGGGACTAAACCGATCTCATACGAAAACTTTTGAAACTTAGAAAATTTTTCTTTCAAAACAGGGCACACGCCTGTGAGGCTAGGTTGTGTGCCTCACATGGCCGTGCCTTGAACCATGTCTCAGCCCGTGTGCAACATTGACTTGGTCACACGGTCTGTCATGCGCCTGTGTGTCTGACTCGTGTGCAACACTGACTTGAATCACACAGCCTATCACACGCCCATGTGTCTGGCCCGTGTACAAGTTTGACTTGCTTCGAATTGCAACCTTGAGAGACACGGTCGAGAAACATGCCTGTGTGCTCAACCGTGTGGGAAAATATAGGCCATTTGTAAAGCCAATTTGCCACCCAAAATTGGGTCATACTTACAAGCATCAAACAAGCATCAATTCATATCCCAAAGGTAGCCAAAAACATACCAAATCATGCACAATTTAAACCGTAATAACATCATTCATTTCCATATGCAAATCCAACTCAAACATACCAATTCAAAGTACCAACTTCACTTTAAAAACATGCAATTCATACATCATATTAATGCATTTCAATTCATAGCATATCTCATCGTATCAATTTCCCAAATCAACCATGTAACTTACCAAAATTGACCATTTCTTTTGGCCATTCATGAGCACATCAAAACATACCAAGTTTTGCATCACATAGCATGCACTAAATTCACTCCATAATCACATTCATTATCAAGTCATATCACATGGCTATATTTACACATTTCAAAACATAATCAATGTTCTCTAGCCTATACATGCCATACTTCAGTATGTACATTTTCAAAAGATACCGAAATATAGTTTGATAGTGTGGTGATAATCCTTGACAATCCCTGAGCTCCCAATAGCTTCGATAATCTATAAAACAATACAAACACACATAAGTAAGCTTTCAAAAGCTTAGTAAGCCATATACAAATAAACTTATCACATAGAACAATTATAAACCATTTAATACATATGGTTCATGGCATAACACAATCACAAGTCATATTTCTTTTATAATTCAATTGCTCATGTTCATTTGCACAAAATCACATATCCCGTAATGTAGCTCACATATCAATTGATCATATACCTACATACCTTTCATTGCCAAATTTCATATACATACATACATACGTATCAAAATTCAGATGCACATTCATATACTCATTCATTTCTCGGAATGCCTGTTGAACCGTTCGGAATCAAATAGGATACTCAGATAGCTCAGAAAGCTCATACAATGCCAACATTCCAAACGTGGTCTTACATGTAATCAATATAGACGCCACTGTCCTAGACAGGGTCTTATACGAAATCAAATACGATGTCGATGTCCCAGACATTGTCTTACACGTAAATCAAAAATTGATACCAACATCCCAGACGTGGTCTTACATGATTAATCATATCGGAATCCTATGTCATGACATGCACATCCTAACTATTTCCTAAGGTTCGTACGAGACTTTTCGGACGTCGTCACATTATCGGAACTTTCTCGGATTTCACATATTCAGCTCAAACAGCCATATATCACAATTCATTCACATATAAGCAATAATAATTCAATTGAAACACATTTGTTTGTATATTGACTTACCTCGTACGGGAAAGAATGAAAACGAACGGCTATTCAACTACTTTCGAATTCCCCCGATCTAATTCTGTTTTCTTTGGTTCTTGATCTATACACATTCAAATTTAACTTATTCATTCACCAAATCATTCAATTCAATCTATATACACATATTTAGGGAATTTTACAAATTAGTCTTCATATTTTCACATTTTGACATTTTAGTCCCTATTTTATAAAATCACAAAGTACACATAATTTCCTTATACACATGCTTGGACGAATATTCCATTAGTCCATATAAGCCCATATCTTTTATTTATTTCACATTTTAACCCCTCATTTTATACCTTTCTCAATTTAGTCCACAATAATCAATTTCATCAAAAATCCCAATACAAAACATATTTATCTAACATCAAGCTTTCATATTTCACCATTTAACATCACAAAGCTCTCAAAATCAATAATGGCATAACTCAAAATCATCATAAATTTCATGAATTAGGGCATGGGCTTAAGATAACACTAAGCAACGATCACAAAAACATAGAAATTATAAAAAACAGATCAAAAACACATACCAGATTGATGCTTAGACAATGGCCGAATGTTTGAGAACTCAAACCCTTATTTCTTTCTTCAATTTCGGCAAAGATGATGAACATAAACACTTAATGCATGTTTTGTTTTATTAAAAATAACATTAATTCGTTTTACTATTTTAACCTTATTGTTTTCATTAACAATTCCACTAACTATTGTCTATACTTGTCATTTAATGCATTCAATGGTTAAATAACCACATAAGGACCTCCTATTTTTATAAAGACACAGCAATTCAGCCATTATTCAAATAGAAGGACAACTTTGCATTTTCTGTTATTTAGCCTTTTTTGCAAATTAAACACACAAACGATCAAATTAAATCATGAAAATTTCATACATACCAATTCACATGCTGTAGACTCAGAAAATAATATTAAAATCTTTTTTAGACTCAGATTTGTGGTCTCGAAACCACTATTTTGACTAGGATCTAAACTGAGCTGTTACACGTATTAAAAGTTCATTAAGAAATTTTGAAGTTTAAATGGTTAATTAGGTAAAAAGGACTAAATTGTAAAGGTTGCAAAATTAGGTTTCTATTTTTTAAAAGGGTTAAATGGCTATAGAAAGGTAAATTAATAGACTTATATGGTAATTATACCATATATGTTGGAAGTGGACAAATTTGGACATGATTACGTTAGTTTAAAGTTACAATATAAGGGTAATTTAGTAATTAACAAAAGAATTGAAAATAAACTAATGAAAACATGAACAACTTCTTCCGCGTTCCATGTCTTCCACTTAAAAACACTATTAGAATAGGGTTAGAACATTCGACCAAGCTTCTACCTTGCATGTAAGTGAATTCAAGCCCCGTTTTTAATGATTTTTATGTTTTCGAGTTCATTTTACCTTAATCTAGCTAGCCTAGGGGTTAATTTTTAAAACTGTTAAAAGTTGAGGGACTTGCCATGGTTGCTTTTGAATAGGTTTTAAAGTTTTTTGATAAATTATTAATATTAGTTGTTAAACAAACTTGTTTTGTTAAGTGATTTTTGATGAGTTTTGGATTAAGGACTAATTTGTTGAATGTATAAATCCATGGGTTTTAATTGTGAAATTTTGGTAATTATGGGATGTTCTAATGTCCCTAGTAGAATTGGTTAACATGGGTTTAGCTTAAAATGGTTAAATTTCAAGTTATGAGATTAAGGAATAAATTGTGAAAAGTTAAAATATTAGGTGTAATTTTGTAGTTTTACATAAATGTGAATTATGGATTGAATTGAATATTTGAAGTACTTAATTGTATGAAATTATCTATTTAGATCAAGATAAACAACAAACAGACTTAAATCAAGGAAAGGCTAAAGCTCCGGATTAGTTTTCAACTCTACTTCTACAACCATAGTTATCGAGTTACGTTCTTATAAATTATTATCGTATTAATGTTTGTTAGATTGACTATCTACTATATTGTGTGTAACGCTCCAAAAATCCCGAAACTTTAATTTCTATGCATTGAAGTTAGTATGCTTGTGTAGCATTTAGAATAATAATATTAAGGTATTATCGGGATTATTTGAAGCCTTATAGATAAGGGAGACCATAGGGAAAAATTTATTTTTCTTACTTAGTGGACCCTAGTCTCAGGCATGAGGCCTCTTAAGTAGATTAAGAGAAAATAGGACACAAACGGGCTTGTGGTCCAGTGGAAAGTGGCGTCACTTGGGAGCTATGAGGTGGCGTGTATGAAAGCTGAAGAGGTTCAAGGTTCGAGTAGGAGGAATGCATTTTGGAGTGTTTTATTTTGCATAGGTGGACGGCAAGAGTTGTTTTGGTTTTGTACTCTTGCCGTGGAGAGTTTGAAGTAAGGAGGACTGATGGATACGGAGGAGTTTTCGGATAAGATTAAGGTATTATCGGAGAGAAAGGTCAGGAGATTGGGAGTAAGGATGTGATGGTGCCAAATGGGACTCTAAGGGAGGGGAGTGTTCGGCCTGTGGCTTTAAAAGGAGAGGGGGCCGAATGCTTGAAAGGTTCTTTGAGCATTCTCTAGTTTTTATTCTCCCCCTCAAACGGTTTCTCCCTTTTTGTCAAATTTTTGCTAAGCCAAATTCCCTCCATTGCCGAAATTACTATCATTCTTCTTTGCCGAATCTCTACTCTTGCCGAATCTCTACTCTTGCCGAACCCTTGTTGTTGTTCCTCCACCTCAATCGATTGTTATATACTCTTAGTCACGTTGGAAGCCGAATCTTGTTCAGTAGATATCTAAGTGGCAGGATCAAAGGAGAATTTCGGTAAGTGCTTTGTTGAACTTTTTAGTGTGTTTTTTTGAAAGCCGAAGGGCTATCTAACCCCTCCTTGTCGTTAACTTGTATTAACAAGGGTAAGGCTCAACAATCACAAGCGTGGTAGGTAAGGATTGCTAACAAGGTGGTAAGTGTTCTCGACTCAGTCATGGTTTAGTAAATGGCCGAATCTAATGTGGCTCATAGGGGTGACTTATGTGCAATATGGGTCACTTGGTTTTGACGATATAGGTGTTTGGGTGCAGATCTAGAGGATAGTCGCAAATAGTAGTAAATAAAGGGCTACTAGAACGTGAGGCACCCGGTAAGGGTACGGCGAGCTTTCGGTTTTTGATAAGTATGTGTTAAAGCTTTGGTTAGTCGCTAGTAATGTCGAATGTAGGTTCGTGACTAAAGGGTTTGCAGCCGCGAGGTTACCAGGTGTGTACAAACACTACACACATAATATCGGCAATGCCGAAAAGCCGAAAAGCCAGAAGTGGCTATATTGGCCTACCGAACTTTGGGGGCCCAAAATGGCAATGGTTGATATGTGAGCATGAATAATGGATTGGCATGAATGATTGTATGATTGGATCATAATTGAGCCCAATGGGCTATATGACATGAAATGGGCTTTATGAGGACGTAGGCAAGTATGCTAGGGTTAATGGACTTTAGACCTAGTTTGAACAACTCCGAAATTTCATAAGACTTAGTCTAATTAAACATGTTCATGAACAAGTCACTGGGTTAGAGTGTGGCAACGGACATACGCATGTTTAGGATTGGATCTAGGGAGCGATTGGTACTTAAGCGGTCCTAGTGGCCCACCTCCTCTTCTCTGGAATCCTACCTGGTGCGTAGTGTCTGTTCACTTTAGCCGCGAGGACTTGTTGATGGGCCAAAGTTCATAACTAAAACTCGAGATGGACCAAAAACCCCTAGATTTGTAAAATTACTAAAATACCCTTAGATTTGTAAAATTACTAAAATACCCTTAGAATTGTAAAATTACTAAAATTCCCTTAGATTTGTAAAATTACTAAAATACCATTAGATTTGTAAAATTACTAAAATACCCCTATTTAATAAAAGTACCAGAATACCCCTATTTTGCAAATAACCAAAACACCCCTGTTTTCTAAAATTACCAAGATACCCCTATCTTGCCAAATTACCAAAATACCCCTGTGGGGTAGAATTACGAAAATAACCTGGGTGGTGAAATGATGAAAATACCCCTATGTGATGAATACGAGTTTATGGATGTTACTCATGTGTTTGATGCATTCATATGATATTCTGCTTAGGATGCATATGGGTGGGAATTATAGTACGGAGGAAGATTTGAGGATCGCATAGTCGCTTGACGACCATGGATTCTCCGGAGGCTTTAAGCCTATTATATGATCAGAGCCTGGTTGCAAAGCTCGGGCTGTGAAATGGGCCTTAGATTTTGGGTTTTAAAAGTTTTTGGCAGAATTCTTGAAGTGTGGTTCACCGAGCCCTCGACGTCGAGCCAAGTAAGTTTTTTTTTTCTACATTTATTTAAATTACAGAACTGCATAGGTAATGGGCTACTTATCAATAGGCTCTTAGAGACTAAAGCCCGTAGGAACTTTAGCCTGTAGTGGATTCTCGACCATGAAATAACTTTAAAAAGATGTTACTTACATAAGACATGCGCTTAAAACAATGGAAATTACGAACTAATTTCATAAAATTCTTAATTCAGAAATACACAACGATGAGCACTAGAAGAGGTGGAAGAGGCCGCGATAGAGGCCGTGGAAGTGCTAGGGCTGGGTCGTCAGCGTCGGACCATATGCCCAACGTTGGAGTAGGGGAGGCTTCAGCCTCACCAGTAGCTGAAATGGGACCATATGAATGGGCTACCGAAGATGTAGTATCCTAGGCCATGTTAAGAATCTTGGAAAGGGTCGTTGGGCCCAATAATGGTACGAGGAGTCGTGGGTCGATCGTGGAGCGACTCTGAACTAATGGGGCTAAGATTTTCAAAGGAGTAACGGGCGTGGCCCCGAATGTGGAAGAGTATTGGTTGGAACCTACTGAAAGAATAATGGAAAACTTGGATTGCAAGGCTGAACAAAAGTTGAAAGGAGCAATATCCCTACTTAGGGAAGAAGCCTATCAATGGTGGTTGACCGTAAAGGAGGGCAACCAACCGGAGTGGATCACTTGAGAGTTCTTCAAATCGGCATTCCAGGGGAAATACATTGGAACGGCCTATGTGGATGCACAAAGGAAGGAGTTTTTTAGTCTAACTCAGGGAGAAAAGCCAGTAGCAGAGTACGAGGTTGAGTTTCTGCGCCTCAGTCGATATGCCAAGGGGATAGTAGCAACAGAGTATGAAAGATGCGTACGATTCGAGGATGGATTAAGGGATAGCCTTAGGGTACTGATAGCTCCACAGAGGGAACGAGATTTTGCGGTTTTGGTGGAGAAAGAAAAAATAACAGAGGAGGCAAAGAGCACAGAGCACCGCAATCGAGAGAAAGAGATGGGTAAGAACAAGCAGAATATGGAACCTACGGGAGCCAGACAGAGGCCCATGAGAAGGGCCAGAGTGAATGGGCCAGTTAGAGCTGTGGCCCCTGGTGCTACTATTAATAACGGAATACCACTTTGTGCTGAATGTGGGAGAAGGCATCTGGGCCAATGTTGGAGAAGGATGGGAGCATGTTTGGGCTGTGTATCGATGGAGCATAGGGTTAGGCAGTGCCCGAGAAGGCTAGATCAAGAGCGAGTCGATGGTTGAGGTAATTTTCAGCCTCAGAGGGGTGGTCAACAACCACCAAGGGGCCGTGGTCAAGCCAGAGGTGGCAATGGCGTAGGACGAGGACGTGGAGCACCGGGCAGAGGCCCAGGTCAGGCAGAGGCGAGACAGCCAGCGTTGGTTTATGCTGCTCGTAGTAGAGAGGAAGGTGATGCACCAGATATGATAACAGGTACGTTCCTTATTTGTGAGTTACCTTATCTTGCGCTAATAGATGTGGGGTCGACACACTCATACATTACATGAAATAGGACTGAAACTGTAGAGGTTGAGTTTGAAATAGTTGAGAATGAAATGACTGTGTTAAGTCCTTTAGGGCAGTCGGTGAAAGTTAGTAAACTATTTAGGAATGTACCATTGGTGGTTCAAGGAGTTATTTTCCTAGCGGACTTGATGGAATTGCTGTTTGGTGAGTTTGATCTCATCTTAAGCATGGATTGGTTGACGAGGCACCAAGCAACTCTAGATTGTACCATGGAACGGATGGTGTTAAGAACTGTAGAAGGTAGTGACGTGGCAGTGATCAGGGAACGACGTGATTATTTGTCAAATGTGATTTCAGCTTTAAAGGCAGAAAGATTGGTGAGGAAAGGATGTGAAGCTTATGTAGCTTATATCAGTATTTTGGAATCTGGAGGTATTATTGTCAA
Source organism: Gossypium australe (assembly GCA_005393395.2). Lineage (NCBI taxonomy): Eukaryota > Viridiplantae > Streptophyta > Magnoliopsida > Malvales > Malvaceae > Gossypium > Gossypium australe. The sequence continues at coordinate 105,672,952 of CM016614.1, forward strand.
GGATTTGGAAACAGTAAAAGAATTCCATGATGTTTTTCCGGAAGAGTTGCCGGGATTACCTCCTAATAGAGAGGTGAAGTTTGGAATAAAGTTGTTACCGGGTATGTCGCCAGTGTTCATCGCACCTAATAGGATGGCACCGAAAGAACTAGTGGAGTTGAAGGCTCAGATTCAGGAGTTATTGGGTCACGGATTTATTATACCAAGTGTGTCTCCATGGGGAGCATAAGTGTTATTCGTGAAGAAGAAGGATGGGTCCATGAGGATGTGCGTCGATTACAGGTAGTTGAACAAGTTAACCAGTAAGAATAAGTACCCTCTGCCTAGGATAAATGACCTTTTCGATCAACTTAGGGGAGCCTCAGTTTTCTCAAAGATTGATTTGCGTTCAGGGTACCATCAACTGAGCGTTAAGGAAGCCGATATGTATAAGACAGCTTTCAAAACTCGTTATGGACATTACGAGTTTTTGGTAATGCCGTTTGGGTTAACAAACGCACCTACCGCTTTTATGGATCTCATGAACTGGGTTTTTCAACCGTATCTAGACCAGTTCGTAGTAGTCTTCATAGATGACATCTTGGTATACTCAAGAACAGAGGTTGATCACGATGCACACTTACGGATTGTGTTGCAAGTTCTAAGGGAGAAGCAACTTTATGCTAAGTTTAGCAAGTGCGAATTCTGGCTAAAGGAAGTCACTTTCTTAGGACATGTGGTCTCTGCTGAGGGAAGTAAGGTTGACCCTCAGAAGGTGGAAGCGGTGTTGGATTGGAAACGACCCAAGACGGTGTCAGAAATTTGAAGTTTTTTAGGCCTAGCAGGGTACTATAGGCGGTTTGTTGAAGGGTTTTCCCTAATCGCGGCACCATTGACCAAGCTGATTCAGAAGGGGGTGTCGTTTGTGTGGACGGATAAACAGCCAGAAAGCTTTGAGAAGCTTAAGAAGGTCTTAATGGAGGCTCCTGTGTTGATTCAGCCATAGCCCGGAAAGGAGTTTATGGTTTATACGGAAAGGATTTTACAGCTTAGGCTGTGTGTTGATGCAGGAGGGGAAGGTGGTTGCTTATGCATCGCGCCAGCTTAAGACTCAAGAGGGGAATTACCCAACCCACGATTTGGAGTTAGCAGCTGTAGTTTTTGCGCTTAAGATTTGGAGGCATCACTTGTATAGAGAGAAGTGCACCATTTATTCGGATCACAAGAGTCTGAAGTACCTTTTGACTTAGAAGGAGTTGAACTTGAGGCAGTGCAGATGGATTGAGCTGTTAAAGGATTATGATTGCACGATTGATTATCACCCGGGCAAAGCGAATGTGGTGGCTGATGCGCTAAGCCGTAGGGCTATGTTGGATTTGAGGGCAATGTTTGCTCGGTTAAGTCTGTATGATGACAGTAGTTTGTTAGCTGAATTGCAAGTGAAGCCAATGTGGGTTGAGCAGATTAAAGCTAAATAGTCATTGAATGAAACTCTGAGTTCTCGATTCAAGCAAGTTGAGAATGGGGAAACGACGGATTTTGGGATGAATGGTGATGGGTTATTGTGTTTTCGTGGTAGAGTTTGTGTGCCAAGGGACGAAGAGCTAAGGAAGTTTATACTACAGGAAGCGCATAGTAGTTCCTATGCTATGCACCCCAGAGGTAACAAGATGCACCGAGATTTATGAGAGCTTTATTGGTGGTCGGGATTGAAACGCGAGGTTATGGAGTTTGTGGCCAAATGTTTGGTATGTCAACAAGTGAAAGCGGAACATCAGTTGCCATCGGGGTTACTTCAGTCAATTAAGATCCCACAATAGAAGTAGGAGAGGGTTACTATGGATTTCGTTAGTGGGCTACCCTTGACGCCTGCTAAGAAGGACTCTGTGTGGGTCATTGTGAATCGGCTAACTAAGTCTGCCCATTTTATACCGGTCCGCACTGACTACTCACTACAGAAATTGGCAGGGTTGTATGTGGCGAAGATTGTAAGGTTGCTTGGAGTTTCGATCTCGATCATATTGAATAGAGATCCTCATTTTACGTCTCGCTTTTGGAAGAAGCTGCATGAAGCGCTAGGTACGAGGTTGGATTTCAGTACAGCATTTCACCCTCAGACTGATGGTCAGTCGGAAAGAGTAATTCAAGTTTTGGAGGATATGCTGAAAGGGTGTGTAATTAAGTTTTGAGGTAGTTGGGAGGACTACTTGTCGTTAGCTGAATTTGCATATAACAATAGTTATCAGGCAAGTATTGGAATGGCATCATATGAAGCACTGTATGGACGAAGATGTCGTACTCCGACTTGTTGGACTGAGTTGGGTGAGCAACGAGTTTTGGGTCCGGAGTTGGTAGCAGACACCGAAGATAAGGTGAAATTGATTCGGGATCGGTTGAAGGAGGCGGCAGATAGGCAGAAGTCGTATGCTGACCTCAAACGAAGAGAGATTGAATATGCTGTAGGGGACATGGTTTTTCTCAAGGTTTCCCCTTGGAAGAAGGTGTTAAGGTTTGGTCGAAAGGGAAAGTTAAGCCCAAGGTTCATTGGGCCTTATTGAGTATTGAAGCGAATTGGGCCAGTTGCCTATCAGCTGGAGTTGCCTTTTGAATTGAGCCAGTTACACGATGTGTTCCATGTGTCAATGCTAAGGCGTTATCGCTCAGACCCTTCTCACATCGTGTCAGTCAAGGAGATCGAGGTTAGACCAGATCTAACTTTTGAAGAGGAGCCGGTTCAGCTAATTGATCAAGATGTCAAGGTATTAAAAAGGAACTCTGTCCCTTTAGTCAAAGTGCTTTGGCGTAACCATAATGTCGAGGAGGCTACTTGGGAACCTGAGGAGGCAATACGTCGACAATACCCTCACTTGTTTCAATCAGGTAAATTTCGAAGCCGGAATTTTTTTAAGAGGGGTAGTGTTGTAACGCCCCAAAAATCCCAAAACTTTAATTTCTGTGCATTGAAGTTAGTATGTATGTGTAGCGTTTAGAATAATAATATTAAGGTATTATCAGGATTATTTGAAGCCTTAGAGATAGGGAAGACCATTGGGAAAAATTTATTTTTCTTGCTTAGTGGACCCTAGTCTCATGCATGAGGCCTCTTAAGTAGATTAAGAGAAAAATAGGACACAAATGGGCTTGTGGTCCAGTGGAAAGTGGCGTCACTTAGGAGCTATGAGGTAGCGTGTGTGAAAGCTGAAGAGGCCGAAGGTTCGAGCAAGAGGAGCGCATTTTGGAGTTTTTTATTTTACATAGGTGGACGACAAGAGTTGTGTTGGTTTTGTACTCTTGCTGTGGAGAGTTTGTAGTAAGGAGGACTGATGGATGTGAAGGAGTTTTAGGATAAGATTAAGGTATTATCGGAGAGAAAAGTTAGGAGATGAGGAGTAAGGATGTGATGGTGCCGAATGGGACTCTAAGGGAAGGGAGTGTTCGGCCTGTGGCTTTAAAAGGAGAGGGGGCCGAATGCTTGAAAGGTTCTTTGAGCATTCTCTAGTTTTTATTCTCCCCCCTCAAACGGTTTCTCCCTTTTTGTCGAATTTTCGCTAAGCCAAATTCCCTTCATTGCCGAAATTACTATCATCCTTCTTTGTCGAATCTCTACTCTTGCCGAACCCTTGTTGTTGTTCCTCAACCTTAATCGATTGTTATCTACTCTTAGTCACGTTGGAAAGCCGAATCTTGTTCAGTAGATATCTAAGCCGCAGGACCAAAGGAGAATTTCGGTAAGTGCTTAGTTGAACTTTTTAGTGTGTTTTGTTAAAAGCCGAAGGGCTATCTAACCCCTCCTTGTCATTAACTTATATTAACAAGGGTAAGGCTCAACAATCGCAAGCGTGGTAGGTAAGGATTACTAACAAGGTGGTAAGTGTTCTCGACTCAGTCATGGTTTAGTAAATGGCCGAATCGTGGCTCATAGGGGTGACTTATGTGCAATATGGGTCACTTGGTTTTGACGATATAGGTGTTTGGGTGCAGATATAGAGGATAGTCACAAATAGTAGCAAAAGAAGGGCTACTAGAACGTGAGGCACACGGTAAGGGTACGGTGAGGTTTCGATTTTTGATAAGTATGTGTCAAAGCTTTGGTTAATCGCTAGTAATGTCGATTGTAGGTTCATGACTAAAGGGTTTGCAGTACGCGAGGTTACCCGGTGTATACAAACACTACACACACGATATCAGCAATGCCGAAAAGCCGAAAAGCCGAAAGTGGCTAAATGGGCCTACCAAACTTTGGGGTCCCAAAACGGCAATGGTTGATATGTGAGCATGAATAATGAATTGGCATGAATGATTGTATGATTGGATCATAATTGAGCCCAATGGGCTATATGACATGAAATGGGCTTTATGAGGGCATAGGAAAATATGCTAGGGTTAATGGACTTTAGACCTAGTTTGAACAACTCCGAAATTTCATAAGACTTAATCTAATTAAACATGTTCATGAACAAGACATTGGGTTAGAGTGTGGCAACGGACATACGCATGTCTAGGATTGGATTTAGGGAGAGCTTGGTACTTAAGCGGTCCTAGTGGCCCTGTAACACCCCTAACCCGTATCCGTCACCGGATTAGGGTTATGAGGTATTACCAAACTAAACTCAATTCCAGATAGACCTTCATTGGAATTCAAACACAAGCAATGCAATCTTTTATATTTCATATAACATTATAACCTATTAAAGTAAACAATGTACAACAAGTTTTATTACAGGTATTTAATACATGACAATGTCTGAACCACACGACTCAAACATTCATGAAATTTATACCCTTAAAACATATCTCAACTTGTATCATTATAATATAGGTCAGATATAAATCAACACATATATCACATAAACTAATTTTCATTCATTTTACTACCATATGTGTGCACATTAAGCCATTTGAACTATTCATACTATTAAATAATCAAATGTATATGCAAACATTGTAACATTACATCATGACCGAACATACTAGTTCATCTTCCATTTGGATTAGTACCTAAACCATCCTAGAACATTTTCATTTCTTACCAATAGTAATCGAACTTATAAATATATATATATATATATATATATATCCAACCATTGTATACATACTTCATTATAAATATGAATATCACATACCACGATCACTTAAATAAAACATTATTTATTCATACTAGATGCATCCAGCATATAACATTTACCTTATTGCCAAAATACATGCCTTATTTCAATTAATATTTGTAAAGCATGATAGATAAGTAACTCATAAATTCATCTTAGTTGAGATCACACACCAAACATAAACGCATCAACCCTATTTCGCATATAAAATACCAAAGCCAAACTTGTTAAAAATCGAACACATAACATATAAACCATATGATCACCTTTACAAATGACTCAAACCATGACCGAAGTTAAACATCCATTAGGCTTGGATCAAATCATTATAACAAAACATAGAAAATTAAACTAATCCAAGAGAAATAGCCATTTTTGCAAGGCTATACTTATGTACAAGATCAAATATCATTGGTTTCTAAACTTAGTCTAACCTATACATGCCCTTGATTTATGAACTAACTTTATAAGTACCAAAATGGGGTGATAGTGTGGTTGACTCCTCTGACGATCCTCTGAGCCCTTAGCTTTACTGGAATCTATAAAACGAAACAATGAACACACACGAAGTAAGCTTACTAGCTTAGTAAGTCTTAAGCATTATATCATATCGCTCAACCATCCAAGCATGATAAAAAATTAATTCATGACATTAAATATACATGTCTTACTTATAAACTCACCATATCAAAGTATCGTTACCTTACTTAACTTGGTAACTCTCCATTTCATACCAAATACATCAATTGTCGAATATATATAAATAATCACATATCTAGGTGTATAAATATACCTACATGAACATTTTAACCATACTCATGTTTTCGAATTTCCAATAACCACATGGCATATTATATAAACAACTTCACAACCAAGTGTATAACACATTTCTCTCATCATTTTATTTGATCATTATCATAGCATATATATATAACTTTAAAGTATGAAAGTACATACCTTGTTGCAGAATTAACAAATTCATTTTCAAAGCTTAAGCTTACTAGATTTGTTTCATGACCTTATTACTATATAAACGAAGTTCGAAATTGAAACTCACCGGTATAGAACCTGCTAGGCCTTAGCCCGAATCACACACACCGGCACTAGGCCTACTAGACTCAAGGTCCGAGATTTAAACACCGGCATTTAGCCTGCTAGGCAATAAGCCTGAATTATTTCACCGGCACAAGGCCTGCTAGGCTCGAAGCCCGAAATAAATCACTGGCATAAGGCCTGCTAGGCTCGAAGCCCGAATATCAACACAATGAATCATTCCATATACATTACTTAATACTAAAATCACTAACATCACATATATTTCATATTACTTTCACATATCAAATCGAACATGCTTGATCACTTTATATTTAACAAAACAAATTCAATCCATTACTATACTTCACATTCGACAATCCCATATTTTTATCCTTAAAAATTTCAAATTTCAACTTTTACTAGATTCATAAATAATTCTTTGACATATATTTGCTTAAGGACTTACCTCGACTATCGACGGACAACGTAGACCGGCTATTCGATAACCTTCGCCTTTCCCCGATCCAAATCCATTTTTCTTTGTTCTTGATCTGAACACATTAAAATTTAGCTCATTCAAGCACATTTCATCTCAATTTAGTCCCAAAACACATAAATCGGCAAATTACCATTTTACCCCTAATGTTTCACATTTTTATAATTTAATCCCTATTGTACAAAACACAAAATACACAAAATTTCACTACACCACCTAAGGGTTGAATATTCATAAGGACTATACAAGTCCATTTATTTCATTTATTTTGCATTTTAACCCCTCAAAAATTTATTTTTGCAATTTAGCCCTAATTACACAAAATCACCAAAAATCTCAATACAAAACATATTAATCTAACATATATTCTCCATAATTCATCAACTATCATCATAAAACTCATGAACTCATCAATGGCACATTTCAAAATATTCATCAAAATAAAAAATTCAAGCATGGGTCTTGAAGTATTCGAAGCAACGATTTCAAAAACGTAAAAATTATCAAAAACCGAAAGCTAAACATACCTTATTCAAGCTAAAAGATTGCCGAAATTCAAAGCTTTCCCTAAGTCTTTTTCTTTTCTTAGTTTCGGCTATGTCTTAAGAAAGATGAGCATGTTTTTATTATTTTATGATATAAGGTATATTATATTAACTTATTATTAGATTACTAAACTAATCATTACTAAAAATTATTCAAACACATAAACAAATGGGCATAATTGTCTTATGCCGCCCTCTATCCTTTAAAAAGGATAAATTTCAAGTTTAATACATCCCTTTTAAAAGACAACACCAAATTAGCCATTACACATTAAACTATCACATTTATAATTTATTCGATTAAGCCCTTTTTACTTAATTAAGCACACAAACAATCAAATATTCATACGAAACTGTCACACATAAAAATTCACATACAATAAACACAGAAAATAATATTTAAATATTTTTCAGACTCAGATTTGTGGTCCCGAAACCACTGTTCCGATTAGGGTCAAATTCGGACTGTTACAGGCCCACCTCCTCTTCTCTGGAATCCTACCTGGTGCGTAGTGTCTGTTCACTTTAGCCGCGAGGACTTGTTGATAGGCCAAAGTTCATAACTAAATTGTAAAATTACTAAAATACCCCTAGATTTGTAAAATTACTAAAATACCCCTAGATTTGTAAAATTGCTAAAATACCCCTAGATTTGTAAAATTACTAAAATACCCCTAGATTTGTAAAATTGCTAAAATACCCTTAGATTTGTAAAATTACTAAAATACCCTTAGATTTATAAAATTACTAAAATACCATTAGATTTGTAAAATTACTAAAATACCCTTGTTTTGCAAAAGTACCAAAATACCCCTGTTTTGTAAATAACCAAAACACCCCTGTTTTGAAAATTACCGAGATACCCCTATCTTGCCAAATTACCAAAATACCCCTGTAGGGTAGAATTATGAAAATACCTGGGTAGTGAAATGACGAAAATACCCCTATGTGACGAATATGAGTTTCTGGATGTTACTCATGTGTTTGATGCATTCATATGATATTTTACTTAGGATGCATATGAGTGGGAATTATGGTACGGAGGAAGATTTGAGGATCGCATAGTCGCTTGACGACCATGGATCTATAGGATGCTTTAAGCCCATTATATGATTAGCAGCTTTGCTGCAACGTTGAGTAGTGCCGTTGTGAGTGCTGCCTTTGGTGTGTATAGGATAGATGGGTTGATTTAGAAATCCCCACAGGTGCGTAATGGTTGGAAGGGAAATGATGTGTGTAGCGGATGGATTTTTGGGAAGGGTTGTGCATTATCTTGTTGGTATATGATACAGTATGATATGATATGAGGTCATTATGGGCTAAGGCCCAGGACCACCGATTTTGTTAGGGCTTAGGCCAAAGGTTGTACACACTGAGTTTCGAAACTCACACCCTTTTAGTTAATGTTTCAGGTGACCCTAAATAGACGGCTTGGCGTGGGAGAGGACTCGGAAATGGCCACACTATAAGCTGATTAGATGTTTTCAATCTGTTCAAATGAATTTATTTTAAATACTTTGTTTTTCATTAAATTGTAATAAGGCCATGTATCTCCTAATTGACTTTAGATTTTGGGTATTATTATTATTGTTTCAACTATCCAGTTAATAAACTTAAATAAAATTTCTAAAGTTAACATGGTTTTCGAAATAAACATATGAATGTTTTCCTAAAATATGGGCTCTTCATCTTAACTTAACAAGATACAAGGGTTTTGGGCTTTTGGGCTTTAAATGGTTAATTTGTAAAATCATTTTGAAGTGTGCCTTTAATGTGACATTCCAGATTCGGGCCTAACGTCTAGGTCGGGTTTGGGGTGTTACATTGTGTTAGTTATAAATGGATTTGAATATACATGTATCAATGCTATGAATAATTGACGGGTAACGAATCCCATTTGAACCTTAAGAATTCTTAGGATACAAATGACATGTCATTAGGGATTTTATGTTTCAGGTGCTGGTCTTGAATGTCCTACCGATGGCTGAGGTCCTACATTTGTTGAGAATTCTTCACAGCTCGAGTGAGCGACATCGTTTCTGACCCGCAACTCGTGTGAGTAGGCCCATTTCACAGCTCGTGTGAGTACTATTGAAAAGGAAAGGTTACGTTATATGGAAAGGCACATTATGTGTGAGCATTCTCAGGTATCCAATGCAATTCTAAATGGTTCAACGGGTAAGTAAAGGAATGGCATTGTAAGTACAGAATGGGATATTGAATCATGATCTATGAAAAGGCTAATGTAATAAACGATGTGCAAATGAAAATCTACTTATATTATGTTGAATTCATATGTATCATGGATGAGCCTACTAACTTGTGAGTTTGATAGTGCTTTATAGGCTTTTACTAAGCTTATGGTCTTGGTAATGATATTATGCTTATTCTATAGTTTGTACTAAAGAAATGGTAAGTTATGTTTGAGTTTATACGAGCTTACTAAGCACTAGTTGCTTACGTAGTTACTTTCCTTTGTTTTATAAATTATCGAAAGCTCGATCGGTTGGAAGCTTGTTGGGGATCAATCACACTATCCAGCAACCATTTCGATAGTTTTTGAGTATTTTGGCCAAGGTTATAAATGGCATGTATAGGAGCTTTGGTAATGGTAGTTCATGAATGTTTTAATGGTTGATTTGGTATGTATATGCTTTTAAAGTTTATGTTTGGTTTGATGGACTTTTAATGCCTTGTCAAGTTAGGTCATTTTGGCCACTTTTAGGTACTTGAAATACATGATCTTTGTTGGTATGTGTGTGATGATATGCAAATGGTTATAGGTGATGTTATTTGGTAGTTAAGGAGCTAGATTTTTGTGCTTGGAATATGGAAATATTGACTTGTTTTGGTGGTGCCTTTGAATGGCATATTGCTTAGATGAAATAGGATGTTTGAAATGGTATGTTTAAGTGTGTTTGAATGATGTTTAAATCTCTTGAATGTTTGCACAAATAGGATGGTTAGTTTGGTGTGTTTTGGCCTTGAAATGACTTGATTTTAGTGTCAAATAATGGATCACACGGCTTGGACACGGATTGTCACACGGCCGTGTGACACACACAACCTGGCGACATGACTGTGTGTTATTTGTAAATTCCTAGTGTATTAAGTCAATGAGTTACACGCCCTGTAACATGGCCGTGTGTGGCAACTTAGAGAGTTACACGGTCTGCGACGCAATCATGTGATCCAACTCAGTGAGTTACACGTGTAACACCCCTTACCTGCGTTCAACACCAGAACCAGATACGAGGCATTACCGAACATAACTGACTTAAACATACAATATCGGGCTATAAAATTTTGTTCCAACTTAAAACTTTTTCATTCATGTACATAACTTCCATATTACGGGTCTACGAGGCCCTAAACATACATTTGGAATGGTTCGAAACCAAACCAGAAACTTTTAAGCACTTGAAAATTTTTACTTAAAATAGGGTCACACGCCCATGTAGAGGAAAGGACACGCCTGTGTGGAATTTCATATGCCCGTGTTCCACACCCGTGTCAATTTATTTCTCATTTTGAACCTACAGGGGTTTTCACATGGCCGGACACACGCCTGTGTCTTTGGCCTGTGTCTCTCATACGGCCTCGACACTCCCTTGTGCTTTACCTGTGGTCGACACTGACTTATTTTACACAGTTTGTCACATGCCCGTGTCCTTCGACCGTGTGGTGAATTAAATTCCCAATTCATGGTGCAGACTTCACACGACCTGGGCACACACCCATGTCCAAGGCCATGCCTCCCACACGGTCGTGTCTCTGCCCGTGGAGCATACTGACTTGCAAACCTAGCATGCAATGGGACACATGGCCTTTCAACACGCCCATGGGGCTGGCCGTGCGCCCGTGTGTCTACCCGTACGGACATTTATAAGGCTATCTACCAAGCCAAATGCCACCCTATACTGCAATCATACTTACACTGATTCAATCCAACATGTATCAGCACTATAAAGCACTTCTAAGACTCAAAAATCAAGACATCCATACAAGCATATACTTAATTAATTTCATTATCTTTGAATATATATAGGCTAGTGAAGTATCGGCCCAATTCCAATGACCACTTACATAATGAATTTGATAACATAAATAGCCAACACTTTGGCTAACAAATATGACATAACAAAATAATCAAGTTCTATACATGCCATACTCAAGACGAATCTAACTTTGCTATACCAATGTGTAGTCGATAGTGTGATACCGAACTCCGTCGTCCCACGATCCCTGAGTTATCTTGGCAATACTACAAGGAAAAGGGAAATAAATAGCAATATAAAGCTCATAATGTCATCCATCCATGATATTGAATAAAAATACAAAGTATTAAGCACTTTGCCATAACTTACTCGTACTTACTCTTTTCGAATATATACCATTTCACATAACGTAAACATTTCTCGTGAATTACTCATGGGTACCTATACTCACTCAATCACATAGCTTTAGCACCAATCTCATTTCTATTTCAAGCTTAACTATTTATCCCACTAAATCATTTGGGATACTCAAAGATACATGTTCATCGTCATCCACATAAATACAAAGCCAATGCCACATCCCAGATGTGGTCTTACATGGGGTCACCTTGGAGTGCCGATGCCATGTCCCAGATATGGTCTTATACGGGATCTCACATCAATTATCGATGCCATATCCCGGATATGGTCTTATACGATTTTCATATTTAATACCGATGCCATATCACATATATGATCTTATACGGAATCTCAATTCGATGCCGAGGCCATGTCCTGGACATGGTCTTACACGAGACCTTACCCATCTCATGTCTCGATAATAGTATTCTCACATTTATTATAATCCCACTGGGACTTCAAAATCATAGATTTCATCATTTTTCTCATTCAATACCATTACTCAATTTCATAGAAATATATGCATCATTACAATATCAAACATTCTCAAATATATTAGCATGATGTTGAATTTATCATATACAAACTTACCTCGTTTCCAAAATAGGCCACTTGCAGATTTAATCTGATACCTTGGCTTTTCCTCGATCAAGGTTAATCCCTCGTTGTTCTTGATCTATGTAAGAGCAAATTAGCTCATTTAATAACCACACTAATCAACACATCTCAATAATCATACTTTGGCAAAATTACCATTTTGCCCTTAGACTTTTACAAAATGACTATTTTACCCCTAGGCTCGTAAATCGGTTCTAATTGAATTTCTTTCTTTGACGAGCCTAGGTGAACATTTATTACTCTTATGGAAGCCCTCAATACTCATTATTACACACATTTACCACATATTTTTCAACCTTTACAAGAAGGTCCTTTTAGGTGTTTTCATGATAACACCTTTCATAAAAGTTGTTTATCTAACAACTAAGACCCATTTTCTTCCATAAACATGAAGCAAAAACTTAAAAGCTCACATGGAAAAACTCTAAACTTTCAACCATTTTGCAAGGTAGTCTCTTATTTAGCTAGCTTAAGCTTTAGGGGTTTTAAAAGTACAATTGTTATCAAGAAATGATCACTAAAACACTTACTTGCAAGGAGAAGAGTTTGCTGAAATTTTTTAGCTTTACAGCCCCTATTTTGCTTGTATTTTTTGGTGGAGAAGATGGAGAGAAAAGATGATATCTTTTCTTTCTTTATTTTATTTTATTCATCAATTTAATCCACCTACTACACCCTCTTTGACCAATTTTGACTTTTTTGTCCCCCTATGGCAGGCCATGACCTTTGGAAAGGTCTAATTGCACATTAAAGGCCTCCAATTAAAATTTTATGGCTATTAGGCACCTTTAGCTCATAAAATAGAACTTTTGCACCTTTTGCAATTTAGTCCTTTTTTGTGATTAAGCATGCAATCGCTAAAATTAAAACACTAAAATTTTCTTGCACCTATATAATCATGCTATAGGTCATAAAATAACATCAAAATAATTTTATATGACCTCGGATTAGTGGTCTCGAGACCACTGTTCCAACTAGCCCTTAAATCGGGCTATTATAACACGGGTGGAGACACGGGCTGGGACATGGCCGTGTGTCCCTTTGTTCGATTGTTACACGGCCTGGGCTATGTCACAGGGCCTAGCCACATGTCCGTTTGACCCATGTTTTCAAATTTTGCAACTTTTTTCCAAATATTCTATTTTGATTCAAATTAGTCTCGAATTGCTTCTAAGCTATTTTAGGGCTTTGAAGGCTCAATTTAGGGACCAAACGCATATGTTTGATAGATTTATTCAATGTTATGATGTAAATTGTTGTTATGATTGTTCGATAATGTTCTATAACCCTAATCTGGTGACGGAGACGGGTTAGGTGTGTTACAATATGTAAATGAAATCGGTTATTAATCTCTGTTATAGTGGCATAACACATGCTAATTCTATTAAACTATGTTATAGTAGCATAAGCCCCGAAATTGTTAATAAATTTTGTTATAATGGAAATTACCACAAAAATTTGCATTGAAACTGAAATCCTGATGAAATGGAATCTTTTGATAATCTGGATTAATAAAATAAAGCCCTTGTAGCTTAGTGAGTTAATAGGATACGACTAGCATGCCAATAGGGGACGTATGTTGCTACTGTTCTGGTCTTTTGACATTAGCACTATGATGCGTTACTGTGGTGTGTTGGTTGGTTAGTCTCGAGTTTCGACCTATGTCTCTATGTTTACTTAGGGCATAATTAACTAAATTTTTTTTAATGATATTGACAATAAGTTTATGTGTTAAGTACCATTTATGGTATGTATTAAAAATGTGTTAAACTGTAAAAAACTGAATGAAAAAGTAAACCTTTAAGAAATTGATGTAATAAAACATCTAAGCAAATTATGGTCTAATTGAAAACCTTAATGAATTATTAAGGTGAGCTAATAATTGTATAACTCCTTAGAGATGAAAATTGAAAGTTAAGATTCATAAATGAATCAAATGTCAAAACTAGGAACATAATAGAAATTGTTAATAAATCATTAAACCAAGTTGAGGCTTAACTTGCAAACTTAAATGAAAAGATTAAAATAGTAACAATGTAACACCCTGAAATTGGCCTAGTAGGATTGGGCCCAATGGGCCTTGGGCGTAGGAATGTTTAAAATTTTTGAGAACAAGAGAACGACATTAGTGTCAAGTTGGACTTATTAGGAAGGTGATTTTAGAAAGTTACGGGGTTCTATGAAGTTCCGGGTTCAAGTTGGGCCTTAGTAAAATTTTGTGTTTAAGCCTATTAAGGAGAGATAGTAAGTGGCATCAAGGCTTATGGAAACAAAAGAGTAAATTGCTAGCATAAATGAGCAATTGGTAAATAGGATATGATGCCACATGAAGCACCTTGAGGGAAGAGGTTCACATCCCATTGTGTGCAAATTTTGACTATTATTTTTGCACTCTTTCTTTAAGTGTCGGCCAAGCATGTAAATATGGCAAGGTGGACTTTTTATTTTTGGCAAGATGGCTAAGGAGAATAGGAAAGAATGAAGGTGAGGAAAGAAATCAAGAAAAAGGGGAAAGTAAGGGGAACAAGTGGCCTTTTTCAAGGGAAATGTTGTGGAAAGTGTGGGTGGCTAATTTTGATCATTTTGGTCATGTATGTGGACGGATTTGTGTGTTAGGAGGGATAGCCGAATTTTGCTTGGTTTTTTGGTAAAGTTTTAGTGTTGTTTTGGCCAAGATTTCCTTTATGCAACTTTTGTGACATTTTTCTCTTCTCTCCAAATTTCCTTTTTGCCGAATCTTCAACTTTGAGTGTGCATATTCTCTTCTTTTCTTTCTTCTTGTTGCCGAATGTACACCAACCATTGAGACCAAAATTTGTTCTTTCATCTTTCTTGAAAACCAAGCTAGTCAAACATATTTCTTCTTATTTCTTTTCTTTTTCACGAAATCCTTCAAGCATCTCTTTTGTCCTAATTTTTTTTTCACCATAGCCGAATATCAACATACAATTTCCTCCATAACCAAACTTTCATCTTTTCTCTATTTCTTCTTCTCATCCATATTAACATCCATTTCTTGATCAATCGGTAAGTATTCTTCTCAATATTTTATTTTCTTTCTCTTAATGCCGAATCTATGTTTTGGTTCGGGATGGTCATTTTGACCGAGACCATCACCTTATTCTCTCTCAACAAGATCTTTTTCTTCTTCATAGTGATATAGTAGGAGGCCGAACATCATTCTAGCCTTAAGTCAAATAGAGAAATCGGATCCAATATTAATAAGGTAAGGAGTTCTTATGGATTATTGATATTATTCAATATTCGATTGGTTGCTAACGGAGTAATAATTTGAAATAATCGCCTATATGTTTTAGGGACAAATCACTCGATATATTCTACCTTCGGACATAGTGGTAAGTGATTCAAGTGTAAGTGATACGAAATCTTTTGAAAATCCGAGGCTAACTTTTGGTTGGTATTGTTCTAAGTCAACAACGAGTGGTTCTTTAGGAAATCAAAATCAGGTGTGTAATCCCGTACCTTCCGTATACATATCTGAAATGGTGTGTAATCTCACACTTCTCTGAAAGTTTGAATGAAATATTCTGTGAATCGGTTGAAATACCAAAAAAAACCAAAAACTGGCATCCGTGATCACTCGGGCGTACGTATGATCGTAGTGGTAATCGTATTTTGTAATAAAACAGTTTCGGTTAGAAGCAGTGATGTGTTTTTGAAAAATCACGAAAAATAGGAGAAAGGGAATTAGAAAGTGAATAAGATATAAAATTAAATCTTACTGTGTCTATTTTAATATGGAAGAAACGGAGAAGGAAAAGGATTTTTATATTCTGAGATATCTTAATTTTAGTGAGACTGGTTCTGATTGACTTCGTGTTTCCCTGATCTGTCTTGGAAAATTGTATAAAATGGTACAAAGTGAATTATGGGTTATAATTTATATGTATGGATTCCTTAATGAGCCTATTTTCATTAGAAAGAAGTGGAAGCAATATATGAAAACCGTACAGTGAGATATTTAAAATTTAGGTAAGAGAGGTCAGAATCATTGGACAGTGAAACAAGGGAAACTTTAAGGAATACAATGTACTAAATGGTTTAGCCAAAAATTCTGGAAAACTTTAAGTAAGAAGATATATGAGTTTAGTTTCAAGGAAAATTTACGGATTTAGATTTCGAGATTTCTAACTCAAGTTATAGTCAATTTAGTCAGTACGACGCAGATGGACAGTTTTAAATTGTTATGCCCAAATTAGTAGTTAAGTCTGGATTGCGAAATTACCGAATTACCCTTAGTGGGTAAATTACAGAATTACGAAATTTCCCTTACGGGCCAAATCATGGAAATGCCCCTAAAGGGCCGAAATACGAAATTGCTTATGGGCCGAATGGACATTTTGATTAATGGGCCAATCTGATATTTTGCTAAATGGGCCAATCTGATATTTCGCTAAATGGGCCAATATGATATTTTGCTAAATGGGCCAATCTGATATTTTGCTAAATGGGCCAAACCTGATATTTTTCTTAATGGGCCTTTTTGATTAATTGAGATAATGGGCCATAATTTTGTAATAAATATCCGAATAAATTACTGTTGTTATATTGTGATTTGTTATGCATTATATACATGATTTTGCATGGGATGGGATAATATTGAAGAGAAGTTCTGGTGGCTCTGCCACAAATTTGTATAGTGGCAACGCCACGTAAATTCTATTACTCTGGTGGCTCGTCCACAACTAAATTTGCTATAAGTGGCTTAGTGCCTGTGTTTGGTGTGTTGGCGGGGTAGGTTGACTGATGATCACCCACAGGTGTGTTGGTTGGTACGGGTGGTGTGTAGCGAATGGATTATTAGGATTGATTTGGGAATTGCATTTCATACACATGTTATATTTGATACATTATTGTTATTGTAAATGGGCTTAGGCCCAAAATATTGCTAAATGGGTTCGGGCCCAATGGATAACGGTAAGGGGATTTCACACTGAGTTCTTGTAACTCACCCCCCTTTCTCTTAACCCTTGTAGGTAATGCTTGATGATATGGACTTGGGCTATGGATGACTCGAGGGAGGCCATACTTCAGAAATGGTTTATTTGGACTTTAGACTTCTTTCTCATTTATTTTATTTTTTACTATTTTGGGTTAAATATTGTAATAAGGCCTCTGGACTATTTTTATTTTGCTTTATGGTTGGGATGTTTTTATTATTTTTCTTAAATTGTTTAAAAAGGGAATTTTCTGAAAACTTAAATAACGGTTTTCCAAGAATTGATTAACAAATTATTTTCATAACAAACGTTTAGAAATGATTTAACTTGAAAATTCTCTTTCAAATTATCGACGACATTTTCAAAAGTCACAGTTAAAGTTCACTACCTCGATTTTCGACTCATCAATCAAACTCTCAAAAATACTTGTATTTTATCTACGTTTCTGCAATGTTTTCAAAATGCTTCTGCAACGCTATTTCTAAATGTCATATTTTCGTAAATTGTTTATTTCAAATATGTTTTCGCAACCAAAAAGGTTTTTAAAGATAATTACGTTTTCAAGTAGATAACAATTGTTTAAGTGTTTTGGGTTTTGACAAAGAGGCTGTAATTCTCAAACAAGTTTTTAACAATCGCAAAGATGGTTTCCCATGTGACACGTCAGATCCAGGCTTAACTTCTAGGCTGGGTTTGGGGTGCTACAAACATTGTGGCTTAAATAAACTTAAAATGATGATTCATTTAAAGGGATAAAGGTTAATAAAAACTTAGGATAAAACTTGATTATCCATGTTACTTATTGAGCTTTATAGCGCACGCATTAGTTGTTTAAAGCTTGTAGGTACGGACTTGTCGAGAAGTTTCTATGATAGCTAGACAGCATCACATTACCCACCATTCCTTTAAGGTTGTTGTTCAAATGCTAAAGTGTAATTTGTAATAGAATAGTGGCATGTATACTAACCTCATATTGGAAATAAGGTTTGTATCATGCATGGCATAATCATTTTGAAATTTGTTTAACTACAAATGTATTTTGTTTCAATTTGAATGTGTCTATGCCATGTTCATATGCCCAAATGAGTTTGAGTTTTGATTTATAACATTTTGGTTCATGTTGGAATGATATGGTAATGTTTGGGCATGATTTTTTAAGTGTTTTCATCTCAATTTTCAACATAAGGAGCCCAAGGTCTGGTATCTTAGCCAGGGGTATTGCACCCTTTTTGACAAAATCATCCCATGTACAATATAGGGTCTAAGTATTAGTACCTCTGGCCCTAGGTACTGCACCCTCTACCATTTTGGCCCTCCAGTGCCCGAAATTTGTCCCGGCCACCTTTGAACCTCTAAAAAATGTTTCTAAATGGTTTAAAATTGATTTTAAAGTGTTCAAAATGTTTGGAGTTTTTTAATTTTATAATTATTTTTTTTAATTTTAATTATTTGTGAAACCCTTCGACTCCTTCTAGCCGAAAAATCTCGTTTTAAACCAAAAGGCCTTAAATACTTGTTTTATGATTGAAGCAACCTTAAATATGCTTGCAAATGTTAAAAATGATATGATTAAGATTTAATAACTCATGAAATAATTTTTTTCATAAAAGAAATTTTTTGTACAATGCATGAAAGTTTATCAGTAATGCCTCTCAATCGTGCCATACTTCAAGATTAGTGAGGGGTATTACAAGCATGGGCACGTGTTAAGGCTTAACGGTAAGGGCCAATCAACCTCACCTACAAATACCTTTCTTTTATCTTATGGAGGGTTATTTTTTTCTTCAACCACCTCTTCTTATATTCGTACTTTGTCCAATCTCACTTTTAAGTGGTTCTCGACTCATCTTTGCTATGTGAATCGACACCATCCTCCTCCTACCTCTTTTCACCCTCAATTTTTTAATGTAGTGAGCGTGGATGACATGTTTCATCCTAAATAAAACATACCTGAGAATCCCATTGCAAAAAATAACCCCACTATGCAAATTTTTCAGACCAATCAATCCAGCAACCCTCATACAACTTCACGACCTTGCAACCCATACAGTGATATATATGAAAATTGGTACTATTGGTAGCCTAGGTACCATAATATATTCCTTCCACCACCAAATATACAATCTATATTGATCTCCAATGAACATACAATGTAACACCCTTACTCATCCCAACGACCAGAATAGATATGAAAGGTTACTGGAAAACATACAAAGCAATAATCCAATTAATGTTTAAGAAATTCAACTTTAAAATATTTTTCATAAAATTATTGAAACAAGTAAAAGTAGAATTATAAGCTTCAAGAATAATTTAAAACACATTTAAGAACCAATTGCAAGAGATTGGAGATGTCTAGAGCAAAGCACGAGGCTTGGAAGGCTCAAAACGCCCAAAACAATACAGTGGGAGACAATGTGGTGCATGATCTTATGACATTATATAATGTTGTGACGGTGCGAGGGTCGACATCATGCTCTTTATGCACAATTTCGTAACATCAATTTGGATGACATCACGAAATCTCTTTTTGTATGCACAATGTCGTGACGTTATGGGGGATGATGCGACATTGTGGCAAAGCACCTTAAAAACACCTTAAAGTGCATTAAAACACTTATTAATAATAGCACAGCATTCTGAAGGGGACTTCAAATATATCCAAAACACTCTGAAAAATTAAACCAACCCTTCAACGATGATGAATAGTATATGAGTAAACACACATAATGTAACACCCTCACCTAATCAGATCGCCAAACTCAAGTTACGTGATACTACTACAGTTACCAAAATAAGTTACATTCAAACTATAGTTCAAAATTCAATTACATATTAATTCATGTCATAAAGTGAAATACAAACAAGATTTAGTCTAAATCGAGCTTACGAAAGCTCTAAAGTTAACCTGAGCATGAAAAAGGACTATACTGAAAATGTTCAAAACCTAAGTATAGGTATCGATACCAAAATTCAAGTTTTGAAAATTTCCAATATAGTCCATTTTCATGATTGGGTTAATTTCAGAGCTTTCATAAGTTTGATTTAGACTAGATTTTGTTTGTATTTCACTTTATGACACGAATTAATATTTAATTGAATTTTGAATTATAGTTTGAATGTGATATGTTCTGGTAACTGCAATAAAATTTCGTAACTCGAGTCCGGCGACTGGACTGGGTGAAGGGTGTTATAACTAAAAATCGGACAATTATATGACCACTAAATATGAGTATATCTACTCTTCTTGTAACAACCCGATTTTAGGGCTAGTCAGAATAGTGGTTTCAGAACCACTAATTCGAGGACAAAGCAAAATAAATCTGCACGGACAAGGGACATGGGCGTGTGTGATAACACTGCCTGCCCACACGGGCGTGTTCCTTTTCACACGAGCGTGTGGCCCTGTTTTTAATAACATTTTCTAATGTTTTTTCGAGGAACTTGAATTGATCTCGAAATGTTTCTAAGATGTGTTTTAGGCCTCGTAGGCCTATATTAAGGTTATTAAGAGGGAGTTTGAAAAGTTTTAAATTTGAACGGACTTTTATGATTCAGAATTGTATGTATGCATGAGTTCACGTTAGGTAATGCCTCGTACCCTGTTCCAGTGTCAGATATGGGTAAGGAGTGTTACATTTAGTGGTATCAAAGCTACGGTTTAGTCGATTCTCGGACTAACATAGCGTATGCATGAGTCTAGCCATACATGCCATACGTATGAGTATTTACATAATGATAGTGTGACGACTCCTGACGATTTAAATTATGTTTTCATATAGTAAATAGATCCCGACTGAGCTGTTGTTGATGATGCTGCTAGTAATGCGCCGGCTCCCACGCAAGGGACAGTGCCAGTAGAAAGTGGACCCGAGACTTTGGGTCAAGGAGAGGAGGCTCGGGAAGCCTTCCTACATATGATGAGTAATTGGTATAATAAGTTTGTTCGAGCAAATCCTAATGCTCAACCCCCTCCACCCCCACCTATTCCTCAGCCTACCCTTGTAGCTCCCGAAGTTGTAGAGGTAGTTAGGAGGGAAAAGCCCCTAGTTGATAGAATTCGAAAGCAAGGAGTTGAGGAATTTTGAGCTAGTAAAGATGATGACCCAGAGAGGGCAGAGTTCTTGTTAGAAAATACCATTAGGGTATTCAATGAGTTGTCTTACACACCTGAGGAGTGCATGAAGCGTGTCGTGTCTCTCTTAAGAGATCCGACCTATCAGTGGTGGAACACCCTTGTGTCGGTTGTACCAAAGGAGAGTTATCTGGGAATTTTTCCAAGAAGAGTTCCAAAAGAAGAATATTAGCCAAAAGTTCATCGACCAGAAAAGAAAGGACTTCCTAGAGCTAAAGCAAGGTCAATGACAGTAACTGAATATGAGCGTGAGTTCGTAAGGCTTAGTAAATACGCTCGGCAATGCGTATCCACTAAAGTCATTATGTGTAAAAGGTTCGAGGATGAGTGAAATGAAGATGTCCACTTATTTGTGGGTGTCTTGGAACTAAAGTAATTTGTTGTGTTAGTAGATAGAGCTTGTAAGGCCGAGGAGTTGGTTAAAGAGAAAAGAAAGGCTGAAATCAAGTCTCATGACTTAAAGAAGAGAAAATTGGGCAAGTCATATCAATCCTCATCCAAGAAATCAAGAGAGTTTACTACTCGATCAGCCACTTCAGCTGGATTTTCAATCAGAAGTAAGGGTAAACAGTACTTGAGGTCTAAACCTCAGACCACTTCAGTTGCTAGTATTGGTAATGCTCGACCAAGTAGACAGGAATGTCCTCAATGTGGCAGACGTCATCCTGATGAGTATCGAGCAAATGAGAGATCTTGTTTCAATAGATCATTTTATTAGTGATTGCCCCGAAATGGGCGAGAAAGAGAAATCTCAGAGTGCAAGATCGGGAAATACTGCTAAGGGAAGGTCACAGAGAAATCCAGAAAATAGAACGAGTAGCAAGAATACATCTAGAGATGGGACTGCAAGATCTTAGGGTGGAGCGCTTGCGAGGACTTACGCCATTCACGCTCACAAAGAGGCGTCCTCCCCTAACATGATCATGGGTACTTTTTCTCTTTATGATACTCATATTGTAGCTTTAATTGACCCGGGATCTACCTACTCATATGTTTGCATGAAATTAGTATCTAGTATGAACATGCCTATACAGTTTACAGAATTTGTGATAAGAGTGTCAAATCCCCTGGGCAAATGTGTGCTAGTTGATAAAGTATGCAAAGATTGACCTTTGAGGATTAGAGGTCATTACTTTTCGGCTAATCTCATGTTATTTCTGTTCGATGAATTTGATGTAATCCTTGGTATAGATTGGTTAACTACTCATGATGTGATTGTAACACCCCTTGCCCTTACTCTACGCCGGAATCGGGTACGAGGCGTTACCGTACTTAACTTGCACTATCAAACAACTTTGGGCTATCAAATTCGTTTCAAATTAAAACTTTTCCATTCATATGTCTTTCATCCTTATAATGGACCTACGAGGCCTTAAACATGCTTCCAAAAGGTTTCGAAGATAATTTGGAAACTTTTACGCATTTAAGAAAATTTTACCTAAATAGGGGCCGCACGTCCGTGGGAGAGATGACACACCCGTGTATCATCTCACACGCCCGTGTTCGACGCCCATGGTCGACACTGACTAATTTTTCACAGCCTCAACAAGCCCTTGGCCTTGGCCCGTGTGCCAAACCTCGGCATTCTGTCTTATCCACACGACCTACACACACATCCATGTGCTCCAGCCGCGTGGCGATTTAAATTCCAAGTGCAAGGTGCAGACTTCTCACGGCCTAGGTATACGCCCATGTGCTAGCCGTGCCTCCCACACGGTCTAGACATACACCCGTGTGTCTACCCATGTGGACAATTAGCAGGCTATCTACCAAGCCCTTTGCACCCCTCTAGCTCATATCACATGAATCCATTCAACATACTAATAAACAACTCATAATTATAATATGAACTTCCATGAATAACTTCATATTTTCATAAATGATAAAGTGAGTCATCAACTATGGCATTATACAAAATGGATATCTTAATAAGGGGGCCAACACATTTTGGCCAAAATAAAAAAATAATCTAACTAGTCTAGCCCCTATACATGCCATAAACAAAATCACTAAGTCTAGATATACCGAGATGAGCTGATAGTGTGGGCGAAATAGGTGCCGCTCTCGGAACTAATTCAATTCCAAACTCGACCTCTCTAATTGGGGGTAATTCGGGTAACTCTTCCGGGAATACATCCGAATACTCACATACAACCGGCACTGTTTCAATCTTTACTTCGGACTCTTGAGTATTTAACACGAAAGCGAGATAAGACTCGTACCCTTTTCTCAATATTTCTCAGCCACCATGAAAGAAATCATCACTGAAGAACTATTAGACCCACCTGATTCAACCCGAATAACATCTCCATTTTCACCTTTCAATTCAATAAATTTACTACCACATTTCACTAAAACACTATGGGTAGTCAACCAATCCATACCAAGAATCAAATTAAATTCATCAAACGGCAACAACATAAGGTTTGCCGAAAAACAATGACCCCTAATTGTCAAAGGACAATTTTTACACACCTTGTCAACTAACACATGTTTACCTAACGGGTTTGACACCTTTACCACAAATTTCGTAAACTCAACAGTCATACTTAAACTAGATGCCAATCTCATACAAATATAAGAATGGGTAGACCCCAGGTCAATCAAAGTAATAACAAAGGTGTCATGAAGAGAAAAAGTACCCGTTATTACATCTGGCGATGATGCCTCTTCTCGAGCGCGGATAGCATAAGTCCTTACTGGCGCCTGACCCTCTGACCTCACAGTAGAATCTCGTGATGCAACTCTACCACTAGTCCCACCTCTCGGGTTCTTTTGTGGCCTACCCCTAGAGGCTACACTGCTTGATCTTATCTCTTGCTCCCTCTCCTTGTCATCCCTCTCAGGGAAGTTTCGGATGAAATGGTCGGGGGATCCACACTTATAACAATTTTGATTGCTTCCCTAACACTCCCCAGTATGATGTCTGCCACAACTTAGGCACTCCGGTTTGGACTTTGGATTGCCCACACTTGCCATCGAGGTGGCCTGAACTCTTAAACCTGAGTACGTGTTGCCTCGCTCTCTTTGCGAATACCTGACTGATGTAGTCGTCTGAAGGTTCACTTCCTTGGACCTCTTTGACTGAGGTTGGTAGGATTTGCTCATTGGCCTTTTTCTTGCGTCCCAAGCCTCACTCACGGCTTTCCTCATTTCCTTACTCAATTCTTCGGCCTTACTGGCCCTATCCACCAATACCACAAATTCTTTTAACTCTAAAATCCCGACTAGAAGTCTGACATCTTCATTCAATCCATCTTCAAACCTCTTGCATAAAATGGCTTCTGTAGACACGCACTCTTGCGCATACTTGCTGAGCCTAACAAACTCGCACTCATATTCTGCCACAGTCATTTTCCCTTGCTTTAACTCAAGGAATTCCTTTCGTTTCTGGTCCACAAACCGTTGACTTATATACTTCTTTCCGAACTCTTCCAAAAAGAAGTCCCACGTCACTCTCTCCTTCGGAACCACTGATGTCAACATTTTCCACCAATGGTATGCCGAGTCCCTTAGCAAGGACACGGAACACTTTAAACTCTCCTCAGGTGTACATGAGAGTTCATCAAATACTCTCAATGAGTTCTCAAGCCAGAACTCTGCCCTTTCAGGGTCATCATCTATATTAGCTTGAAAGTCCTCAGCCCCTTGCTTCCAGATTTTGTCTACCGGGGGCTTAATTGTCCTCACTAGTTCTATACCTTGGGGAGCCACAGGAATTGACTGTGGTATAAAAGGGGGTAGAGGAAGTTGAGTATTAGGGTTTACTCGTACATATTCCGTGTACCAGTTACTCATCATTTGGAGAAAGGCTTCCCGAGCCTCTTCTCCTTGACCCCTAGCCTCGGGTCCACTCTGCACTGGCGCGGTCCCTTGTGCGAGAGCGAGCGCATTACTAGCTGTGTCATCAGCAGCTGATTGATTGAGATCCACATACTACATTAAAACAAAGTTTAGAATTATCAAAAACCACCACACTATCATTATACGCTTATGGCATGTATAGCTAGACTCTTACACACGCTACTAAACCATAGCTCTGATACCACTAAATGTAACACCCCTTGCCCTTACTCTACTCTGGAATCGGGTATGAGGCATTACCATACTTAACTTGCACTATCAAACAACTTTGGGCTATCAAACTTGTTTCAAATTAAAACTTTTCCATTCATATGTCTTTCATCCTTATAATGGACCTACGAGGCCTTAAACATGCTTCCAAAAGGTTTTGAAGATAATTTGGAAACTTTTACGCACTTAAGAAAATTTTACCAAAATAAGGGTCGCACGCTTGTGGGGGAGATGACACACACGTTTATCATCTCACACGCCCGTGTTCGACGCCCGTGGTCGACACTGGCTAATTTCGCACGGCCTCGACACGACCGTGGCCCTGACCCGTGCGCCAAACCTTGGCATTCTGTCTTATCCACACGGCCTATACACACGTCCGTGTGCTCCAGCTGCATGGCGATTTAAATTCCAAGCGCAAGGTGCAGACTTCACACGGCCTAGGTATACGCCCATGTGCTAGCCGTGCCTCCCACACGGTCTAGACACACGCCCGTGTGTCTACCCATGTAGACAATTAGCAGACTATCTACCAAGCCCTTTGTACCCCTCTAGCTCACATCACATGAATCCATTCAACATACTAATAAACAACTCATAATTATAATATGAACTTCCATGAATAACTTCATATTTTCATAAATGATAAAGTGGGCCATCAACCATGGCATTATACAAAATGGATATCTTAATAAGGGGGCCAACACATTTTGGCCAAAATAAAAAAATAATATAACTAGTCTAGCCCCTATACATGCCATAAACAAAATCACTAAGTCTAGATATACCGAGATGAGCTGATAGTGTGGGCGATCTTCTAATTTTCGACGTATTCCGGCTCTGCTCTTAAACTCTATAAAACAAGGGAAAAAGGGGTGTAAGCTTTAAGCTTAGTAAGTTTACATGTAAACAATATAACATTCTAGTATATGCTAAACAATTATATAGCAATACATACTAAACAAGAAACAATCCACATTCATAATCATGCTTACTCATTCCTCCCATTTCCACATTCCAACCATGTCACAAGATCAATGTATACATTCATTAGCATAACTCCCTGCACTTAGCACCACAATGTCACATAATACAACACATCACAATCTATTGATCAACTACTCAAGATCAATTTCTCGGTGGTTTCGCACTTAGCCCACAATCAGATTTATTTGGGGTGGTATCACACATAGCCCACCAAGAGGTTAGTTACAGTGGTATCGCACATAGCCCACCAAATGATAAATAGATGATGGTATCACACATAGCCCATCATAATTAAGTATTAAGGTGGTATTGCACTTAGCCCACCATCAAGCATTAATATAACACACTTACATATCTATCCATCATTCATACTAGAGTTATTCAATAACTACCACCATAAACCTACTTGAATCATACATGTTCTCAATTGTACTATACACTAGTTAACAACAACAATGTGTATATATATAAAATGCATTGTTTACACATAAACTTACCTCGGTGCAAAATGCGTCAACTAACGGTTTAATTCGTGACCTTGACTTTTCCCTGGTAAAGGTTAATTTCGCGCTCTTCTTGATCTATAACAATAAGATTCACTCATTTAGATCATTCTATGATCATAATGCATAAATTTCTACACTCGGGCAAAAATGACCATTTTGCCCTTGCACTATAGAAAATTACAATTTTGCCCCTAGACTTGTAAATCATTTTTCAACACACTTTATCAATAAATAAGCCTAGCTGAACATTTATTTCTCTTACAACTACTCACCATTCCAACCATTTCATGCATTTATGACACAAATTCATTCTTTGCATTTAAGTCCTATTTTAGTGTTTTCATGCTAACACCTTTCACAAAAGTTGATTCTTATCTTCCTAACCTTCATTTTCTTCCATAAAAACTAAGCTAACCACATATACTCTCTCATGGCAAGCCCCTAGACTTTCAACCATATTACAAATTAGTCCCCTCATTAGCTAGCTTAAACTTTGGGGGCTCCAAAAGTGTAAAAATCATTAAGTAAAACCTCAAAAATCACTTACTTACTAGGGAATATGTTGGATGAAAGTTTGAGCTTCAAAACCCTTGTTTTCTCTTCAAAGTTTTGGTGGGAAGAAGTAGGAATAGTGAAAATAAGATAACATCTTTATTCATATTATTTTATTCATTTTTATCACCTAATATCCACCAAATTTGACCAACATTAAAATCTTGTCTCCCTAGCTCCTATATGGTCGGCCATCACTAGATAAATGACCTAATTGCACTTTAAAAACCTCCAATTTACATTCTATAGCTATTAGGTACCCCTATCTTATAAAATAGAACTTTCGCACTTTATGCGATTTAGTCCTTTTTCACAATTAAGCATGCTATCACTCAAATTAATGCACCAAAATTTTCACATAGCCTTATGATAATACCATAACACATAAAATAACATCAAAATAATTTTTCTTAACTTTGGTTTAGCAGTTTCGAAACCACTATTCTGACTAGCCCCTAAATCGGGCTGTTACAGTGATAGTAAATTGTGGAAGGAAAATTATTGAATTAAAATGTGAAAATGGGGATATTCTTTGTGTTGAATCAGATGAACAGGACAAGTTGCCTATAGTGATTTCTTATATGTCTACTCGAAAATATGTAAGAAAAGGATTTGAAGCTTATCTTGCCTTCGTGATGAATGCTAAAGAGACTGAGTTAAGAATTGAATCAGTGCCGATAGTATGCGAGTACCCAGTTGTGTTTTCAGAAAAATTGCCCGGGTTACCTCCGGTTAGAGAGATTGAATTCGGGATTGAGTTAGCTTCTAGTACTGCGCCTATTTCAATTGCTCCGTATAGGATGGCTCCAACCGAGTTGAAAGAATTGAAGGCAAGTTACAAGAGTTAACAGATAAAGGCTTTGCAAGACCAAGCTATTCTCCATGGGGTGCTCTAGCTCTATTTGTGAAAAAGAAAGATGGTTCCATGAGGTTATGTATAGACTATAGGCAGCTTAATAAGGTGACCATAAAGAATCAGTACCCCTTGCCAAGGATCGATGATTTGTTTGATCAATTGAAGGGAGCCACTATGTTTTCCAAGATAGACTTCAGGTCTGGATATTATCAGTTAAGAGTTAAAGATGCGGATGTGCTGAAAACCGCATTTCGGATAAGGTTTGGACACTATGAATTTTTGGTCATGCCTTTCGGGTTTACAAATGCCCCTGCAGTGTTCATGGATTTGATGAATCGTATTTTTCATCCGTACTTGGATAAATTTGTTGTTGTTTTTATTGACGACATACTGATTTACTCTCGTGATGAGAACGAGCATGTTGAGCACTTGAGGACAGTTTTAAAAATTTTATGAGATAATCAGTTATATGCCAAGTTTAGTAAGAGTGAATTTTGGCTTAAGGAAGTCAGATTTTTGGGGCACATTGTTTCGGGTGACTGTATTCGAGTTAACCTGAGTAAGATTTCAGTGATTGTTGAATGGAAACCGCCAAGGAATGTAACAGAGGTTAGGAGTTTTCTAGGCCTAGCGGGCTGTTACAGGCGATTTGTCAAGGGATTTTCTTTGATAGCTACTCCGATTAGGAGGCTATTACAAAAAGGTGTAAAGTTTGAATGGACAGAAAAATGCCAACATAGTTTTGAGAAACTAAAGGCATTATTGACTGAGGCTCTAGTTTTAGTACAACCTGAGTCAAGAAAGGAATTTGTGGTCTACAGTGATGCATCCTTGAATGGATTGGGTTGTGTACTCATGCAAGTAGACAAGGTGATAGCATATGCCTCTAGAAAGTTAAAGCCGCATGAGAAGAATTACGCGACACATGATTTGGAATTAGCCGCTACTGTATTTGCATTGAAGATATGGGGACACCATTTGTATGGTGAGAAATGTCAGATATTCATTGATCATAAGAGCCTAAAGTACTTGATGACTCAAAAGGAATTGAATCTAAGGCAGAGAAGATGGTTAGAGTTGATAAAAGATTACGAGCTAGTGATTGACTACCATCCGGGAAAGGCGAACATGGTCGCCGATGCCTTGAGTAAGAAATCCTTGTTTGCACTGAGAGCCATGAATACACGGATGGCTTTGTCTAATGATGGTTCAATTCTAGCTGAGTTAAGAGCTAGACCGATATTTCTCCAAGAGAGTTGTGAAGCTCAGAAAGGCGACAGCGATTTACAGGCCAAGAGAGTTCAGTGTGAGTCGGGTGTTGAGTCAGACTTTTGGATTAATTTTGAAGGATGTCTAATGTTTCAAGATAGGGTCTGTGTACCCAGAGATGATGAACTTATTCAGAAAATTTTACTCGAAGCACATAGTGGATGTTTATCTGTACATCCAGGCAGCACAAAGATGTATAATGACTTGAAGAAATGGTATTAGTGGTCGAGTACGAAGAAAGATATTTCCGAGTTTGTATCGAGATGCTTAATTTTTCAGCAAGTGAAGGCTGAACACCAAGTACCTTCGGGTCTACTTCAGCCTATTATGGTTCCTGAGTGGAAATTGGACCGTATTACTATGGACTTTGTGACGGGTTTGCCCGTGACACCAAAAAAGAAGGATGCCTTATGGGTTGTGGTTGATAGACTCACAAAGTCAGCTCACTTTATACTGATATGTATTGACTATTCACTTGATAAGTTGGCGGATTTGTATGTGTCAAAAAATTGTGAAATTACATGGAGTGCCGTTGTCAATTATTTCAGATAGATATCTGAGATTTACGTCATGGTTTTGGAAGAAGTTGAAAGAGGCCTTAGGCATAAAATTGAGCTTTAGTACAGCTTTCCATCCGAAAACCGACGGACAGTCGAAGAGGGTCATACAGATAATCGAAGACATGCTCCAATGTTGTGTTTTAGAATTTCAATGTAATTGGGAAAAGTGCTAACCATTAGTGGAATTTGCCTATAATAACAGTTACCAGTCGAGTTTGAGAATGGTACCTTATGAGGCATTATATGGGCGTAAGTGCCGAACACCCCTATATTGGACCAAACTCAGAGAGAATTAGATTCACGGGGTCGATTTGGTCAGAGAAACCGAAGAGAAGGTAAAAGTGATACATGAGTGTTTAAAAGCTGCTTCTGATAGACAAAAGTCCTATGCAGATTTGAAACGGAAAGAGATTGAGTTTCAAGTCGGTGATAAAGTGTTTCTAAAAGTATCACCATGGAAGAAAGTTCTTAGATTTGGCCGGAAAGGCAAATTGAGTCCGCGCTTTATCAGACCGTATAAGATTACCGAGAGGATAGGGCCGGTAGCTTATCGATTGGCTTTGCCATCTGAATTGGAAAAGATTCATGATGTATTTCACGTATCTATGTTGTGTCCTTACCGATCAGACCCTTCACATGTGATTGTGCCAACAGAGGTTGAAATTCAACCGGACATAACTTATGGTGAAGAATCGGTTAAGATTTTGGCAGGAGAAGTCAAACAGTTAAGAAATAAAAGTATAGCTCTTGTGAAAGTACTATGGCAAAGACATGGGGTAGAAGAGGCTACATGGGAGCCCGAGGAGGCTATGAGAAACCAATATCCCAACCTTTTTACCGGTAAGACTTTCGGGGACGAAAATCCCTAAGGGGGAGAATTGTAACAGCTCGATTTTGGGGCTAATCAGAACAGTGGTTTCAGAATCACTAATCTGAGGTCAAAGAAAATTATTTTAATATTATTCTCTAAGTTATAGCATGATTATATGAGTGCATAGAAATTTTGGTGCATTAATTTTGGTGATTGCATGCTTAATTATGAAAAACGAACTAAATCACATAAAGTGCGAAAGTTTTATTTTACAAGCTAGAGGTGCCAAATAGCTATAGAATTTTAATTGAAGGTCCCTAATGTGCAATTAGACCTTTTTTAGGGTGATGGTCGGCCATAGGGACAAGAAAATTTAAATTGGTCAAGGTTTGGTGGATTAGGTGACTTAATTGAATAAAAGAGAATAAAATAAAAGAAAGGCTATCATCTTTTTCATTCTCCTTCTTCTTCCACCAAAATTATCAGCCAAAGAGGGGTTCTGGAGCTTAAAATTTTCAGCAACTTCTCATCCTTGGAAGTAAGTCATTTTGATGATCATTTTTGATGATTTTTGTGTTTTTGGAACCCCTAAAGCTTAGTCTAGCTAATGAGGGGACTATTTTGCAAAATGGTTAAGATTCTAGGGTTTTTCCATTTGAGTATTCATGTTGATTTCTGAAATTTAATGGAAGAAAATGAATCTTAGTTGTTAAATAAACAACTTATATGAAGGGAGTCTCCATGAAAACACCTAAAAGGACCTTTTTGTAAAGGTTGTAAAATAGGTGGTAAATGTGTGAAATAATTGATATTGTGAGTTGCTATAAGAGTAATAAATGTTCAGCTAGGCTTGTTAAAGGAGGAAACTTGATTAGAATCAATTTACGAGCCTAGGGGCAAAACCGTAATTTTATAGAAGTTTAAGGGCAAAACAGTAATTTTGCCAAAGTACGACTTTTGAAATGTCTTGATCAATGTAGTGATTAAATGAGTGACTTTGTTATTATAGATCAAGAAGAACGTTGAATTAACCTTGACTGAGGAAAAGGCAAGGTTTCGGATTAGAATTGCAAATTGGCACATTTTGGTACTGAGGTAAGTTTGTGTGTAATAAATTCAACATCATGCTAGTATGTTTTAAAATGCTTGACATTCGTGAACATATATATTATTTCTATGAAATTTATCAATGATGTTTCAACGAGAAAATGATGAAAATTTATGATGTTGAAGTCCCGGTTGGACTTTAGGAAGTGAGAGGATACCGTCATCAAGACATGAGATTTGTAAGGTCCCATACAAGACCATGTCTGGGACATGGCCTTGGCACCGAATTGAGATCCCTTAAAAGATCATATATGGGATATGGAATCGGCATCGAATATGAAAATCGTGTAAGACCATGTCGGGGACATGGCATCAGTATACAATCTCGCATAAGGTCATATCTGGGATATGGCATCGGCATCGATATGTGATCCCATGTAAGACCATATCTGGTATATGGCATTGGCATCATATTTTTTGTTTGATGATTATTGTGTATCCTCAATTATTCCAAGTGGTTCAACGGGATAAAGAGTTAAGTTTATGTTGAAGATGAGACTAGTGCTAAAGCCATGTGATGAAGTGATACAGGTACATGTGAGTAATTTACGAGAAATGTGTTCGATATGTGATTGGTAAGAGTAAGCATGAGTAAGTTATGGCAATGTGCTTAAGAAATTGTGGTATTACTCAATTCAATGAATGAATGATATCATAAGCCATTATGTTGCTATTTATTTCATGCAAGCTTACTAAGCTTTATGCTTACCCCCTCTCTTTTCCATTCTCCTTGTAGTATTGCTAGGCTAGCTCGATGATCATTGGACGTTGGAGCTCGGTTCACACTATCAAGCTATTCTTTTGGTATAGTGAAGTTTAATTATTTTGAGTATGGCATGTATAGGATTTGATCATTTTGTGATATTTCATATTGGTTAGCCAAAGTGTTGGCTATTAAGGTTAATTATTCATTTTGTAAATGGTCATTGAATTCGGCCAAAACTAGCCAAGCTATATTTATTCAATGATGATGAAATTCATGAAGTGTAAGTCAATGCAATTGAATGAGTAACATGTGAAATTTATATATGCATGATGAAGTAGTGAATATTAGAGGTGTTTTATGGTCATGCTATGTGCTTCTTTTCAAGGTGGCAAAGGGCTTGGAAAATAGCATTGTATTTGTCCACACGGGTAGACACACGAAAGTGTGTCTAGGCCGTGTGTGACACATGGTCTGCCCCATGGGCATGTGGTTTGGCCGTGTGTCCCCCTGCATTCTAAGTTGGCAAAACAGAATGCCCAGTAGTAACCACACGGGCTGAGACACGACCATGTGTCTCAATCGTGTGAGAGACACGGCCTTAGGACATGGGTATGTGCCTAGGCCATGTGAAGTCTGCACCTGAAAATAGGAATTTAATTTGCCACACGGTCTAAGGATACGGGCATATGCCTTGGCCGTGTGACCTTTTGGAGATGATGACGTCAGAAACAGAATGTCAAGGTTTTCGCACACGGGCTAAGACACGGGCATGTCATGGCCGTGTGAAGGACACGGGCCGTAAACACAGACGTGTGTCAGACCGTGTGAAAACCCTTGTAGGTTCGAATTAAAAAATAAATTCGCACGGACAAGGGACATGGGCGTGTGTGATAACATGGCCTGCCCACACAGGTGTGTTTCTTTTCACACGGGCGTGTGGCCCTATTTTTAATAACATTTTCTAATGTTTTTCCAAGGAACTTGAATTGATCTCGAAATGTTTCTAAGATGTGTTTTAGGCCTCGTAGGCCTATATTAAGGTTATTAATAGGGAGTTTGAAAAGTTTTAAATTTGAACGGACTTTTATGATTCGGAATTGTATGTATGCATTAGTTTAAGTTAGGTAATGCCTCATACCCTGTTCCGGTGTCCAATACGGGTAAGGGGTGTTACACTTCTCCTTTCTCTTTATTTTTATCTGTATGGTTGTTGGGTTTAAATTATACTAAAAAAAGGGATAACAAATTGCTATTTTATATGGAATTGAAAGTGAATGTATTTTAAATATTTGAGGAAAAATGTAACCAAATTATCGATTTGTAATAATTTCATGAGGTTTTGAAGTGTTTACTGCGAATTAATATTTGGTTTAAGTTTTTTTTTTAATTATTGAAATATATGATTTATAGGAGAAAATAGATTTGGGAGTATTTATAAAGAAATTTGAGAGAGCCAGAGTGCGAGAAATTAATTATAGATAATAAGGATAATATATAATTAAATAACTAAAATTTTATCTGATTTAAATTGAATGGATAAATTAACTTTTTCAATTTTATATTTATAGAAATGATTTTTTTAATATAAAAAATTTTAAATTTGAAAATTTTAATTTAAATAAATTAACTTATATAAATTAACCTATAAAAATATTTGAAAAAGCTAATGTAAATTTAAAAAATTAATTTAAATTTAATAGAGAAATTAAAATTAAAATTTTATATTTATCTAATGAATTTTTAAATATCAAATATTTCATCCATTGAATTTATTTAATTTAAATTTAAAAAAGTGAATTTAAATAAATTAACTAACAAAAAAACTTGAAAAAGATAATCTAAGTGTGAAAAAGTTACTATTGCGTCAATTGTCATCATTATATACTTTTTTAGCTTGTTATATTATAATATATATATATACACACGATGTAGTTGGAGAATTACATAATTAAAAAAATGTGTTAACACAAAGAAATTGTTATAAACTGATTCCAATTTTGCAAAATCCCAAAAAAAAAATACTATCAAAACAACTAAATATTTATAATTAGGGAGGAATCCAATTACACCAGTGTAAATACAAAATAAAAAATAGTTTTACACTTTTTCGTATCTTTTTGTGCAAATAATATTTTAATGGTCCAATTCCATTGAATTTAATATTTTATTCTTATAGATCATGCATGTCAAATTTGATGTAAACTAAAAATTTCTAACTATTTGTTTTATGTAAAAGTTATTCAACCATTAAATATATATTTTAGATCAATATGACAAAGATATTGGATCGGTGAGAAAATTTAAATACATGACAAGTAAAATTATATTCATAAATTTAATAGTTGGATCATTAAAATATTAATCGTACAAAAAGCTATGAAAGGATGTAAAACTACTGTAATTTTATATGGGTGTAAGTGGTTCCCTCTCCTTTATAATTATTGTAACAACTTATTAGAACAAGACTAAAAGCATATTAAAACATGAGAAAGTATTTTGTACATGATCTGTCGTAATATGGTGTAGCAGATTAAACTAATTTTCACACTTTAGGAGCTTGAAAGTAAACATTTTTGTTGGGTTTTAATTATGTTTTTATAAGTTTCCTTAAAGTTAATAAAATGTGCAAATTGAGACTTTTATTGACCTTAAGGGCCAAATGAGGCCTCAGGGTGAGCTAGTGAACTTTGTAAGTGTGCTGGAGACCATTAGAAGGCGTACTAAACCAATACTAGTCACTATGTCACAACACAGAATGATTAATGTTGTAACATAGGGAGCAAAATAGAGAAATCACAAGACTGCCTTCGATGTCGCGGCACAACCAAAGGGTGTTGCGACATACCCCTGAAGATATCCCAATAAGAGTATACTGACTCCTCTGTCATGACACAGGTCCTGGTGTGTAGTGACATCGACTATGGACGGAAATTAACACAAGTCAGGGGGCATTTTGGCCAGCACAATCAAACTTAAAGCTCAGGAACGTCAGCTAACCTAGGGTTAAGGACGACAGCCACCTAAAATCTATAAATAGGCTCATTTGTCACATGTTATGGACCACCAATTACTTAGTGTTGGAATTAAGTGACCCGAATCCTTATTAAAATAAAATACAATGGTAAAATAAAATAAAAGAAGAATCCCTATAGAACTACACTTCTTTTATTTTAATTTAAATAAGGTTTTTTAAACCTTATTAAACTCCATCTATTTGATATTGATTAGAATAAGGAGTTTCAATCTTACTACACTCCTATTAGAATATGGCTTTACAAGCCTATAAATAGACATAGTCTATTCCTCTTGTAATTTGATTCGAATTCAAAATAGTGAATTTTCTTCTCCTTTACCCGTGATTTTTTTTCCCGAAAGGGTTTCCACGTAAAATCTGTGTGTTCTTTATTTTTATTTTTGTTTTCTTTGCGAAATATTTGTCATTACTGACGTTATATTTTTCACAAATTGGTATCAGAGCTTCCGATTTTTCATCTCGATCACGGTAATGGCGTCTTTGAAGTATGAAATTCTACTGTTGGATTGCAACACCAGATTCACGTTGTGGCAGATAAAGATACAGGCAGATCTTGCACAGATGAATTTAGAAGAAGCCCTACTAGGGGTAGATAAGATGCCTTTGACATTGACGGAGGAAGAGAAGAAGCGCAAGGATCGAAAGGCGTTAACACAGTTACATCTGCATTTGTCTAACGAAATTTTGCAGGATGTGATGAAGGAGAAGACCGTCGCTGCATTATGGAAGAGGCTAGAACAAATATGCATGTCGAAAACTCTAACTAGCAAGTTGCATATGAAACAACGTCTTTATGCTCATCGTTTGGAGGAAGGTGCGTCTGTGCACGAACACTTAACAGTGTTTAAAGAAATTCTCTCAAACTTGGAGGCCATGGAGGTTCAGTATGATAAGAAAGATCTAGGGTTGATTCTACTTTGTTCATTGCCCCCGTCTTATTCAACCTTTAAAGACAAAATTTTATATAGCCGCGAGTCTCTCACAGTTGATGAGGTTTATGATTCTTTGACCTCGTATAATAAGATGAAGCATCTTGTGGTTAAAACTGGCTCTCAGGGAGAGGGTCTCATAGATTCGTGTGAGACAAGATCGGAATGCTGATGATGATCGTGGAAGGACACAGGATCGAAATCCTTGTAGTAAATCTATGGGTAGATCGAAGTCTTCAAAGAGAGGTAAAACTTGTAACTTCTGCAAGAAGAAATGGCACATTAAATATGAGTGCTATAAGCTACAGAACAGGATTAAAAGAGAGGTTGCGAATCGAAAAGGAAAACAACCAGAAAATTCCGGTGAAGCTGATGCTGTAGAAGACTACAACGATGATGAACTTCTAGTCGCTTCTGTCAACAATTCTAAAGTGAGCGAGGAGTGGATACTTGATTCGGGTTGCACCTTCCACATGTGTCCCAATCGAGATTGGTTTACAAATTACGAAATAGTGTCTAAAGGTGTTGTTTTGATGGGAAATAATGATTCGTGTAAAATCGCAGGTGTTGGAACAATTAAAGTTAAGATGTTTGATGGAGTTGTCAGAATACTTAGTGACGTACGACATGTCCCAGAATTGAAGAGAAATTTAATTTCGTTAAGTACTCTTGATTCGAAAGGGTAAAAATACACAGATGAAAGTGGGATTTTGAAGATTTCCAAAGGTTCCCTCATTGTGATGAAAGGGCAGAGAAAGACTGCCAAGTTATATGTTTTGCAGGGTTCTATTGTTATTGATGATGCAGCTGTCGCTTCCTCTTCCTTGTCAGATGATGATATTACTAAACTTTGGCATATGCGCCTAGGGCATATGAGTGAGAATGGCATGGCAGAATTGAGCAAAAGAGGACTTCTTGATGGGCAAGGAATTTGCAAACTGAAGTTCTGTGAGCATTGCTTTTTTGGGAAGCAAAAGAGAGTTCGATTCACCAGAGCAATCCATAACATGAAGGAAACGTTGGAGTATATTCATTCTGATCTGTGGGGGCCATCAAGAGTGCTTTCAAGAGGTGGAGCTAATTATATGATAACTTTTATTGATGATTTTTCTAGAAAAGTTTGGGCATTCTTCCTGAAGCAGAAAAGCAATGTGTTTTCCATATTTAAGTCTTGGAAAACTATGATTGAAAAACAGACGGGAAAACAAATAAAATACCTCTGCACAGACAATGGCTTAGAGTTTTGTTCTGATGAGTTCAATAAACTGTGCAAGTCAGAAGGGATCGTGAGACACTTGACAGTTCGTCATACTCCACAGCAAAACGGCATTGCAGAACGAATGAACAGAACGATCATGGAGAAGGTTCGATGTATGTTGTCAAATGCCAACTTACCAAAGTCGTTTTCGGCCGAAGCAGCCTCTACTACATGTTTTTTGATCAACCGATCTCCACCCATTTCCATTGAGAAAAAAACTCCATAAGAGGTATGGTCTGGTAATCTTGCTAATTATTCTAATTTAAAGATCTTTGGATGTCCTGCGTATGCTCATGTTGATAATGGAAAATTGGAACCGAGATCCATTAAATGTGTTTTTCTTGGTTATAAAGCTGGTGTAAAAGGGTATAAGTTATGGTGTCCTGAAAATAGAAAAGTTGGGATTAGCAGAGATGTTTTTTATGGAACTTCTATGATACCTAACTTATCCCTTAAAGGCTCTTCCAATAAAGAAAATCAAAAGCAGGTTGAGT
Organism: Gossypium australe; assembly: GCA_005393395.2. Lineage (NCBI taxonomy): Eukaryota > Viridiplantae > Streptophyta > Magnoliopsida > Malvales > Malvaceae > Gossypium > Gossypium australe. Next base: position 105,711,366 of record CM016614.1, read on the forward strand.
ATCAGATTAATACAGAGTCGACTCCTCAAGCCAGTACAAAAATTGAGAATAGAGTTGCTTCTTCACCACAACACTCTATCGCCAAAAATAGAACTAGAAGAGAAATTAAACCTCCAAAGAAGTATGCCGAGGCTGATCTAGTTGCTTATGCTTTAAATGTGGCTGAAGATATAGATGCAAACCAAAAGCAGTCTAATTATTCTGAGGCGGTTAGCTGTGAAGACTCAGAAAAGTGGATGTTTTCTATGCAAGAGGAGATTGAATCACTCCATAAAAACAGAACATGGGATCTTGTGAAACTTCCTAAAGGTAAAAAGGTTGTTCGCTATAAATGGGTGTTTAAAAAAAAAGAAGAGACTCTAGGAGTTGAAGAACCCAGATATAAAGCAAGGTTTGTTGCAAAAGGTTACAGTCAAATTCTAGGAGTTGACTTCACAGATGTGTTCTCCCCAGTTGTAAAGCATAGTTCAATTCGAGCTTTGCTTGGTATTGAGGCCATGCATGATTTGGAGCTTGAGCAGTTAGATGTAAAAACTGTATTTTTGCATGGAGAACTTGAATAAGATATTTACATGCAACAACCAGAGGGTTTTACAGTCTCAGAAAAAGAGGACTATGTTTGCTTGCTGAAAAAGTCCCTTTACAGTTTGAAACAGTCACCAAGACAGTGGTACAAGAGGTTTGATTCCTTTATGACTTCTCATTATTTTAAAAGAAGTAGTTTTGACAGCTGTGTTTACTTTAAGAAAAACAGTGATAGTTCTTTTGTGTATATACTTCTTTATATTGATGACATGTTGATAGCAGCAAAAGATAAAGGAGAGATAAGAAAGGTCAAAGCCCAACTAAGTGAAGAATTTGAGATGAAAGATTTGGGACTAGCAAAGAAGATACTTGGTATGGAGATTCTCAAAGATAGAAAAGCAAGTAAATTGTGCCTAAGTTAGAAGGGGTACATTGAGAAAGTTCTTTGCATGTTCAATATGCAGAGTGCTAAGCCTATTAGTACTCCTTTAGCAACCCATTTCAGACTTTCATCGGCTTTGTCTCCACAATCAGATGATGAGATTGAGTACATGTCACATGTTCCATACTCTAGTGCAGTGGGATCTCTCATGTATCTATGGTTTGTTCACGTCCAGATTTATCATATGCAGTCAGTGCAGTTAGCAGATACATGACGAATCCCGGTAAAGAACATTGGAAAGCAGTTCAGTGGATTTTAAGATACTTACGAGGTACTACTGATGTTTGCTTACAGTTTGGAAGAACTAGAGATAGAGCCATTGGGTATGTTGATGCTGATTTTACTGGAGACCTTGATAGAAGAAGATCTCTCACTGGTTATGTCTTTACAATCAGAGGTTGTGCAATCAGTTGGAAGGCTACTTTGCAAACTACAGTCGCTTTGTCTACCACTGAAGCTGTGTACATGACAATTACTGAGGCTTGTAAAGAAGCTATTTGGTTGAAGGGACTCTTTAGTGAGCTCAATGAAGACCTTCAAATCAGCACGGTATTTTGTGACAGTCAGAGAGCCATCTTCCTTACAAAAGATCAAATGTTTCATGAGAGAACAAAACACATTGATGTTCGGTATCATTTTGTTCGTGATATTATTGCTTGTGGTGATATTCTTGTGAGCAAAATTAGTACTCATGAAAATCCTGCAAATATGATGACTAAGTCACTTTCTATAGCCAAGTTTGAGCATTGCTTAGACTTGGTTGGTGTTCATTGTTGAAGTTAAACCCTTAAGGGGTTTTATGGGAGAGGTGGAGAATTTGTTCGTTGAGAGTTCGCGATGAAGAACTTTTTTATTGAGAATTCGTGTCAAGGTGGAGATTGTTAGAATTAAGTGACTCGAATCCTTATTTAAATAAAATACAATGGTAAAATAAAATAAAATAAGAATCCCTATAGAACTACACTTCTTTTATTTTATTTTAAATAAGGTTTTTTAAACCTTATTAAACTCCATCTATTTGATATTGATTAGAATAAGGAGTTGCAATCTTACTACACTCCTATTAGAATATGGCTTTACAAGCCTATAAATAGATATAGTCTATTCCTCTTGTAATTTGATTCGAATTCGACATAGTGAATTTTCTTCTCCTCTGCCCGTGGTTTTTTTCCCGAAAGGGTTTCCACGTAAAATCTGTGTGTTCTTTATTTTTATTTTTATTTTCTTTGCGAAATATTTGTCATTACCGACGTTATATTTTTCACACTTAGTTTATAATTTTTCTTTTAAATTCATTTTAACTTTTCTTTCTTATTAGGTTTAAGGTTTATTTTCAAGTTATTCTTTGTTTGATCTCGAGAGATCTGATTTGTGGAAGACAATCAAACTTGTGGATTCGTAATCATTCTTAATACAAATCAGGCTCTTTATTAAACTCTATATTGTCAATTCATGCTTGTTCTTTATATTAATTTTATATTGCTTATGAAAACCATGAGGAACTAATCCTTTTATGGGGGATTAGCGAATAGAAGTGTGATCTTTTAACTGTTTTATAGGGTTCCTCAACAGATTAGCTGTTTGAGAAAGGAAAAACCTAAACCATAGATCTGACAACCTTAAGAAGTCAACAAGGTGAGAATTAATCCAAAATTGGTATGGCCTATTGGTCTGGACTATGAGGTCAGAAGATAAGTAGTCCTTGCTGACTCGTTATTTGAATGGAAGATCGGAAGATCCTTGCCGACTAGTTGAATATGATGAACCTTAAGTGAAAGTTGATGGGGATTACCGAAGAGAGCTAATCACCCATAATCAAATTTGATTTATTCTATTATTTGATCTCTTGACATTTATTTCTTTATGTTATTATATTTTCATTATTATAAAAATATTAAAAACTCCTTTTATTTTTACTTTCATACTATAATTTACTTCGAGTACTAATTAGATCTTTTGGTGTTTAGGTTAAAATTGATTTAGCACTAGCCGCCCTTGGGTATGATCCTCAGAGTACTCACTTACTCTGTTGTAACTATATTACAATTGAACCCAAATACTTGCAGATACCACTTCATCGATATATTCTTTACTACAATATTCACACTCTAGACATTAGTACGTCTAGAGGCGGTCAAGTTATTGGCGCCATTACCGGGGAGGCAACGTCAGTAGTTTGATTTTAATTTTTGCACTTAGTAAGAATAATTAGGATTTTTTTTAGGTGATAGATATGATTCTAATTTTTATTAGTACTAATCCTCTCTTTTTGGGTTTAGTGTATGACTCATTGTAGGGGAACACCTATAGAGCCAGTTACAAGTTCAAAGAGAATAATTTGAAGAAATCGTCAAAAACAACAAAAATAGCGGCAGATGCAAGATCCACCACCACCTGTTGTAGGCAACGTACCATGCGAGAATCCACTATTCGAAGTCACTAACAATAATGCTTTAGGAGATCCACCAACACCACCACAATTACCCGTAAACTTACACATGGTTTATAACGAAAGAACCTTGAGAGATTATGCATTACCAAGTCTGGACATGGTTCGGGAAATCATAACGATACCAGTTATTACAGCGAATAATTTTGACATCAAATTGGCAATGATTTATATGATCCAAAAAAATCTGCAATTTAAGGGCACAATGACAAGGGATCTAAATAAACACTTAAAATGGTTTTTCCAACTTTGTGATACTTTTAAGTACAACGGAGCCAGTGATGACGCTATTCGTCTTTGGTTGTTCCCCTTTTCTTTGATTAATAATGTCTTTTGTTGGTTAGATTCGCAGGCACCAGAGTCTATCACGACATGGGATGAGTTCGCTGGAAAGTTCTTACAGAAGTTCTTCCCTATTAGTAAAGCGATTCAACTAAAAAGAGAAATTGTTGTCTTTAGACAAATCGAAGGAGAAAGTTTTCATGAGGCATGGAACCATTTCAAAACGTTGATTCAGAAATGCCCTCACCATGGATTCCCTGAGTGGATGCGATTTCAGGTATTTTATAACGAGTTGGATGTGAATGCAAGATTAGGAGTAGACAGAGTAGCAACAGGAGCCCTTATGAACAGAACGTACGAGGATGCGTACAAAATCATTGAGAACATGACACTTAAATCCTGTCAATGGCCCATTAAACGATTTACATATGGCTAGAAAATCGCTACGATAAAAGATATTCAAGAGGATGACAAGTATTAATAGTTAGTGGATAGACTTAATTGTATCGAATCTGCTAATAATACACCGTCTATGTATGGAGGAGACAAACCGCTGTTCCACTACATCTAGAATCCTGTCGAGGATGTGAATTATATTGAAAATGAGGGTGGAAACCCCTATTCAAATACCTACAATCCCGGCTGGAGAGATCATGTAATAGTCCGTTCTTAGTCAAATCAGAACAGTGGTTTTGGGACCACAAATCTGAGGTCAAAATATTTATTTTATCATTATTTTAATGTTTACAGTATGATATTATGTTTGTGTGAAAATTTGGTTAAGAAATTTTATCGTTTAATTGGCCAATGTGAGAAAAAGAACTAAATCGCGTAAAGTGTAAAAGTGGAGTTCTATAGCTAAAAGTATCTAATAGCTATAGAACCTTAAAGTTAAGGTCCTTAAGTGATAATTAACCCATTAGTGAGTTAATGGATGATAATGGTTTGGCATGTAGTGAAATAACAAATATTTATTAAGGTTATAATTGTAAGTTGGTAATTAAACTTAAAATAAACAAAAACCCAATTAAGTATCATCTTCCACTATCATATTAACAACCGAAAGTTGAGAAAGAATGGCAGCCATGAGAGTTTAAGTTTCGGTAACCCTAAGTCCTTTGATTAGGTATGCAATTTTAATTCATTTTTAATGATTTCTATGTTTTTATGATCGTTGCAACTAGCACTAGCTAGCCTAGGGACTATTTTGCCGAACTGTTAAAGATTTTGAAAGTTACCATTGATGAATATGTGTGAGTTTTGATGATTTATGATAGATTTTGAAAGGTTGTTAATAGTTAAATAAGTTTTGTAAAGTGATTTTTAGTGAAAATGTAAAATAGGGATTAAATTGAGAAATGTGTAAAGATAGTGGTTAAAATGTAAAATAAATGAAAAAATGGGCTGCTAAAGGCATAATAGTAATTCGGCTAGCATGGATCTATTGTGAATTTCATTAATTTGTGATTTTATGAAATAAGGACTAAATTGTGGAAATGTGAAATATGTGAGGAAAAAGTGTAAATGTGTTTTAAAGTGTGTTTTGGACTAAATTGAATGAATAGATGATTAAATAAGTTAATTTTGAATATATTTAGATCAATAAATGAGAAATGCGGACTTAGATCGGGGAATGAATAAAGTTACGGAATAGTTGATTCTATTTGCCGTTTTAGCAACCGAGGTAAGTTCGTATGTTATAATTTCAAATATATTTTATATAGCAAAAATTGAGATTATGTGACTACGGACAAGTTTGGAAATGATTCGACGATGATTCGACATTCGAAATCCCGGTTGAACCTTAGAAATAGTTTAGGATGCTAGTGACATGTCATTAGGGAATACATTGTCTTGGCCTCGGGCCATGATATAGCACTTCGGTTGCAACTTATACCGATTTGGCTTCGGGCCATGCATATCAATTGATTTGGCTTCGGGTCATGATATCAGTATTTCGGATAAGTTACCTTGATTTGGCTTCGGGCCATAGTATAGGTACTTATCGTATGAGACCCTTGAGTATCCAACTTCTATTCCTAATGGTTCAACAGGTAAATGAAAGACGAGAAAGTGTATGAGATTTGTACGGGATGGTACAGGTATGTGTATAAACTATTCTATCATTGAATCGAAGAAATGATGAAGGTATATAGTTTGTGAATGAGTATTTGAAAGGTTTGTTAGTTAATGTAAGATGCATGTTGATGTATTCAAATTATTGAATTATAATTATGTTATTACATTAAGTTAGTTCATACGAGCTCACTAAGCTTTATAGCTTACTTTGTGTATTTTTCCGTGTTTTATAGTGATATCAAAGCTAGCTCGGATTCGGGAATCGTCGGATATTGTTTCACACTATCCACCTATCTTTTGGTACCTATAAACTTTGATATATTAAGTATATGGCATGTATAGGTATTTTGAGTCATTTTGATGGTGAGTTGATAATGATTTTGGTTATTTGTAATGTCTTGTAAATGAATATGTTTTCGTTTGTAAATATAGCCATGAGAGTTGGCTTAATTTGGTGGATTTGGTTATATGCATATTTGTGCATATATGGTTGATATTTGAGTTTATGGACGGATATGTGAATAGCTTATATTATGAGGCTTGTGGTTATTGATATAGTATATGTTAAATGGTTGACATTAGATATGAATTATGTTTGTGAATTGATGCAAAATGATATATGTTTGGTGAAGGTTTAGTTAGTTGAATTGTATATGTGTTTTGGTACATTTTGATTGAGTAAGAGTTGAGGTTATAAGCATGTTGGTTGTTAGTATTGGAAATGGTGTGAATTAGATTTGATTGTGGCTAAATTGGATGTTCATTTATGCTTTGAATTGGTACCATTTGGGTTATGTAGGTATATGCATATTTGGGTGGCAAATTGGCTTGGTAAATAGCCTATTTTTGTCCACAATGGCAGAAATAAGGCGTGTGTCTCAGCCGTGTGTGACACACGATTATGCTACACGACCGTGTGTCCCCTGGTGTTGAAATTAAAATCAAGTCAGTATGCTCTACACGGCCTCACACACGGGCATGTGACTAGGCCGTGTGGCATAAGTCAGTATACCCTACAGGATTGGCACGGCCTATAACAGCCTGATTTTGGGGCTAGTCGGAATAGTGGTTTCAGAACCACTAATCTGAGGTTGAAAAAAAGTATTTTGATATTATTTTATGTGTTATAGCATGTTTATAAGGATGTATAAAAATTTTGGTGCTTTAATTTTAGCAATTGTATGCTTAATTGAGAAAAAGGACTAAATCACATAAAGTGCGAAAGTTCTATTATACAAGGTAGAGGTGTCTAATAGCCATAGAATATTAAATTAGAGGTCCTTAAAGTGCAATTAGGCTATTGAGGGTGTGTTGGCCGGCCATAGAGACAAGGGCATTAAATTTTGGTCAAAATTTGGTGATAAAAAATGAATAAAATAAGATAAATGAAAGAGATATCATCTTTCACTATTCATGCTTCTTCTACCACCGAAAATTGAAGCGAAATTAGAGTTCTTGGAATTCAAATTTTCAGCAAAACAAATCTCTTGCAAGTAAGTGATTTTAGAGGTCTTTATTGATAATTTTTGTACTTTTGGAACCCCCAAAGCTTAAGCTAGCTAATGAGGGGACTATTTTGTAAAATTGTTGAAAGTTTAGGGACTTTCCATGAGAGTGTTTATGTTGTTTGTTGAGTCTTTATGGAAGAAAATGAATGTTAGTGAGTTAAGGAACAACTTTGTGAAAGGTGTTACCATGAAAACACCTAAATAGGACTTATTTGTAAAGGTTGTAATTGTGTAATAAATGCATGAAATAATTTATTTTGTGAGTTGTTGTAAGAGAAATAAATGTTCAGCTAGGCTTGTTTAATGAGAAAATGTGATGAAAAATGATTTACGAGCCTAGGGGCAAAATCATAATTTTGCCAAAGTATAAGGGCAAAATGGTCATTTTTGCCTAAGTAGGAATTTTGATGTGTCATGAGATATAAAGTGATTGAATGATTAAATTTTATTATTACAGATCAAGAAGAGCGTGGAAACAATCTTGACCTTGGAAAAGGCAAGGTTACGGAAGAGCGCGAAAACAACCTTGACCAAAGAAAAGGCAAGGTTACGGACTAAGTCGCCGAATAACATGTTTTGCACCGAGGTAAGTTTATGTGTAAATGATACATCTTTATTACATATGTTGTTACTTATTGGTGCATCGTATGAATGGGATCAATTATGATTGAGATTGATTGAAATTGATAGATAGTGAGTAAGTCTCGTATGAACCTCGGAATAGATATGTAAGTGCAAAAAAAATGTTTGTAATAATTATTTGGTGAGCTGTGTGCGATACCACCGTAATTATCCTTTTTGGTGGGCTATTGCGATGCCACTATAATTATCCTTTTTAGTGGGTTGTGTGCGGTACCACCTTATTACTTATTCACGATGGGTTGTGTGCGATACCATCGTGTATATTATCATTTGGTGGGCTATGTGCGAAACCACCGTAAATATTCTTGTTGGTGAGCTATGTGCGATACCACCTTATTATTGATTAACGGTGGGCTGTGTGCGAAACCACCAGGTACTTAGTATTATTCCGAGGGGTTCATCGAGAAATTGTATAAGTAAACGTTTCATGTTGCTTTGTGGTGATGAGTGTAGGGAAATGTGTACAAATAAATGTGAGCAATATAATTGTTATATGGGTGGAATGTGGTAATATATGAAATGAGTAAGCATGATTATAGAAATGTGAATTGTTCTTGATTAGTATGTAATGTTATTGATTAATTAGCATCTGTTATGATGCTTATTGTTTACATGTAAACTTACTAAGCTTAAAGCTTACTCCCTTTCTTTTCCCTTGTTTATAGTGTCAAAGAGTCAGTTCAGGATATGAAGATAATCGGAAGATCTCCCACACTATCAACTCATCTCGGTATATTTAGACTTAGCATTTTGAGTTTGGCATGTATAAGGGCTAGACTTAGTGAAATGTCTTGTTGTTTTGGCCAAGTGTGTTGGCTCCTTTAAAGATGAAATCTTTTGAAAATGGCCATAATTAATAGCTCCTTATTATTAATATATGGAAAGATGAGGTTATTCATGAATGTGTATGATGCATAATTGATCTACTTGGTTAATGGTTGAATGTGATTTATGTTGTATGAGTTAGGGTGATAAAAAAAGCTTGGCAAATAGCCTTGTTCTTGTCCACACGGGTTGGCACACGGCCGTGTGTCTAGGCCGTGGTGACACACGGTCAGTCCCACGGGCGTGTGGCTGGGCCGTGTGTCCCCTGCGAGTTAATGTTGCAAGTCAGTGTCGACCACGGGCTAGACACACGGGCGTGTGTCTAGGTCGTGTGCCCCTTATAAGGTTGTTGACGTCATAAACAGAATACCCAGGTTTTCACACACGAGTGAGGACATGGGCTTGTCTAGGCCGTGTGAAGGACACGGGCGTGTCTAGGCCGTGTGGAGGACACGGGCCAAGACACGGGCATGTGTCTGGCCGTGTGAAAACCCGTGTAGGTTCGAAGTGAAAAATAAATTCTACACAGGTTAGAGACATGGGCGTGCGTGACCACACGGCCTGCCCACATGGGCGTGTCCCATTTCACACGGACGTGTGGCCCTGTTATGGCAAAATTTTTCTAAGTATACAAAAGTTCCCGGTTTGATCTCGAGACCCTCCATTTGCATGTTTAAGGCCTCGTAGGCCAATAATAAAGATATTATGAATGTGAAGGAGAAGTTTTAAGTTGGAATGAATTTTTATAGCCCAAAGTTGTACGTTCAAACAAGATAAGTCCGGTAATGCCTCGTACTCGGTTCTGGCATTGAATACGGGTAAGGGGTGTTACACGTCCTAGCATACGGCCGGATACAAGGGCATGTATGGCCATTTTTAGGGCACACGGGCATGTATGTTGGTCGTGTGACCCAAGTCAAAGAGTTACACGAGGTCGAGCACAGGCTGGGACACAGCCATGTGCTCCATTTTAAATATCCACACGGCCTGTGACACGAGCGTGTCTGGTGGCTGTGTGAGCCACACGGCCTGGCTACACGGGCGTGTGATCCCTGTTTTGAGAAAAATTTTCAAGTTTCATGAAAGATTTTTAAGTTATCAGTTTAGTCCCGAACCAATCTCAAAGCATGTTTAGGGCCTCGTAGGCTCGTATAAGGGACAAATTGATTGAGAATGAATGATGATTGTATGTATTGATTGAATATATGAGAAAAGTATGTTTAAATGTATTGTAAGTCCTTTAATGCTCTGTAACCCTATTCTGGCATTGAATATGGGTGAGGGGTGTTACAGATCACCCGAATCTGAGATGGGGAGGAAACCAAATAGGAGGTAATAGTATGAATCAAGCTAAAAACAATAACTATCAACCTTCTTATTTGTAGAAACCTCGAAATAGGTTCAACCCAATTGACCATACTGCATGTGGTCAATGTTCGGGTAGAATCGAGGGAGAGATGCAGTCAATGAAAACGGACATAAACCAAGTGCAGTCTGAGTGCACTAACTAAATAAGAACGTTGACTAAACTTAAGGATCAAATGGGCCAATTGATGAGTACGATGGGTGACATCAAAAGACAAGGTATTCCCAACAATATAGAAAATAATCCACGAAGGGAAGGTAAGGAGCACGTGAAAGAAATATTGCTCTGATCGGACAAAGTAATGAGTAGCCCAAAAAACCCTACTCTAAAAGTAAATATGGAGAATGCTGATGATCCTCAAGAGAAATCCCTAGAGGCTAAAGATGAACCAGAATCAAAGGAGGTAATCGCATCGGCAGCTGAGCCGAAAAAAGAAATAACTAAAGATGTTGTTGCAAAGATCCAATTCCCTTCAAGACTAAAAGAAAAACAAAAGCGGGATGAAAATGAGCTTGTAAGTTTCCTAAACTTGTTCAAAACATTAAATGTTAACCTACCTTTAATCGAGTTAATTGAGAAAGTTCCTAAGTATGCCAAGTTTTTAAAGGAAATTATGTCTAGGCGTAGGAATATTAAGGTAGGTGAACAAGTTAGTATAAACGTTTCCTGTAGTGCTATTATCTCAATACGTGTTCCTCAAAATTTAAAAGACCCAGAAAGTTTTACTATTTCTATAGAGATAGGGAACATTCATTTAATAGAGCTCTATGTGACTTAAGAGCTAGTATTAATTTAATGTTTTTATCTATTTTTAAAAAACTCGAGTTAGAGGACCTTAAGAATACACAGATAACACTACAGTTGACTAATAGGTTGTCAGTACATTCGAAAGGTGTATTGGAATATGTGTTAGTCAAAGTGCACAGCTTCATTATCCTAGCAAATTTTGGGGTTCTAGATTTTGAAGAATATCGAAAGATACCAATCTTATTAGGTAAACATTTTCTAGCCACTTCTAGGTCCACCGTTCATTTAGAAAAAAAATGAATTAACCATGAAAATCAATGGTGAGACTGAAATTTTTGAATGTGGCAATCAACCAAGCGAAGAAGAAGGTAGGAGGAAGTTAAAGGAGCAGTGCAAGGGATCATTTATTTCTAACACTCCCAAGTCAAGGGACATACTTCCTCTAATGCATACAGATCAAAAAAATAGGTTTAAAGAAAGGGATAAGTAGGCAAAGGTGGAATGGTACGACAGACGATGGACTAATACTAATAAAACTGAAGAATCGTCCATCGATGAATTAATGATATTGTCAGATGAATTCAATAGTAAGACTTAAATTATTTGAATTAATGCTAAACTGTTGTAAATTATTGTATATTTAACTAAACTATTTAGTATAAATATTAATTTTTATTAACTTTTCGTTTTATAGAAACCGTAGCACTCTAGAAACTGGAATTTTGAGTAATAACAGAACCAGTGTCAAAACATAGGAATCCTATGTCGCAACACCAAGGACGGATTTAACAAAATTAAGAAAATTCTTTCAATGTCGTGACACGGACTTTCAATGTCGTTACACTGAAGCCAGTATACTCAAAAATCCAAAAGCCTAGAGTGTTTCACAACATTTAACCCCGTTGTCCCGACAACGGTAAACTGCCATGGATGTCGAGAAACAGAACTCCTGTATCGCGACATTGCTGCAATTTTCTATAGGTGACCTCAACCTGGCAGCGCAACCCGGCGGCTTTAAAACCTTTTTTAGCTAAAATTTTACCATCTAAATCCCTAATTTTTAACCTAAAAATAGATTATCCCCTTTCTTATACACATCTTAACCCCTTAATCCTTTCAACCCTCTTAGAACCTTTTACAACTCTTTAAACCATAAACCCACAATTTCCACTTCTTTAAAAATTTCCATCTCTCAATCATACTTAGTGCCACAAGAAACGGGAACACTCAAGGAACGATAAACGCCACATGAAACGAGGAATTTAGTGGCTTCTACGAGGTGAAGGGTTCTTAATGTAATATCTTTACTATTCCATTGAATTTCTTGATATTTTGCTCTCGTTCCTTGTTTTGTAATAATGCCTCCTAGAAAAGTTGGACGGACTATGGAAACGGAGCCATCGACAGTTTAAAATCCCTCTAATTTTTTGAATCCGAATGTTGAAAAATATTTTAATGAACTTCAAGGAAAAACGTTCATTCAAGATAGGGGATTTGATCCATCGATGATCCTTTATAATGAGATATGACTGCTAGTTAGGTATCATAGGTGGGAACGTTTTTGGACAACCCCAAAAGATATTGCCTTGGTTCTGAGTCTAGAAATACTGACGGCCATATATGGGATACTGTATTTGTACAGGGGATAGAAGTTAAAGTAACCTCTCAAATTATTTGTGATTTTTATGATGATCCATTCCATGACCAAGATTTTATCGTTGAAATCGATTTGGAATACTTTAGGGACATAGATATGGACAATATTAAAGTATTCCTTACTTTAAATGTATCTAACATTAATATCTTTCGAGCAGTTTTTTTGTATGCTATTTTGCAGAAAAAGTAGGTGTGTATCAGAAAGTGGATCCATCAAAACATGAAGAGATGTATTAGTGGCCAGAAAGCGAGAGAGTTCTTTCCCCACTTAGTGATGACCTTATGCAAAAGAGCAAGCATTCCTATGGCATCCATCGAGTAGCCACTAAAACCATCTCGGAGCATTATTGGTGATACTTTGTTCCAGCAGTACATAGAACTACGAGCTAAACAAAATAAAAGATTAGAACAAACAACAACAAGAAGTGACGGCTACACCAGCTTCGCCACAAGGGTTGACTCGAGATCAACAGGAAGTTGGTGAGAGTAGTCATCCTAAAATGGACTGGATGTTATAGAGGATGAAGGAGTCAGTGCCAATATTTCAAGAATTTGCAAGACAGAACAATATCAGGGTCCCAAATTACATGCCAAACATGTTTGGGCCTACGTCATCCGGACAAGAAGAAAGAGAGCAGGAGAGTGAAGAGGAAGAAGATGGAGACGGTAGCCATGATGAGGATGAGGATGATTAGAATTTAATTTTATTTTTAGATTGTATTAAACTTAAGGGTGATTTTAATATGTTTTTATGAGTAGGATAAAAATAGATTGTTAGTTGTTTTGTTTTGTGTTTGGTTTTTATTTTCTATGTAGGAATCCCACATGAAGGAGACACAACAATTTGATCTTTACACAATCAAAGGAGGAAGAACCCTTTATTAGCAGTTGGAACGACCACGATCAATCGAGTAACTTCTTTCCTTATCTTTTTATAGGCTATACATTATGGACAATGTGTTAACTAAAGTGTAGGGGGTTACATAGAAAATTTGTTTTAAATTTTTATGCTTTTCTTTCGATTTTTCTTGTCATTTGTGTGCTTGAGCTTGTAGAAATACAAGTGATTGGTTAGAAGCATGTATATAGGTTGCTTGTGTTGGCAAAAAAATTCAGCATGATGATAGGTGATTTTAAATATTTTATTATTAAACTACTAAGTTCTATATGTTATACTATAAATAGGAATTAAGAAATAAATTGTACCAAATTATATAGAAAATATAAGGAAATGAGGATGCTAGTATTAATGATAAATGGTTGAATTTGAGTTTGTTTGGTTGATTAAATTTGCGCATACTATGATATTTAAAGGATGACCTAAGGCATTGTTTGGAACATATCCAGAGCCAAAACGCTAACCTATATTTATTCTTCTTTAGTACCTACAGTTAGCCCAATTTGCCCAGGCCCAATTAACCAAATTAAAACCAAATAAATAAAAAGATCAAAATAAAACAATAATAAACAGTCCATTTAACAATCCAGAACCAAAATAAAAAAAAAAAACCCTATTGAAAGTCCATTTTTTTTTTTACAAACACAAACCCGAAGCCCAAAATTTTAGCCCAATACAGAAATGCCTAACCCTAAATTACAAGGCCCAAATGGCCCAAAAAATGTTAACATTTTCAGAAACCCTAGGGGTTTCTAGAATCTTCTGACGCCGCAGCTCCCATGCCAGCCAGGCGTTCGGGCTTCCACGTCACCCCATGAACGGTCTCTCCCTCCATACGACGGTTTTTGCCTGCAAAAAAGAAACGAAACAGAAAAAGATGGCCAGCAACTGATAATAGAATGGACGGATTTTTTATTATTTATTTATTTATTTATTTATTTATTCTTAAAAAATTGGCTATAAAAAAGAGGCCGAAGCAAATCTGTAGAGGTTACCATTTTTTACGAATACAAATCAAAGAAATCAATTAAATTTGAAGGTGATTTTTTCTCCAGAGTTTTCATTTTTATTCATTTTTTATTTTATATACGAATATAAAAAAATAAAAAAGAGAAAGGAAAAAGGGTTACTTGAATCGTCCCACAGTCTCGTCGTCAGAGGTCCCTTCTCCGTCGTCGGAATCGGACCAAAAAGGGATTTTTTGTTTGTATAAACTATTTTTTAAGGTTTTTTAAAAAGGGAAAAGAACGAGGGATAAAAAGGGGCCTAAAACCTATTTGTTATGTTGCTCCGGTCATCGCTTATAGCAGAGCCGCGACGGAGCCACGACGGAGGCTAGCCGGAGACTCGATCGGAGCTGGGATTAGCCCTAGGGGAATTTCAGAGAAAACGAGGGTTTTTTTAAGAAAAGGGTTCGAAATGATTTTTTTCTGCGTTTTGTAACTTAAATAGCGCTCCGATAAGGGTCGTTTTGGAGTCCGTCTTCAAAGCATAAAACGACGCCGTTTGCCCCTCAAGATTCGCGTGTTAACCGACCCGCAAGCAGGATGCGCGTGTTTCCTAAGGGAAGGGCTAATTGCACTTTTAATTGGCCCCTATAATTTATGCTATTACAATTGGGCCCTTATTCGAACGACGTCGTTTTGGAGGGCAGGGATTAATTTCCCTTTTGGTCTTTCTTTGTTATTCGTGCGTTCAATATAGTCCTTTTCTTTGTATTTATTCCGGATTTGCCCCAAACTTTTGTTCTAAGTTCAATTTAGCCCTTTTTAGTTATTTTTTCAATTTTATTATTGTTATTATTATTTTTAATTATTATTAACATTATTATTATTATTATTATTAATTAATTTTAATATTATTACCATTATTTTTACTATTATTATTATTTTTAATATTACTATTACTACTATTGTATTCATTTTATTATTACTTTCCTT
The DNA here is from genome assembly GCA_005393395.2 of Gossypium australe. NCBI lineage: Eukaryota > Viridiplantae > Streptophyta > Magnoliopsida > Malvales > Malvaceae > Gossypium > Gossypium australe. Next base: position 105,726,725 of record CM016614.1, read on the forward strand.
ACTAATATATTATTATATTTAATTAATTTTGTTTTCATTACTATTATTTCTTTAATATTTATTTACCTATTGTTTGTAAATACATTTATCATATTATTATTTATTGTATTTATATCCTCTTAAATAATTTCCAATTTTAGATAATTAATTATTTGTATTACTAATATTAATATTATTTTCATTCTCATTAGTATTTTTAAACTACCCAATGTTTCTCTATTTCTTTATTCATTAGCAGTTATTAAATTTTAGTCTTCATTTGTTCATTTACTTTTCTTATTATTTTATATACCACTGGCTTGTTTCATTATTTTATTATTGTTTATCTTTTTATTTATTTTTGCTCTTATTGTTGTTATTATTGTTTTGAAATAAGCAAATACTCCACGTTTTAAGAATCGAAAGAAATCGTACCCTAAATTACTGGGTTTTGATTTTTGTCATCGAGTCTAAAGAACCAATTATTTTTTAAATAAAAAATCAAAGCATATAAGTTAAATAAAAACTTATTCTTGGGAATTCAAAAATATTGTGTCCTAACTCACTGGATGTGGCATTTTGTTATCTCGAGGTAAGGATTTCTAAAATAAAGGCAATATTCTGTATTTGGGAATTTTGAGAAATTGTACCCTAACTTACTGGGTTTCGATTTTTCATTTGACCCAAATAACTGAATATCCTACTTAAACTTAAACGCATGTGTTTTAAAAGTCAAAAGACAAGCTTAGTTTCGAGGATTTAAGATGTCGTATCTTAACTCACTGGTCGTGACATTTTACTTCTTTGAAATAAGCAGGTCTCAATATCCAATTTAATTTATTCAAGTTTTCTTCTGAACAAAGAGGATCGTATTTTAAAATCTTTTCAAATTTTCGACATTAAGACGTTAATCAATCAATTCGGTACCAAGTTTGGGCGTTATGAGGGTGCTAATCCTTCCTCGTGCGTAACCGACTCCCGAATCCGTTTTCTCAAATTTCGTAGACCAAAATCATTATTTTAATAAACCAAAATGTTTTAATGATTAATCTCAAGGTGATCCGATCACACCTCAAAAGAGGATTGGTGGCAACTCCATTTTCGTTTTAAGGTCAACCCTATTTTTTTCAACAAAAAAAAAATGGTTTCGACAGCTTGGCGACTCCGCTGGGGAAAATAAGAGAGTTAAGTTATCAAATTGATTATTTCCTGTCTCATTATCGAAAATTGAAAATTTGATTTGAAAAATTACGATCCTTTTATTGCTTTTGTTTGTGTTATTTCATATGATTGCCGTGGTTCGAGTCTCGTAGAATATTTTCGCATCATATTGCATAAGGACCGTTTGGTCTTACCTCTTTTAAGTGGGTGTGAGAAGCTACTCCTTGTTGAGGTTTTCACCTCCGTGCAGGTTAGTGGATCGCTTTCGGGATACATCCGTACCTATGTCTTCGTGAGATTTTCATCTCTGTGCAGCCATAGGGAAATTTATTCCCCTGAACTAAACTCGGTCCGTATGAGCCTATAATGGGTGAGGATCGAGGAATCTACTGGTTCAGGTACCTCAACTTTAGAACCAAACCGCATGTAGAAGACCCTAAGAGCCCACCCTAGATAGTACTGCGACAAATCCTAGTGGTCACCCGAATAGGTGCTCTATTTTTTTCTTTCTGGCTTGCCTTACTTTTTACTAACGTGTTTCATTTTGTTTTGATTATGATTGCATTACATGTCATTTCATATTTGAAAGAGTGTCGATTCACGTTCGATTACTAAATTAGAGAGTTTGTCATGGAGAACGAATTTATTGATAAAGTAGAAGATAATGCGGCTGTTCGTATATTCGTAATCCATTTTATGTAAATAATTTTATTCTCTAGTAATGTTTTCTAAATGAAATTGAATCAAAACTGACGCCTTTTTGCATTCATTTCATGCATTCGCATTACATCACAACATGTGCATTAAATTTCATGGAAAGACCCTAATTGGTTAAAATCATTTTAGAGTTAATCTGGAAACCAACAAAAACTTGCCAACCAAACATCATTACGGTACCCGAGCAAAGACAAAAGGTATGGATCAAAGATTGGAAAGACTTGAACAACTCCAAAAAGAGATGCAAGACTAACTACAATTGCAAATGCAAGAGAAACTGGCAAAAATCCAGCAAGACATGATGGACCGAATGATGGAATCCCAAAGGAATATGATGACTCAGTTGACTCAACTACTGACTGGAGGAATAGATAAAGGAAAGACCCCCATGGTTAATGCTGGAGAAGATAATGAGGAACCTCTCTATCCGTCAGGTTTTACTCCAACACAGCCTGAGGTGTATCCTCGAAGAACATCCGTCACGATTAGGCCTCAACAATTTCAGGATGGTGTTTCGATTCCAATGAACTTCCAAGTTGGATCAAATTCTAACCCAGGGGATAACCCAACTAATCCTGTTATCCCTAGCCTTGATGAAGTGACAAAAAAGGAAAGAACAATGACAGAATTGCCAAAGCAGTTAGAGGACCGAATAAATGGTTGGAGGAAAAATTCAGAGCAATGGAAAATGTTAATAGCCAGCATGGAATCGATGCTAAGGATCTGAGTTTGGTCCCAAACCTAGTGCTTCCCCACAAGTTCAAAATGCCAGAATTTGAAAAGTACAATAGGACCAGTTGCCCCGAAGCTCACACACCATGTTCTACAGACGGATGACCGGGCATGTTAACAATGATCAACTACTGATACATTGCTTCCAAGACAGCCTGGTGGGAGCAGCATCCAAATGGTACAACCAATTGAGCCGCTCTAGGATTGGTTCCTGGAGGGACTTAGCACAAGCATTCATGAAGCAGTATAGTCATGTGACGGATATGACTCCTGACAGAATTACTTTACAAAACATGGAGAAGAAACCGAGTGAGAGTTTCAGACAATATGCACAGAGATGGGGAGGAATTGCCATACAAGTTCAGCCGCCGCTCTTAGAAAAAGAAACTACGATGCTCTTTATCAACACTCTAAAAGCCCTATTCATCACTCACATGATAGGAAGCGCCACAAAAAGTTTTTCAAACATAGTGATGACAGGCGAAATGATCGAGAATGCGATAACAAGTGGAAAGATAGATGCAGGAGAGAGTAAAAAAAGGTCAACCTCGAGGAAAAAAGAAAACGAGGTGAACAACACAAGCACATATAACAAGGGTTACTCAAGATCGATTACTGTAAATCAGCCAAGAACGGTGGCTTCTGGTCAATAAGGTTCATCAAGGCAGAAGTCTGACACAAAGCAGAACACTAAGAAGCTCCAATTTACACCAATCCCAATGACATATAGGGAGTTGTATCAAAGCTTATTTGACGCACACGCGGTGTCCCTTTTTACCTGAAACCATTACAGCCTTCATATCCCAAATGGTACGATGCGAACGCTCAATGTGACTACCACGCAGGAATTTCGGGGCATTCAATAGAAAACTGCACTGCCTTTACGAAAGTAGTCGAAAGACTTATTAAAATGGGCATTGTGAAATTTGATGATGCGCCTAGTGCCAAAAATCTGCTATCCAATCACATTGATGTTGGGGTAAATGCGATAGACGGAAAGGTGGGGAGAAGAATCAAGACCAATATTGCAGAAGTAAAAATTCCTTTGAGATGGGTCTAGATGGAGATTGTAAAAAGGGGGTTAAGCACTTCGGATCCTGAAGGGAGTTGTGAAACTCGAGGAACTACTGTGAGTTCCATCATGAAGAGGGGCACAAGATCCAAGAATATGTAGAATTCAAAGCCTTGGTGCAAGGTCTGATGGACAATAAAGAGATAGAATTCTGTGAAGAAGCTAATAAAGAGGGAAGCATATGCGCGTCAGAGTAAACAATGAAGGTCCCAAAATTCAATCGGCCTGTGGTCATAATTTCATGACCTAAAAACAATGAAGCTGGTGTACAGACGAAACCAAAGATCATAATTCAAAAACTGGCGGTCTTCTCTTATCAGGATAGCAAAAAGGTACCCTAGAATTATGATTGCAACGTGACAATCCCGGGAAAGGAGAACTCAGCCAACACTTCAAAAGAGGATCAAGATATAGGTTTTCATACGCGTAGTAGAAGGCGCTATGATTTGATAAATGCCCGAGTAGAACTCGCAAAAGGAAAAACCATAATGGTGGAGCAAAAGAAGGAAAAAGCAGTCAGACCTGAGCCACTTATTAATAAGCCAGTAAAAGAGGAGGAAGTCAATGAATTCCTAAAGTTTTTGAAGCATAGCGAGTATAACGTTGTGGAACAGTTGCATAAACAACCAGCTCGCATATCTATACTAGCTTTACTTTTGAATTCGGAGGTACATCGAAGTGCATTGATGAAAGTGCTGAACGAGACGTACGTGGCCAATGATATCTCTATCAATAAACTGGATCGGCTGCTTAATAACATAAGTGCTGATAACTTCTTCTTCTTCAACGATGATGAAATATCACTAGGGGATATGGGATCCACTAAAGCTCTGCACATCACTACCAAATACAAAGGATACACATTTCCAGGGGTCCTGATCGATAATAGATCAACACTGAACATATTGCCCCTATCCACACTTAATAAGTTACCTGTGGATAGCTCACATATGAAGGTATGCCAGAATATAGTGAGGGCGTTTGATAGCACAGAGAGGAGGGTCATGGGAAGAATCGAAATACCTCTGTTGATTGGCCCAACTACTTATGAGGTGGACTTCCTAGTAATGGATATCAAGCCCTCCTACAATTGCTTATTGGGAAAACCTTGGATACATTCGGCCGGAGCAGTGCTTTCATCGCTACATCAAAAGTTGAAGCTAGTATCAGAAGGTCGGCTGGTGACGATAAATGCTGAAGAAGATATTATCGCGACCGTAACTAGTGATGCGCCTTACTTGGAGACAAATGATCAGGCAATTGAACGTTCTTTTTGGTCTTTGGAGTTTGTGAATGCTACATTCATTACTGAGGGAAACAGGATTCCAATGCCAAAAATATCCAAGGCTACCAGGATGGGATTACAGCTGGCGGTAGGAAAGAGAGCCTTACCTAGAAAAGGACTAGGGAGACATCTTCAGGGAAGAGTTGAGGTTCCAATGCTAAAGAACAAGCATGACCGCTTTAGCTTAGAGTACAAGCTAGATGCGAGACAAAAAAGAAAGGAACTGGAAAAGAGGCAAGAAAGAAGAATGGCACATGTGAGTGGGGAAGAAATCAAATGGGAACCAATGATATTCCCCTACATATCCAAAACTTTCGTATCAGGAGGGATTATTCATCCCGAGTGAAGGACGCCAAGAAAAGAAAGTATTGAAGAAATGTTGGGAAATGTTCACATCAATGCCATACATGAAGGAATCACTGAAGGGGGACCTTGTCAGATATCCACCCTTATGAATCTGGGAGTGTTCTGAACAATTGGACTACAGAAGAAATTCCTATAGTTTTTAGAGCTTATACAGAGTAATGTTCAAAACACACCTGTTGCTTTAATCCTAGAAGCAATAAGAATTCTTTTGTGAAATAGGCTTATGTCCAAACATCATTATGAAATACATATTTGATATCATTTTGAGTAAATATTCTCTCATTCTTTTAGATTCTCTCATTCTTTCTATACAAATAATTATGTTAGATTCTTTCATTCCTTGGATCTTTTTCCAAATCATTCTTTTATCACATTCATAATCATACAATACAAATAATTATTCTTAAATTCATTTGTTCTTTATATATTCCTTTGTACCTACAGCAGGTTCTCAGATATCAATGATATGAGTAACGCTACTACGGAATTAGAACCCCCTTTTGAGCAAGACATGTGTTTAGAGGGATCCTAGGACTTTAAAGATGACATAGACTGTGGCATATCTCTGGACTTGTTAAGAATGGTAAAACAAGAGGAAAAACAAATTTTGCCTCATGAGGAGACAGTAAAGATTGTAACCTTAGAAGAAGGAAAGGTAGTGAAAATTGAAACGTACATAACTGAAGAAACAAAGCGAGACCTCGTAGAGTTACTTCAAGAATTCAAAGATATCTTCGCGTGGTCATACCAAGATATGCCCAGGTTAAGCACTGACATTTTTGTACACAGCCTACCCATAAAAGAGGATTGCAGGCCGGTTCAGCAGAAGCTCCGGAGAATAAGGCCTGACATTGTGCTAAAAATAAAAGAAGAAGTCAAAAAACAGTTTAATGCTGGATTCTTGCAGGAAGTCAAATACTTAGAATGGCTAGCCAACATTGTGCCTGTCCCTAAGAAAGATGGGAAGGTACGAATGTGTGTAGATTATAGAGACTTAAATAAGGCCAGCCCGAAAGACAATTTCCCTTTGCCTCACATTGATACTTTAGTAGACAATACGACAAGTTATTCGCTATTTTCCTTTATAGATGGTTTCTCGGGATACAATCAGATAAAAATACATCCTGATGACATGGAAAAGACTACCTTCATTACCTTGTGGGGTACATTTTATTATAAGATGATATCATTTGCGCTGAAAAATGCAGGAGCGACTTATCAAAGGGCCATGGTGACCTTGTTCCATGATATGATGCACAAAAAAATTGAAGTTTATGTTGATGATATGATCACAAAGTCCCGAACAGAAATGGAACATATCCAAGTTTTGAGGAACTTGTTCTTGAGACTGAGGAAATTCCAATTAAAGCTCAATCTAACAAAATGTACTTTTGGAGCTAGATCGGGAAAATTTTTGGGCTTCGTAGTCAACGAGAAGGGAATCGAGATTGACTCAGACAAGGTCCGAGCTATACAAGAATTGCCTCCACCGCGCACTCAAAAAGAAGTTCGAGGTTTCCTTGGAAGGTTAAATTACATTACTCAGTTCATTTCGCAATTAACTGAGAAATGTGATCCCATATTTCATCTTCTTAATAAACACAATCCAGGCGTGTGGGACGATGAATGCCAGAAAGCTTTTGATAAGGTTAAACAGCACTTGTCAAGTCCTCTAGTATTGTCACCTCCCTACCCAGATAGGCCATTAATTTTGTATTTGACAGTGTTTAATAACTCTATGGAATGTGCTGGGCCAACACGATGATTCGGGAAGAAGAGAAAAGGCAATATACTACCTCAGTAAGAAATTCATTGAGTGTGAAATGAGATATTCGCCAATTGAGAAATCGTGTTGTGCTTTGATTTGGACAACTCAGAGGTTGAGGCAATACATGCTGTACCACACGACATGGCTAATCTCGAAGTTAAACCGTTTAAAATATATGATAGAGTCAACTACTTTGAATGGAAGGGTGGCTAGATGGCAAATTCTGCTCTCTGAATTTGACATGGTTTATGTGAACCAAAAAGCCGTGAAAGGAAGTGCAGTAGCAGATTTTCTGGCCAGCAGAGCTCTAAAAGATTATGAGCCTATGAACTTTGACTTCCCCAATGAAGAAATAATGTATGTGGCAGCTACTGAAGAGGACACTACAAAAGATCAACTTTGGAAATTGAACTTCGGTGGAGCATCAAAAGTTATAAGTAATGGAATTGGGACAGTTTTGGTATCCCCAAATGGAGATCACTATCCATTCACATGCAAATTGGATTTTGATTGTACAAATAACATGGCAGAGTATGAGGCATGTATCATGGGACTCCGTCCAGCCATAGAACACAAAATTAGAGCGCTGGAAGTATATAGAGATTTTGCACTGGTGATCTACCAACTGAAGGGTGAATAGGAGACAAGAGACCCCAAATTGATCAATTATTGAAGGATAGTTCTGGGGTTAATAGAGGAGTTTGATGATATTACTTTCAATTATCTCCCTCGAGACGAAAACCAGATGGCAGATGTTTTGGCTACTTTGGCTTCCATGATCAAAGTGAGCAAACAAGAGGATGTAAAACCCATTCAAATGAGTATTTACGAGGCCCCAGCTCATTGTTACAATGTGGAGGAAGAAGAAAGGGATGATCAACCCTGGTACTACGATATATTACGATACGTGAGAAATCGTGAGTACCTTGATCAGGCAACCGAGAATGATAAAAGGACGTTGAGAAGACTAGCCTATGACTATGTCTTAGACGGGGAGATCCTGTACAAAAGAAGAAAGGATCAAGTACTATTGAGATGTGCAGGTACTGTTGAAGCTAAGAAAATTCTAGAAGAGGTCCACAAGGGTGTTTGTGGAACACATGCTAATGGTTTCACAATGGCTAGACAAATTATGAGATTCGGGTACTATTGGTCTACCATGGAAGGAGACTGCATTAATTATGCTAAGAGATGTCATAAATGCCAAATTTATGGAGACAAATTCATGTATCTCCTTTGCCCTTGCATGTTATGACTTCCCCATGGCCTTTCTCTATGTAGGGCATGGACGTCATTGGCCCGATCTCTCCAAAAGCTTCAAATGGGCATCGGTTCATCTTTGTAGTCATCGACTATTTCACCAAGTGGGTAGAGGCTGCTTCATATGCCAGTGTTACTAAGTTGGTAGTCAGCAGATTCCTAAAAAAGGAAATCATATGTCGATATGGAATGCTTGAGAGGATCATATCTGCAATGCATTAAACTTGAACAATAGCATGATCGCGGAGGTCTGCAGTCAATTCAAAATCAGACACCACAATTCATCATCGTATCGTCCAAAAATGAATGGTGCAGTGGAAGCAGCCAATAAAAACATTAAGAAAATTGTGGGGAAAATGGGTGAAACTTATAAATATTGGCACAAGAAGTTACCATTTGCTCTCTATGCTTATTGAACGACTATCAGAACTTCCACCGGGGCAACGTCTTTCTCATTGGTTTGTGGAATGGAGGCGGTTTTACCCATTGAAGTAGAGATACCTTCCCTTCGAGTTTTGTCAGAGCTAAAATTAGATGAAGCAGAATGGATACAATCTCGATACAATCAGTTGAATTTGTTGAGGAAAAGAGGCTAAGGGCAATTCGTCAGGGTCAGATGTACCAAAAATGAATGATGCAAGCTTATGACAAAAAGGTTCGCCCAAGAGAATTTCATGAGGGGGACTTGGTATTGAAAAAGATCATCCTCATACAGAAGGATTTCAGAGGGAAATATATGCCAAATTGGGAATGGCCTTATGTGGTAAAAAAGGCTTTCTCTGGAGGAGCATTGATTTTGATCGAAATGGATGGGAAAAACTTGCCCAATCTTGTAAATTCAGATTCAGTCAAGAAGTACTATATTTAAAGAGGAAAAGAGGCCAAAGTGAAAACCCGCAAAGGGTCCTTTGAGACTTTCTTAAAAAAAAGGAGAGGCCAAGGTGAAAACCAGCAAAGGGCGCCTTGAGACCAAAGGGGTTTTAAGTCGAATCTCAAAAAGGGCGGCTCAAATTGTGATCAAAGATGGGGCATGCGGTGATCTTACTATACCTGAATTAAGAAGAAGTAGAGATGTTACGTCTTGGGGCATCAACAGAGTACTCTTGATCTCCTAAACACATATTGAGCTTAAAATGGTCTTCAGAAAGTTCGTACAGAGAAGCTCAGGCTACAATGTCTGGGGCACCTATTTTTTTCCCCTCACTATTTCTTATTTCAGCAATGTTTGCTTTCTTTAATTAACCCATTCTTTTCAGATTTTGCTCAATTTCAGTTTTGTCCATCATTATGATCCTTTTCAAGCATTATGTATTGAAGTAACGATTAATGGACTAATAATACTTTCACAAAAGGAGTTTTACATACTAATCTGGGAACTTCTAAATAGTACGAGAACCTGAAACAGGACTATTATTTAGAACTTACCAAGCCTAAGGGTTGGAAATATTTGAGAAGGAAACTTTAAATAGTGACCATTTCTTCGGATTTTCTGTCAAAAATATTGGTTGAAAAAGAAGACAGGATATTACATCAATGATACAACCTTGAAGAACAACGAGTAAGGACAACCCAGACATTAAAAAAGGGATCATTCTCATAACATCATGCATTCATGCAAATATCATCCATAACACATTTAGTTAGGAGCATTCGATTCATTTTGATCATTGCATCCTAATCATTATGCATAAGCATAGGTCCATAAATCGATTCTACAGGTCATGTTCCCCAGAGGACAGTGTAACAAGATCGGTGAATCCAAAAATCCCATACGCCTGAAGTTGTAGTGGGATGGATTGAAGTCAAGATAGCGAATCTTATTCCCCTGAAGTTACAGTGGAGCAGATTAAAGCTACGAATCCACAAGTCTTATACCTCTGAAGTTGCAGTAGGTCAGATCAAATCCACCATGGCGAATCTCATTTCTCTGAAGTTGTAGTGGAGCAGATTGAAGCCATTACCCTTATCTCTCTGAAGTTGCAATGGAGCAAATTGAAGATAGCGAATCTTATTCACCTGAAGATGCAGTGGAACAGATTGAAGCTATAAATTATGGTGAATCTTATCTTCCTGAAGTTGCAGTGGAGCAGATTGAAGCCATTAACCTTATTTCCCTAAAGTAACAGTGGAACAAGTTAAAGATAGCGAATCTTATCCCCCTGAAGTTGCAGCGGAATAGATTAAAGCTACGAGTTACAAGTCCTATACCTCTGAAGTTGCAGTAGGTCGGATCAAATCTATCATGGTGAATCTTATCTACCTGAAGTTACAGTGGAGCACATTCAAGCCACAAATCTTATCTCTCTGAAGTTGCAGTGGAGAGATTGAAGCCACAAATCTTATCTCCCTGAAGTTCCAGTGGAGCAGATTGAAGCCACAAATCTTATCTCCCTAAAGTTGCAGTGGAGCAGATTGAAGCCACAAGTCTTATTTCCTTGAAGATACAGTGGAAAAGATTAAAGTTACAATCCTATACCTCTGATGTTGCAGTAGGTTGGATCAAATTTCCCAAAACCAAACCTTATCTCCCTGAAGTTGTAGTGGAGCAGACTGAAGATAGCAAATTTTATCTCCCTGAAGTTGTAGCGGAGCAGATTGACGCTACAAGTCTAATCTCCTTAAACCGGATCGAAGTGCTAGTTCCTATACCTTAAAGTTGTAGTAGGATGGAATGAAGCTACACGAAGAAGAAAGGCGCCAAAACAAGTAGAGACTCAGTGAGGCCGGGCAAAATTGGCCCTTTTTAAGTCTTTGCTCCATTTTCGTTACACGACAACGAGCAAAGAAGGGCAGCTGTAGTTAGCCCAATTTTCCCGGGCCCAATTAACCAAATTAAAATAAAAAAACCAAAATAAAACAATAATAAACAGTCCATTTAACAGTCCAGAACCAAAATAAAAAAAAATCAATAATGAAAGTCCAGTTTTTTTTTTATAAGCACAAACCCGAAGCCCAAAATTTTTGCCTAATAAAGAAATGCCTAACCCTAAATTACGAGGCCCAAATGGCCCAAAAAATGTTAACATTTTCAGAACCCCTAAGGGTTTCTAGAATCTTCTGGTGCCGCAGCCTCCATGCCAGCCAGGCGTTCGGGCTTCCACGTCACCCCACGAATAGTTTCTCCTTCCATATGACAATTTTTTCCTGTGAAAAAGAAACGAAACAGAAAAAGATGGCCAGCAAGTGATAACAGAATGGAGGGCTTTTTTTATTTCCTTTTTTATTTATTTATTCTTGAAAAATCGGCTATAAAAAAGAGGCCGAAGCAAATCCATAGAGGTTACCATTTTTTACGAATACAAATCAAAGAAAAATCAAAGAAATCGATTAAATTTAAAGGTAATTTTTTCTCCAGAGTTTTCATTTTTATTTAATTTTTTATTTTATATACAAATATAATAGAAAATAAAAAAAAAGAGAAAGAAAAAAGGGTTACCTGAATCGCCCCACAGTCCCGTCGTTGGAATCAGACCAAAAAGGGGTTTTATGTTTGTATAAACTATTTTTTAAGGTTTTTTAAAAAGGGAAAAGAACGAGGGATAAAAGGGGGGCTAAAACCTAGTTATTATGTAGCTCCAGCCACCGCCTATGGTGGAGCCGCGGCGGAGCCTCGGCTAGCCATTACAGAGGCTAGCCGGAGACCCGATCGAACCTGGGATTAGCCCTAGGGGAATTTCAAAGAAAACAAGGGGTTTTTTTTAAGAAAAGGGTACAAAATGATTTTTTTCTGCGTTTTGTAACTTAAATAGCGCTCCGATACGGCACCGTTTTGGAGTCCGTCTTCAAAGCATAAAACGATGCCGTTTGCCCCTCAAGATCCGAGTGTTGACCCGACCTACAAGCAGAATTCGCGTGTTTTCTAAGGGAAGGGCTAATTGCACTTTTAGCCCTTCCGTTTTTTTATCGTTCTGCAATCAAGTTTCTTTTTGTTTTTAATTTGGCCCCTATAATTTATTCCAATTGGGCCCTTGTTCGAACGACGTCATTTTGGAGGGCAGGGATTAATTTCCCTTTTGATCCTTCTTTGTTATTCACGCGTTCATTATGGTCCTTTTCTTTGTATTTATTCCGGATTTGCCGCAAACTTTTGTTGTATGTTTAATTTAACCCTTTTTAGTTATTTCTGCAATTTTATTATAGTTATTATTATTTTTAATTATTATTATATTTACCATTATTATTATTATTATCATTATTGTTATTATTATTAGTATTATTATTAATTAATTTTAATATTATTACCATTATTTTTACTATTATTATTATTTTTTTAATATTACTATTACTACTATCGTATTCATTTTTATTATTACTTTCCTTACTAATATATTATTATTATTAATATATTTAATTAATTTTGTTTTCATTACTATTATTTCTTTAATATTTATTTACCTATTGTTTGTAAATACATTTATCATATTATTATTTATTGTATTTATATCCTCTTAAATAATTTCCAATTTTAGATCATTAATTATTTGTATTACTATTATTAATATTATTTTCATCATCATTAGTATTTTTAAACTACCCAATGTTTCTCTATTTCTTTATTTATTAGTAGTTATTATTAAATTTTAGTCTTCATTTGTTCATTTACTTTTCTTATTATTTTATATACCACTGGCTTGTTTCATTATTTTATTATTGTTTATCTTTTTATTTATTTTTTCTCTTATTATTGTTATTATTGTTTTGAAATAAGAAAATACTCTGCGTTTTAAGATTCAAAAGAAATAGTACCCTAACTTACTGGGTTTTGATTTTTCTCATCGAGTCTAAAGAACTAATTATTTCTAAAAAAAATCAAAGCATATAAGTTAAATAAAAACTTATTCTTGGGAATTCAAAAATGTTGTGTCCTAACTCACTGGATATGATTTTTTTTATCTCGAGGTAACGATTTCTAAAATAAAGGCAATATTCTGTATTTGGGAATTTTGAGAAATTGTGCCCTAACTTACTGGGTTCCGATTTTTCATTTGACCCAAATAACTGAATATGCTACTTAAACTTAAATGCATGTGTTTTAAAAGTCAAAAGAAAAGCTTAGTTTCTAGGATTTAAGATGTCGTATCCTAACTCACTGGTCGTGACATTTTACTTCTTTGAAATAAGCGGGTCTCAATATCCAATTTAATTTGTTCAAGTTTTCTTTTGAATAAAGAGGATCTATTTTAAAATCTTTTCAAATTTTCGACATTAAGACGTTAATCAATCAATTCGGTACCAAGTTTGGCCGTTACGAGGGTGTTAATCCTTCCTCGTACGTAACCGACTCCCGAATTCATTTTCTCAAATTTCGTAAACCAAAATCATTGTTTTAATAAACCAAAATGTTTTAACGATTAATCTCAAGGTGATCCGATCAAACCTTAAAAAAGGATTGGTGGCGACTCCATTTTCGTTTTAAGGTCAACCCTATTTTTTTTCAAAAAAATGGTTTCGATAGTACCAATTTTTTAGCCTGTTAACACTTCTTGATGAACCTCATTACAAAACCTGAGCTTGAAATGTTAATTTGTATTTGGCTTTTTCCTTTGGTCCTGCACTGCACGACTATAGACGTTCAATCATATGTATTGAGGGTTAAGTAGATACATCACTGCGGATTTTGTAAAAACAGAGTGGAATAGGAAAGATTGGTGTGATATAGGAACTATAGGTTAGCCTAAAGTGCAAAACAAAAGAAAAAAACCAAAAAGAAAATCAGTACTGTAACAGCCCGATTTTGGGGCTAGTCGGAACAGTGGTTTCGAGACCACTAAATCGAGATTAAGGAAAATTATTTTGATGTTAATTTATGTGTTATGATGTAAATATATGGCTATGTGAAAATTTTGGAACCTTAATTTGATTGATAGCAGACTTAATTGTGAAAAATGACTAAATCGCATAAAGTGAGAAAGTTTTATTTTTCAAGGTAGAGGTATTCAATAGCTAGATTACTAAGTTGGAGGTCCTTAAAGTACAATTAGGCCAATAGTTGAGTTTGGAGGTCCTTAAAGTACAATTAGGCCAATAGTTGAGTGTTGGCTGGCCATATGGTATGGGGAGACAAGAGCATTTAATTTTTTGTCAAAATTGGGTGAATTAGGTGAGAAAAGATTAATAAAATAAGGTAAAAAGAAAAATTATCATCTTTCACTATTCACTCATCTCTTTCCATCAAAAATTGAAGAGAAAATAGAGGTTTTGGGGATTCAAACTTTCAGCCAAGCTATATCCTTGCTAGTAAGTGATTTAGGTGGTTTTAATGGATGATTTTTGTATTTTTGGAGTCCCCAAAGCTTAAGCTAGCTAATGAGGGGACCAATTTGCAATATGGTTGAAATTCTAGGGAATTTCCATGAGAATGTTTATGTGGTTTATTGAGTTTTTATGGAAGAAAATGAATGTTAGGGAGATGAGAAACAACTTTTGTGAAAGGTGTTAGCAGGAAAACACCTAATCAGGACTTGAATGCAAAGATTGAATTTGTGTCATAAATGCATGAATAGTTGGAATTGTGAGTAGTTGTAATAGAAATAAATGTTCAGCTAGGCTTGTTTATTGATAAAATGAGTTGAAAAATGATTTACGAGCCTAGGGACAAAATTGTAATTTTGCTATAGTACAAGGGCAAAATGGTTATTTTTGCCTAAGTGTAGATTTTGATGCATTATGATCCTAGAATGATCTAAATGGGTGAATTTTATTGTTATAGATCAAGAAAAGCGTGGAATTAACCTTGACCCGGGAAAAGGCAAAGTTACGGATTAAACAGCAAATTGAAACGTTTTGCACCGAGGTAAGTTTATGTGTAAACGATGCATTTTATATACACATTGTTGTTACTGATTGGTGCATGGCATGATTGAGAACATGTATGGTTCAAGTGGATTGAATATAGTAGTTATTGAATAGTTTTCTTATGAATGATGAAATAGACATGTAAATGTGTAATAACAACATTTGACGGTGGGCTAAGTGCGATACCACCTTATTATGCAACTAAGATGGGTTGTGTGCGATACCATCGTTTATATTAATATTTGGTGGGCTTTGTGCGATACCACTGTAACTATCCTTTTTGGTGGGCTATGTGCAATACCACCATAATTATCCTTCTGTGGGCTATGTGCGATACCACCATAATTATCCTTCGGTGGGCTATGTGCGATACCACCGTAACTATCCTTTTTGGTGGGCTATGTGTGATACCACCTTGTTAAAGACTGATGGTGGGCTAAGTGCGAAACCACCGAGTGATTGTATTATGAATGGTTTATTACGAAACCGTGATGTATTGTATTATGTGACATTGTGGTGCTAAGTGCAGGGAAGCATGTTAATGAATGTAAGCATTAAGTTTGTGATATGATTGGAATGTGGTAAGGGAGGAAATGAGTAAGCATGATTATGAATGTGGATCGTTCTTGTTTAGTATGTGATGCTATTTAATTGTTTAACACATACTATAATGTTATTTGTTTACATGTAAACTTAATAAGCTCAAAGCTTACTCCCCCTTTTCTTTTCCCTTGTCTTATAGAGTTAAAGAGTCAGGTCGAGATACGAAGATAATTGGAAGATTGCCCACACTATCAACTTATCTTCGTACATCTAGACTTAGTGTTTTTTGTTATGGCATGCATAGGGGCTAGATTAGGTAATTGTTTTGTTATTTTGGCCAAGAGTGTGTTGGCCCCTTTATTGATAAACTCTCTTGTATATAGCCATAGTTGATGGCTCATTGTTAATTATGAAAAGAGAAAGTTCTATTTTCATGGATGTGTTTATTGCAAATTTGGGATGTTCAGTGAATATGTTGAATGGATTCATGTTGTGTGAGTTAGAGGGATGAAAAGAGCTTGGCAAATAACCTTGCTCTTGTCCACACGGAAAGGCACGCGGGCGTGTGTCTAGGCCGTGTGTGACACACGGTCAGTCCCATGGGTGTGTGACCAAGATGTGTGTCCCCTGCAGGAAGATTTTACAAGTAAGTAAGCTTTGTAGTAAACACACGGGCAGAGACACATCCGTGTGTCTCAGCAGTGTGGGAGGCACGGCCTAGGACATGGGCGTGTGCCCAGGCCGTGTGAAGTCTGCACATTAAATGTGGAATTTAATTCGACACACGGTCTAAGGACACGGGTGTGTGCCTTGGCCGTGTGACCATAGTGAAGTGGTGACGTCATAAACAAAATACCAAGGTTTTGGCACACAGGCTAAGACACGGGCGTGTCGAGGCCGTGTGAGGGACACGGGCTAGGGATACGAGCGTGTGTCCGGCCGTGTGAATTAAGTCAGTGTCGACCACGGGTGGTGAACACAGGCATGTCTTAGGGGCACACGGGCATGTCCCTAGATCAACACGGGCGTGTGGCCCCTGTTTTGATGAAAAGTTTTCCCAAGTTCGTGAAAGTTCCCGGTTAAATCCCGAAACCTCTCAGAGGTACGTTTAAGGCCTCGTAGGCTAAGAATAAGCAAGTGAGGTGTTTAAACGATATTTTCTTAGCTTAATGTGAGATGTTTAAGCGAGATAAGTTAGGTAATGCCTCAAACCCAATTCTGGACTCGAACTCGGGTGAGGGGTGTTACAAGTACAAGTGGAAAAAGTTCTTAAAAAGTGAAAAAAACATTTGTGAGTGAGATTAATTGAAAAATAGAGTGACAAAGTCAGAAGAATAAGAAAGACTCGTTCATGAGTGCACAAAACTCATAGGCTAGCCGTAGTTACTATGTCATGCTATGATTTCCTATATGGAGAAACAAGAAAGGTGAGATAAGGAGAAATAAGGCGATGAGTGGGTAAGGGTCACTAAGGGGGAAGAATAGGGATCGACACAATGTGCCAAACTATTTTAGTGTTTGTACCCCTTTTGATGCTTATTATTTTTGAATGTCATACTTATCCTAAGCCTCAAAGCGTTACAAGCCGAAAAGTCCTATGTGACCTAAATATCCTTATGCATGAATGGACATTACATTAAACAATAGCATAAACTACTATTTGTATTATGCTAGGATAATCAGATTACTTGTATGATTTGTTGATGGATTCCTACAGGAGAGACCCTTAATATTTATATACTTTGTAATGCACTGAATTTAGATGTTTAAGGTCGAAAGTGGTAAATTCATTATGTCAAAATTATTCGTAAATATGAAATGCCTATTCATGTGCTCAAAATACAATACTTTTACTATATTTGCTCAAAGGTCATCTTTTCTTTTCTTGCTGCTCCCAAATCTTTCATCTCAAATTCTTCACTAAGCTGGGTTTTAACCATTCTTATCTCTCATTTATTTTTGGCTACTATCAACATGTCATCAATATAAAGGAGTAGATATACAAAAGAATCATCACTATTTTTCATAAAATAAGTACAACTTTCAAAGCTACTTCTTTTTAAATCATGAGTAGTCATAAATGAATCAAACCTCTTATACCACTGCCTTGGTGACTCTTTCAGGCTATAAAGGGACTTTTTCTGCAAGCAAACATAATCATCTTTCTCTAAGACTAAAAAACCCTTTGGTTGTGGCATGTAAATATCTTCCTCAAGTTCTCCATGCAAGAACGTCATTTTTACATCTAACTGCTCAAGCTCCACATCATACATGACCACAATACCAAGCAAGGCTCGAATCGAACTATACTTCACAATTGGAGAAAACACATCTGTAAAGTTGGAACGACAGAAATGTGCAAGTGTACACAATTGCAACAAGTAATAAAGTGACAAGTAAATGTCGAGTTATCGTACCCACAGGGACTGTGAAAAGAATTATTTATGAATGCAATTTTAAAAACACTTTGGTGAAGAAAAATGTTTTGATTTGAATAGGTGATTAAAAACTAGGATTTAAACTAAGTAAAATAAATAAAAATAAAATAAAAGTTCCAATGCACGATTTCAAAAGATGATTTTAATCAAGATGATATAATTGTGTTAGATTAATTACATTTCTTAACTTAGAATTATTAAACTCATGTTCATGTTGTTATGTATAAATTCACGATAACTCGATAATTTGCTAACTTATGAACATACTTACCTACCAAAATCCATTTATCTTTTGACTATATCTATACGTCAATTCAACCGATTAAAAAAATTAATAAGCAAATGTGTTAATGCGCATACATACTTATGAATTTAAAATAATCTCTTGTACATATCTCTATGCAAATTCAAACAATTAATTCTATCTCATAAACACAATTTTAATAACTCAAGTAGATGAAATGCAATCAACCTAACACGAATTAAATTTAAGTCATAATAATTAAATTAAACATATCAACATCACAAATATTCATAGACATTTCATCATAACAACAACAAACTTAAAATAATAGGGAACAAGAATCAAACCTGGTGTTTCTCCGAGGCTTGACTAGTTTGCTCCGCTCCTCCTTCTCCGCTTGTTCTTATTGAATCAAGGCTTCCACGAACACTTGAATGCTGCTCCAAATGGTGTTTGAAGAAATCTTTTCCAAGAGGTGAAATCGGCAAAGGAATAAGGGAAGAAAATGAAGAACAATGGAAGAGAATGAATAAAGAAAAGTGAGAGAGAAGTAAAGAAATGAATGGGTTTGAGATGTGTTTGAAATGAGCAACTAATAAACCGTAAAAGTAACATATTTTAAGCCCACATTTAGCATGCTTTTGGATGATTTAAGCCTTGAATTATGTAAATTGGTGCTCTTAATCCTTTGTTTTCATGTTTTATACTCAAGAGAGCACCCAATGACGAAAAGAATGGAAAACGAGCCCAAAACGGAGTAAATAGGTCATATCACTAAATCCACACTGCCGTGCCCCATTTAATAGGTTCGAACACAGCCTGGCCACGATTTACACGGGCGTGTGCCATGGGCGTGTCCCTGCTGCGGCCAAGAGGAGTTTTACTCGGAATAGGATACTTGGAGGCAAAGAAACACATTCCAAAGCCTATTCAAACACCCTAGTAGGAATTCTACTTGAACTAGGATACTTAGGGGCCAAGTAAGGCATCTCAAAGTCTATATAAACACCCAAGGGGGTAACTTGAAGAGGAGTTCGGCAGAAGCCGGAACCCAAGGCTTTAGTCAGGGGGCGGTTAGCTAGGCCAAGGAGCCGAGCCAGAAAGATCAGATTTGTAGAGAATCACTCGAAGATAGCCAGTTGATCCATCTCAAGAAGCCAGAATTATACTCAAGACGGAGGATCTCTCCTTCAATTTCTTCAGAGGGTTTTAGGGATTTCTTATGTTTTGTTTTATTTTTTCTTTTAAGATGTTTTCTTTTATTATTATGAACTAAACCCTCATATACCTGAGGGGATGAAACCTAAGATGAATCTTGTTATCGTTTGCTGAACTATATGATAAATATTTGACTTGTTCTTAATTATGTGTTCTTAATTTTTGTGTTGATATTTCCGGGATATTAATTCAAGTATGATGTGCTTAGGTGGAGGAGCAAAAGTCCCTGCCTAAGAGTAGATCTAGCATAATTAAGCGGAGTTGATCCCACGCCTAGAGATAGGGTGATGAGATTTTTCCGGATTAGGGTGAAACCTAATATGGGAGTCCATAGATCGAGTTAATGTGATTCTAGGGGTTTTAATTAGAAAGAGATTTCAATTAATCAACCTAGGGTTAGACGTTATTAGCTTCGAGAGAGGGTTTACTATACATTAGGGAATCTTACGGATCAAGTCAAGTGAATAAATCGTCTGGTTCAGAGTTAGAAAACAAGTGAAGTCTAGGTGGATTCTTCCTTGGGTGTCGTCTTAATTAATTGGTTTTTCCTCAAGTTATTTTTCCAAACTCTTTGTCTTTACATCTTTAGTTTAGTAGTTAATTAATTTAGATTAGATAAATAAATCCCTTTATTCTTATGCTAAATAATAAAAAGAGAGTTAGTATTAGTACTTTTGGTTCCTTTGGGTTCGACATTCCAGTCTTGCCTTAACTATACTACTGTTCGATAGGTGTGCTTACCTCAAAAATCGTTGTCATAGTTAGTTTCTAGGTTCGATCATTCTTTTTATAAATTTTAGGACTCTAACACGTGATCAGTAGCCAAGATGGGTATTTATATGTTCAAAAGGCTGCTAAAAATAACCAAAATCAGCAGCCAAAGACTCCCCCCATGGCCGGCCAAACATGTGGCATGTTTGAAGATTTCAAACATGCTATTTTTAGGTAGGGGCAAATCTTGAAAGGCATGATCTTGAAAGGCATGAATAGTGGAGGGGTTTGAATGCAAATTGAAGGAGTCTTCAAGGGCCATTTTGCAAGACAAATAATCAGCCAAACAAGCTGATTGGGTCAGCATGTGGGACGGTTTTGGGCTGTCCAATGCTCGGTTGGATCGGTATTCTCGGTTCAGCTCAATTGGGCCACTTTTCATAATTAATTAATAATAATTTATTTAACCCAAATTAAATTGGATTAAAATTAAAATTAATTATATTATGAATTAATACACATAATTTGGACCGTCTTAGGCTGAAAAATTAATTCACCTTGATGCTTCAAAATTGCTTCTTGATTTTGCGCTTCTAGTAATGTCTACCGAGCCATTTTTCGCCTTTTGTGCAAATATGTCGAAAATAATTAAAATAATCAAAATTTGATATAAAATTAATTAAAATTCAACATGTTCATAATTTTCAATGCACTTTAATTGTTTTATAATAATTATATATTTTTTGACAAGAATATTACCGAAACTGCATGAATTTGAGTTAAAAAGGGAATAAAAAAGTGTGTATATTTCCGCGTTTCCAGAAGTATACACCTGGAATCTGACTGTAACATTTTGTGACTAGCCTTGCTTTATATATGCGTTCTTCAACTCCTGAAGTTCCTTCATTCTTTTTGAACACCCATTTACAACGAACAACCTTTTTACCTTTAGGAAGCTTCACTAGATCCCATGTTCTGTTCTTATGAGTGATTTCATCTCTTCTTGCATGGAAATCATTCACTTTCCTGAATCTTCATAGCTAACTGCCTCGGAATAAGTAGATGACTCTTAATTTGCATCTATATCTTCAACCACATTTAAAGCATAAGCAACTAGATCAACCTCGGTGTACCTCTTTAGAGGTTTAAATTCTCTTTTAGGTATGTTCTTGGAAATAGAATATTGTGGTAAAGAAGCAACTCTACTCTGAGTTTCTGTGCTAACTTGAGGAGTAGACTCTGTTATAGATCTTGGATCAATCTAAAGCTCCACCTGTTTCTGCTGGTATTTATTGGAAGAGTCTTTAAAAGATAAGTCAGGCAACATAGCACTTTTATAAAAAATAACATATATGCTAATCACAACTTTTCTATTTTTAGGAAGCCATAACTTATACTTTTTAACACCAGTCTTATAACCAAGAAAAACACATTTAATGGATCTAGATTCCAATTTCCTATTATTAACATGAGCCTACGCAGAACACCCAAAATCTTCAAATCATAATCAGCAGGATTACCAAACCATACCTCTTGTGGAGTCTTTTTCTCAATGGCAAAGGATGGAGACCGATTAATCAAAAAACATGTAGTAGAGGCTACTTTAGCCCAAAACAACTTTGGTAAAAAAACCATTTGACAACATGCATTGAACATTTTCCATGATTGTTCTATTCATTCATTCTACAATGTCATTTTGCTATGGAGTATGACGAACTATCAAGTGTCTCACGATCCCTTCTAATTTGCACAAATCGTTAAGCTTATCAACAGAATTCCAAGCCATTATCTGTATGGAGGTGTTTTATCTACTCTTCTATCTGCTTCTCAATCATAGTTTTCCAAGCCTTAAACACAGAAAACAAATCACTTTTCTGCTTCAAGAAGAATGCCTAAACTTTTCTGGAAAAATCATCAATGGTCGTCAGCATATAATTAGTGTCACCCCTCGAAAGCACTCAGGATGGTCCCCAAAGATCAGAATGAATATAATACAGTGTTCCCTTCGTGTTATGGATTCCTCTGGTGAATCGAACTCTTTTTTGCTTCCCAAAACACAGTGCTCACAGAACTTCAATTTTCTAATGCATTATCCATCAAAAAGTCCTCTTTTGCTTATTTATGCCATGTCGTTCTCACTCATATGCACTAGACGCATATGCCAAAGTCTAGTAACATCATCATCTAACAAGGAAGAGGAAGAAATAGCTGCATCACTAGTAATAGTAGAACCTTGAAAAACATATAACTTGGCAATCTTTTTGATGCGATCCTGGTCGCATCATGGTTTGACTCCATTCGATGCCATCAAGAGTGGCCTAAACTTGAGGGGCCCAAGTGCAAGATGAAACATCTCACAGGCTTGATTGGTTCTTGGACCAATGTTTTTAAGGACTTTTAATTTAATTAAGTTTTATTTAAATTAATAAGTTTGCATATTTTAATTTTAACTTGCACTGTGTTCTGCATTTAATAAAGTAATGCATTATGTAACTTCCATGTTAGTTTAGTATGCATCATAAATAATGACTTGCATTATTAAACTTCCATGTTAGTTTAAGTCTTGCATTAAATAATTCATCTGTTTATTTAGTTTGCATTTTAAATATTTGCATTTAAGCATCTTAGTTCAATAAATGGTTGCTGGTCAATAATTCAACTCAACTTAGTTTAATTAACTGAGTTTCTTTTAATGAATTTAATTTTATTGTTGCTTCATTAATTAATCTAGTTTCTAGGTTAATTTATTGATGCATGAGTTAAGTTCATTTAATAATGTTTTTTCTTAATTAAACTAGTTGTTGGAATAAATGATGCTTAAGTGTTAGTTCATTTATTTAAGTCTAGTTGTTGGAATAAATGATGCTTAAGTGTTAGTTCATTTATTTAAGTCTAGTTGCTGGAATAAATTATGCTTAAGTGTTAGTTCATTTAATTAAGTTAGTTGTTAATTTATTTTAAGTTTAATAATTGCATTAATGTGTCGGTTACATGTGATAATTGCAGGTGACTCTTTATCTTACAACCATTATTTCTAAAGGCTGTTATGCATTCATTGAAGAGTTACTCACATTGAAGATGGAAGTTACATGGCTAGAATTCCAAAGGTTGAGACTCTTCATTTGGTTAGTGACTTTTCGGTTGACCATAGAGAACTCAAAGGATTTTGACAAACAATTTAATTCAAGAGTTATTCACATTGAAGATGGAAGTTACATGGCTAGAATTCCAAAGGCTGAGACTCTTCATTTGGTTGGTGACTTTTCGGTTGATCATGGAGAACTCAAAGGATTTTTGATAAACAATTTAATTCAAGAGTTAATCACATTGAAGATGGGAGTTATATGGCTAGAATTCCAAAGGTTGAGACTCTTCATTTGAAATCATTATTAGCCTCATTAAAAGTGACCATTCAACTAGCCTCATTTGATACTATATATAAATGTAATCAACATATTGTGGAACAACTTTTGATTTTTGGTTAATGATATTCTGCTCAATTTGTGAGGCAAACTTTCTCTATTTTCGTTCAAAGATTCGTTGGCTACCTAGTGTTCTAGTTGTGTCATTCGTTTTTCTTTGTCGAAACTGAACTTATCACTTTTCGTAGTGTGGCGTTCAAACATACCGAGGTTCCTATCTTGCTAGATAGTGGGTCGAGGTCACCATAACCATTTCCTAAACCGAACTAAAGGGCTTATAAACAACGGGTCGATACCAAATCGATATTGGTTCTTGTTTGCACTTTTGTTTAACCATTTTCCTTTCTTATCTATTTTTGAACCAAAATCTATTTCTTCTTTCATATTCTACTTCATCAAACCATACTCTTAAACTATCATTTATTTTGCCAAAACTATTTCTTTCCATACCCATTCTACTAAGCTAAATATTCATTGTTTCTCGAAGACGATTGGGCAATTTAAATACGACTCGACTCAACTCGAGGCGGATCGTATCAAATTTTCTACCCTTTCATCACAACGAGGGAACCCTTGCTAATATTTGAACCCGCACTTTCAGTTGTGTAATTGTGCCTTTTTGAATCAAGAGTACTCAATGAAATCAAATTCCTCTTCAATTCTAGTACATGTCGTACGCCACTAAGAGTTTTGACGACTCCATCGAACATCTTAATTTTGATCGTACCAATATCTGCAATTTTACATGAAGCATTATATCCCATCAAAACAACACCTTTATAAACTATTTTAAATGTTGTAAACCAATTTGATTGGGACTCATATAGAAGGTGTAACCATAATTGAGGATCCACTCCTCACTCACTTTAGAGTTGTCGGTAGAAGCAACTAGGAGTTCACCATCGTTGTAGTCTTCTACAACATCAGCTTCACTGGATTGTTCTGGTTATTTTTGTAACAGCCCGATTTAGGGGCTAGTCAGAACAGTGATCTTGAGATCACTAATCCAAGGTTAGAGAAATTATTTTCATGTTATTTTATGTGTTATAACATGTTTATAAGGGCGCATAAAAATTTTGGTCCTTTAATTTTAGCGATTTCATACTTAATCGCGAAAAATGAATAAATCGCATAAAGTGCGAAAGTTCCATTCTATAGGCTAAAGGTACCAAATAGTCATGAAATGTTAATTGGAGGTCTTTAAAGGGCAATTAGACCCCTTGAAATAGTGTGGCCGGCCATAGGAGACAAAATTTTCAAAGTTGGTCAAAGTTGGTAAGTTTGGTGGATTAAATTGATGTTTTATAACAAAATAAAGAAAGGAGAAAGATTTCATCTTTCCTCTCTTCTTCTCCACCAAAATTTTCAACAAACAAGGGGTTTTTGAA
This sequence comes from Gossypium australe, assembly GCA_005393395.2. Taxonomy (NCBI): domain Eukaryota; kingdom Viridiplantae; phylum Streptophyta; class Magnoliopsida; order Malvales; family Malvaceae; genus Gossypium; species Gossypium australe. The sequence goes on from CM016614.1 coordinate 105,751,824, forward strand.
AGCTCAAAATTTCAGTAAGCTTTTCTCCATTCAAGTAAGTGACTTTGATGGTATTTCTTGAAGATAATTGTACTTTTGAGACCCCTAAAGCTTAAGCTTTCTAAAGAGGGGACTATATTGCATTATGGTAAAAAGTTTAGAGATTTGCCATGTGAGCTTTTAAGTTGTTTGCTGCATATTTATGGAAGAAAATGAATGTTAGGAAGATGAGAAACAACTTTTGTGAAAGGTGTTGTCATGAAAACACCTAATTGGGACTAAAATGCAAAAGTTATAGTTTGTTCATTAAGGCATGAAATAGTTGGAATTGTGAGTAGTTGTAAGAAGATTAAATGTCCAGCTAGGCTTGTTTAACAAGAAAATGTGATGAAAAATAATTTACGAGTCTAAGGGCAAAATCGTAATTTTTGCTAAAGTGTAAGGGCAAAATTGTCATTTTTGCCTAAGTGTAGATTATGAAATATTATGATTAGTGTGGTGATTAAAAGAGTAAATTTTATTGTTCTAGATCAAAGAAAACGAGATTCGGACCTAGAAAGGGAGAAAAGAGAAATATGGGCAAAAATGTCCCTTTCTGCCCTTTTTGGTATCGAGGTAAGTTCATGTGCTAAATTATACAACTGTAAGTGAAATATTTTAATATTTCGATGATGTATAAATTGGTTGTTGTCTTCATTTATACGTTAAATACGTTTTGACGTGATGTCAAGAAATGATAGTCTTAATTTAGTCCATGAATAGTGGAGATGCAAATAGCATGATACGATGGTAATTAAGGTCCCGTGTAAGACCATATCATAATATGGCCCCGGTGTGAGAATTCGTATAAGACCATGTTCGAGACATGGCATCGATATGATATTTCATGTGAGACCCTATTGAAGGTATGATGTTGATAATATAGTATATATGTAAATGTATGAGATCTAGAAGTGTTGTTTAGTATTGTGAACAAATCAACAGGTATGTTGAAAAATGAAGAAGTATGTGATTATACCATGAGAGATACAGATATGTGACAGAACTCATTTGGAGTGAATTCGGCATATGAGGAACCCATGGTGAGTTATGTATTAATGATGCATCCTAATTGCACATGTTGTATTTATAAATGCATTACGTGAAAGAAATTATTATTGTAGAAATCTAAGTAAGAATGATAATGTGTGAGGATGTTCCCGGATGAACATTTGAAATAGGGAAATGTATGCGGATAAATATCCGTGAATGTGTAATAGTGGTGGGATGTGTGCATTACCACCTTATTATTTGTTACCGATGGGCTGTGTGCGATACCATCGAGTTTAGTATCAAGTGGTGGGTTGCGTGCGTTACCACCTTATTATTTGTTACCGATGGGATGTGTGCGATACCATCGAGTTTAGTATCAAATGGTGGGATGTTTGCGTTACCACCTTATTATTTGTTACCGATGGGCTGTGTGCAATACCATCGAGTTTAGTATCAAATGGTGGGCTATGTGCGATACCATCCTATTAAAGATTGATGGTGGGCTGAGTGTGAAACCACCGAGTGAATTGACGTTGTGATTGGTTTAGTGAGGTATTATGATGTGTTGTATCATGAGAAATTGTGGTGATAAGTGCAGGGAATGTATGTTAATGAATGTGAGCATCAAGCTCGAGATATGGTTAGAACGTGGCAAGAGACGGAATGAGTAAGCATTATGAACGATTGAATAAGTAACCATAACTCATTATAATACCTTGTGATTGAGTATAATCAATGAATACCAATAGTTGATTATTATATGCATATGAACTTACTAAGCATTATTGCTTACTTATTTTCCTTTCCCATCTCTTATAGGTTAGCTTCACTAGCTCGGGTTGGAAACCACCGAAGATGTTTTCACACTATCGAGCAGACACTTGTTATGAGGTTTCAAGTCATTATGAGTTATGGCATGCATAGGGATCGTATTCAAAGTTGATTAAGTCATAGTTGATATAGCCAAATGTGTTGGCCTAAGAGAGTTTATAGTTCGGTTGTGTATAGCCATAGATGATGGCTTAAGTCGATTGTAATTATACTAGAAATAGTTCTCCCTCGTGTATGGGATGAAGACTTCATTTTATAGTTTACTTATGAAAATTCAAGAGTTATAATTGATAATATGTGAAGTTTATGTGATGGTGTATGAATGTATGCAAGTGAGGGTGGCTAAATGGCTTGGAAAATAACCTTGAATTGTTCCACGCGGGTAGACACACGGGCATGTGTCTAGGCTGTGTGTGACACACGGTCAGCCCCGTGGGTGTATGACTTGGCTTTGTGTCCCCTGCATGTTAGGGTTGTAAGTCAGTGTCGACCACGGGCTAGCCACATGGGCGTGTGTCTAGGCCTGTGACCCTTATAAGGTTGCTGACGTCATAAACAGAATACCCAGGTTTTTACACACGGGCGAAACACGGGCGTGTCTAGGCCGTGTAGAGCACATGGGCTAAGCACACAGGCGTGTGCCTAGGTCATGTGAAAACCCCTGTAGGTTCGTAATGGAAATAAATCCTACACGAGGTAGGGACATGGGCGTGTGTGACCATACGGCCTGCCCACACGGGCGTGCCCCATTTCATACGGGCGTGTGGCCCCTGTTTAGGTGAAAATTTCTAAAACCGTGGAAGATTTCGGTTGGGTTTCGAAACCCCTCGTATGGATGTTTAAGGCCTCGTAGGTCCTTAATGAGGTTATTGTGATAGCGATAATGCTATGTCAAGTTGGGATTGAAAATTTATAGACTAGTTGTGTGATTAAGTAGAATAAACCCGGTAATGCCTCATGCCCGTTTTCGGCATAGAATACGGGTAAGGGGTGTTACAATTTTCCGTTCTGATTTGCAGCCTCTCTTTTGATCTTATTCTACAACTTATAGCACTTAGACTTAATGTGCTCTTTCTTCTTGCAGAAGTTATAGGTTTTACCTTTATTTGAAGATCTCGATCTACCCTTAGATTTACTGCGAGGATTTCATTCACGTATCCTCCCACAGTTATCATGAGTATTTCATTCTTGTCTCCCACGAACAATGAGACCTTCTCCCTAAGAGTCAAATCTAACCACAAGATGTTTCATCTTGTCATACGAGGTTAAGGAAGCATAGACTTCATCAACTGTGAAAGATTCACGGCTATACAAAACTGTATCTCTAAAAGTCGAATAAGAAGAGGGCAACGAACAAAGTAGAATTAACTCTAAATCTTCTTTATTGTACTGAACCTCCATGGCCTCTAGGTTCGAAAGAATTTCTTTTAACACAGTTAAGTTTTTGTGCACAAACACATCTTCTTCCCAACGATGAGCATAAAGATGTTGCTTCATATGTCGCTTGCTAGTTAGGGTTTTCAACATGTCCTATAGAATTTCATTTGATAGATGCAGATGTAATTGCGTTAAAGTCTTTCGATCTTTACGCTTCTTCTCTTCCTCCATCAATGTCGAAGGCATCTTATCTATCCCTAGCAGGGCATCCTCCAAATCTACCTGCGCAAGAACTGTCTGTATCTTTATCTGCCACAACTTGAATCTGGTGTTACGGTCCAATAGCGGAATATCATACTTTAGTGTTGCCATTATCGTGATCAAGCTAAGCAACCCGTGTAACACCCCAAACTTGGTCTATGCATTAAGACCAGATTTGACATGTCACACGGAATGAATATACATCTAGTCTTTTAAGGATTTAGAGAAAACAGAGTTTCAAAAAAAATCTTGATGTGGAGTTCATTGAAAACTAAGGTTGATTGATAAATCAAACAATTTGAGACGTAAGAATTTATAAATTGAAACTTAGAAAAATTAAATTAATATTTCGAGAAGATTTAAAAGAGTTTGAAAATAATTTTGGAAAAATTTGAAGAACATTATTAACCGAAAATTTTCCGAGTTAAAATATGTAAGAAAGTTATTATGAAACTTTTTTTTCCATATCCATTTGAGAAAAACATTTATTTCAATTTTTAGAAAAATCCCATTTAAAGTATTCAAGCAAATTATAAAATCCATCAAACGTAAAACAACATTAAAATTTATCCAGAGGCCTTATTACAACTTAACTTAAAATAGCAAAATAATAAAAAATACTTAAAAGAAATCCAAAATTTAAATAACTCATTATTCGTAGTATGGCCTCCACCGAGTTGTCTACGGCCCAAGTCCCGATCACTGTTCATTATCTGAGAAGGGTAAGGAAAACGGGGTGAGTTACTAGAACTCACTGTGTAACCTTCTTACCATGGTCCACTGGGCCCAAAATCCAATTAAGCATTTATTGGGCCAAAGCCCATTTACAATTATAACATAATAACATGTATATAATATGCATGTGATATGCAATTCCCAAACCAAACCTAGTTTCCATCCGCTACACACCACTCGTACCAACCAGCACACCTGTGAGGAGCTTTAGCCACCCACCCCACCAACACACCAAAATAGGCATTAAGCCGTTTATATCAATTTATGTGTAAATCCTGAATTTTTGGGCCTATGCGTTTAATGGGTGAACATTTGTAGTGAGTTAATTTAAGTGTTAGGGGTCCAAATTGGGCTCAGGCTTAGGCAGAGGCTTTGGTTAAAATTTTCTGTTTGGGCATTATAGGGTTTAAAAGGTAGTATCTGTGTTTAAAACATCAAAATGGGCTTGTGGCCCAGTGGTCAGTGGCCCCACTCAGGGAGCAAGGAGGTGACGCCACATAAGGGAATAAGGGGCCCAAATTTAAGTTTCATGGAGCCCAATTCTTTTAGTTTAAGTTAGCTAATTTTCGGCATTTGGGTTAGGTGGAGTGGATGGCAACAAGGCTCAAAAATAGGAGGATTTATATGAATAAGATAATGTAGATATTATAGTTGATAATATGGAAGATAAAAGGAGAAAAGATAGGAGCTATCTACAAGGCTAGGAGTTAGCCGAAATTTCTATAAATAGGGAGGGTTATCTTCTTTATTTTGCGACATTTAGGGTTTCCACCTTTTCTTTCTCTTCTTTCTTCTAAAAGCTGAAAACTCCATTATTCTTTTCTCTTCTTTCTTCTAAAAGCTGAAAACTCCATTATTCTTTTCTCTTCTTTCTTCTAAAAGCCAAAAACCCCATTATTCTTTTCTCTTCTTTCTCCTAAAAGCCGAAAACTCCATTATTCTCTTCTTTCTTCTAAAAGCCGAAAACTCCATTATTCTCTTCTTTCTTCTAAAAGCCGAAAACTCCATTACTCTCTTCTTTCTTCTAAAAGCCGAAAACTCCATTATTCTCTTCTTTCTTCTAAAAGCCGAATCTCTATAGATTTCTTCGAATCATCTTCTCTTCCTGATTTTCGCAAAAAGCCGGAATCCTCTAGGACTAGCCGAATCTTCTCTAGTAAGTAGATCACTTAGATCTAAAAGCTGGAAACACTAGTCCCTGAATATCATATCTTTTTTCAGAATTTCAAGGCAGATAATGGTGGTGTTGGCTACGGATAGCGTCGACTTAGAGGGTCTCTTATAACGGGAATCAGGTGTGTAGATCTCTAACACACTATTAAACTTGTATGTATGTTTATATATATATATATATATATATATATGTTATAGGCTGAAAAGCTGGAAAATGAGGCTGTATGAACAGTCGTGTGTAGATCCTTATCACATAAGTTTTATTTTGTATTATACCTGCTAGGGGCTGAAAATATGAACAGTCGTGTGTAGATCCTTATCACATAAGTTTTATTTTGTATTATACCTGTTAGGGGCTGAAAAGCCAGAAAATGAGGCTGTATGAACAGTCGTGTGTAGATCCTTATCACATAAGTTTTATTTTGTATTATACCTGTTAGGGGCTGAAAAGCCAGAAAATGAGGTTGTATGAACAGTCGTGTGTAGATCCTTATCACATAAGTTTTATTTTGTATTATATCTGTTAGGGGCTGAAAAGCCGGAAAATGAGGCTGTATGAACAGTCGTGTGTAGATCCTTATCACATAAGTTTTATTTGTATTATACCTGTTAGGGGCTGAAAAGCCGGAAAATGAGGCTGTATGAACAGTCGTATGTAGATCCTTATCACATAAGTTTTATTTTGTATTATACCTGTTAGGGGCTGAAAAGTCAGAAAATGAGGCTGTATGAACAGTCGTGTGTAGATCTCTAGCACACTAATAATCTGTATGAATATATATATGTTATGTTATGGGCTAAAAGCCGGAAAATGGGCTGTGTAAACAGTCGCGATACCCAGAAAGGGTAGGCAAAGGATGCCAGGTATGTGCCATAGAAACTTCTCTATGTGTATCGATGTATATGAAAGACTGAAATCTCTTAGGTAGTATATTGTTTGATTTTGCATGAATGTATGCATGGGATGGGTTTGATATAAAAATGGAAGAGCATGATTGGTCACATGGTGATCGGTGGTAGAAAACCCACCTAATGAAATGTTAGATCACGTGGTGATCGGTGGTAGAAAACCCACCTAATGAAATGTTAGATCACATGGATGAAATGTTAGATCACATGGTGATCGGTGGTAGAAAACCCACCTAATGAAATGTTAGATCACATGGTGATCGGTGGTAGAAAACCCACGAAATGAAATGTTAGTTCACTTGGTGATTGGTGGTAGAAAACCCACGTTAAAATTCCTGATTGATAGGAATAGGCAGTACGGCTGTCATTTTGGTGTGTAGCAGATGGAGGGTTGATTATAGAAATCCCCAAGGTGTGATGGTTGGTACGGGTTGGTGTGTAGAGGATGGAATTCTAGGATGGGTTGGGCTTTGCATCATTTATTATCTGTCATGTGATTATGATTGTTGCCATTGTGTATGGGCCAGGGCTCATAATGTGTTTATGGGCCCAAGCCTTTTATGTGTTTTCGGGATCTACACACTGAGTCTTGGTGACTCACCCTATTATTTTTTTCCTAACTTTTCAGATGAGCAGTAGATCGTGGATATGGGAGCCGAGACGGACTCGAGGGGCCATCAAGTTTTTATTTCTATAGATTATTTTCGGTTTTCCTTTAAGTTTTGTTTTGGGAATATTTAGGTAATAAGGCCCCATAGTTTATATTCGCCTAAGTAGTTTTTTTAATATTTGCAACTTATGAATTTATGCAAGGGGTTTATTTATACCAAATAATAATAATACAAGGTTTCTTTTCAAATGTCACTTATTTATTCAAATATTGCCTAATAACTTATGATTTTCTAAAACCAACTTAGCAAAAGATTTTAACGTTCAACCCGTAGCATACCAGATCTGGTCGAAACGTATGGGCCGGGTTTGGGGTGTTACAATTTGGTATCAGAGCCCAGTTCAAAACTCGGGCTGTGAAATGGGTCTAGTAATGTTTTGTAAAGTTAATGTGAATCTAGAAAAAAAATTTTGGAAGAAGATATGGCCTTCGAGTCTACCGGCACCCGATCCACGCAGGTAAGTATTCTAACTCTTGATATGATATATTTGTTGGGTTGATGGGCTTTATGGACGTAGACTAGTATGATAGTATTGATGGACTTTAGGCTTAGTTTAAACAACTCTTTAAATTCATAAGACGTAATCAATCCAAACAAACCCGTGAACAAGTCGCTGGGTTAGGGTGTGGCAACAGGCATACGCATGTCTAGGATTGGATTCAGGGAGAGCTTGGTACTTAAGCAGTCCTAGTGACTCACCTCCTCTTCGCTGGAATCCTACCTGGTGCGTAGTGACTGTTCACCTTAGCCATGAGGATTTGTTGACAGGTCAAAATCTATAATTAAAACCCAAAAGGGACCAGCCACCCTATTTCACAATCAAAATACCCTTAAGTTTTGTAAAATTTCCAAAATACACTTGATTTGTCAAAATTTCCCAGAATACCCCAGAATTGTAAAACTACAAAAATTTGAGAAATTACCGAAACACTCCGGTTGGCAAAATTTCCAAAATACCTTTGGTTTGTGAAAATTTTCAAAACGACTATGATTTTATGAAATACCCATGTTTTGCAAATTTACCCGAAAACCCCTAGATTTACAAAAGTAACCCGGTTTGCAAAATTAAATTTTCCAAAATACCCTTGCTTTAAAAAAAATGTACCAAAGTACCTCTAATTCAAAGAAAATTTCCAAGATACTTTATTTGGAAAAAAAATACCTTGTAGGCAAAACTACGGAAAAAAAAACCCTGGGTAGTGAAATAACGAAGATACCCTTATGCGAGGAATGTGTGCGCATGGATGCTACTTGTATGTTGGTGTGTGATGATTGAATGTATGTGCTTCTTAGAACTAGGAGATGTGAACTTGAGACTGAATTGTAGACATAACTGCGAATTCGAAAGAACTACCCTTAAAACTACTATTCATAAGACTGTTCGGGGTTAATCAGTGGAAGAAAACTAATAATTCATAAAATTCTAACCAGATAAACGCGAATCGATAGAATGAGTACAAGGGGACGAGGATGCTCTAGATGCGAATATCGGTGCGTACTCTACCATAGTATACTAAGTGTTTCTTTTGGCTTTAGAATTAGAGTACGCAGCGAAAGCGTAGTGGTGAGACTTGGGTAGTACGATTAATAGTTAGTTGGAAATTTTGAGGACGAAATTTCTTTAAGGGGGTAGAACTGTAACATCTTGAATTTTTGGGCCTATGCGTTTAATGGGTGAACATGTGTAGTGAGTTAATTTAAGTGTTAGGGGTCCAAATTGGGTTCAGGCTTAGGTAGAGGCCTTGGTTAGAATTATCTGTTTGGGCATTATAGGGTTTAAAAGGTAGTATCTGTGTTTAAAACATCAAAATGGGCTTGTGGCCCAGTGGTCAGTGGCGCCACTTAGGGAGCAAGGAGGTGACGCCACACAAGGGAATAAGGGGCCCAGATTTAAGTTTCATGGAGCCCAATTCTTTTAATTTAAGTTAGCTAATTTTCGGCATTTGGGTTAGGTGGAGTAGATGGCAACAAGGCTCAAAAATAGGAGGATTTATATGAATAAGATAATGTAGATATTATAGTTGATAATATGGAAGATAAAAGGAGAAAAGATAGGAGCTATCTACAAGGCTAGGAGTTAGCCGAAAATTTTATAAATAGGGAGGGTTATCTTCTTTATTTTGCGATATTTAGGGTTTCCACCTTTTCTTTCTCTTCTTTCTTCTAAAAGCTGAAAACTCCATTATTCTTTTCTCTTCTTTCTTCTAAAAGCCAAAAACCCCATTATTCTTTTCTCTTTTTTCTCCTAAAAGCCGAAAACTCCATTATTCTCTTCTTTCTTCTAAAAGCCGAAAACTCCATTATTCTCTTCTTTCTTCTAAAAGCCGAAAACTCCATTACTCTCTTCTTTCTTCTAAAAGCCGAAAACTCCATTATTCTCTTCTTTCTTCTAAAAGCCGAATCTCTATAGATTTCTTCAAGTCATCTTCTCTTCCTGATTTTCACAAAAAGCCGGAATCCTCTAGGACTAACCGAATCTTCTCTAGTAAGTAGATCTCTTAGATCTAAAAGCCGGAAACACTAGTCCCTGAATCTCATATCTCTTTTCGGGATTTCAAGGCAGATAGCGGTGGTGTTGGCTACGGATAGCGTCGACTTAGAGGGTCTCGTTATAACGGTAATCAGGTGTGTAGATCTCTAACACACTATTAAACTTGTATGTATGCTTATATATATATATATATATATATGTTATGGGCTGAAAAGCCGGAAAATGAGGCTGTATGAACGGTCGTGTGTAGATCCTTATCACATAAGTTTTATTTTGTATTATACCTGTTAGGGGCTGAAAAGCCGAAAAATGGGGCTGTATGAACAGTCGTGTGTAGATCCTTATCACATAAGTTTTATTTTGTATTATACCTGTTAGGGGCTGAAAAGCCGAAAAATGAGGCTGTATGAACAGTCGTGTGTAGATCCTTATCACATAAGTTTTATTTTGTATTATACCTGTTAGGGGCTGAAAAGCCAGAAAATGAGGCTGTATGAACAGTCGTGTGTAGATCCTTATCACATAAGTTTTATTTTGTATTATACCTGTTAGGGGCTAAAAAGCCGAAAAATGAGGCTGTATGAACAGTCGTGTGTAGATCCTTATCACATAAGTTTTACTTTGTATTATACCTGTTAGGGGCTGAAAAGCCAGAAAATGAGGCTGTATGAACAGTCGTGTGTAGATCCTTATCACATAAGTTTTATTTTGTATTATACCTGTTAGGGGCTGAAAAGCCGGAAAATGAGGCTGTATGAACAGTCGTGTGTAGATCCTTATCACATAAGTTTTATTTTGTATTATACCTGTTAGGGGCTGAAAAGCCGGAAAATGAGGCTGTATGAACAGTCGTGTGTAGATCTCTAGCACACTAATAATCTGTATGAATATATATATGTTATGTTATGGGCTAAAAGCCGGAAAATGGGCTGTGTAAACAGTCGCGATACCCAAAAAGGGTAGGCAAAGGATGCCAGGTATGTGCCATAGACACTTCTCTATGTGTATCGATGTATGTGAAAGACTGAAATCTCTTAGGTAGTATATTGTTTGATTTTGCATGAATGTATGCATGGGATGGGTTTGATATAAAAAAGGGGAAGAGCATGATTGGTCACATGGTGATCGGTGGTAGAAAACCCACCTAATGAAATGTTAGATCACGTGGTGATCGGTGGTAGAAAACCCACCTAATGAAATGTTAGATCACATGGTGATCGGTGGTAGAAAACCCACCTAATGAAATGTTAGATCACATGGTGATAGGTGGTAGAAAACCCACGAAATGAAATTTTAGGTCACTTGGTGATCGGTGGTAGAAAACCCACGTTAAAATTCCTGATTGATAGGAATAGGCAGTACAGCTATCGTTTTGGTGTGTAGCGGATGGAGGGTTGATTGTAGAAATCCCCAAGGTGTGATGGTTGGTACGGGTTGGTGTGTAAAGGATGGAATTCTAGGATGGGTTGGGCTTTGCATCATTTATTATCTGTCATGTGATTATGATTGTTGCCATTGTGTATGGGCCAAGGCTCATAATATGTTTGTGGGCCCAAGCCTTTTTTGTGTTTTCGGGATTTACACACTGAGTCTTGGTGACTCACCCTATTATTTTTTCCTAACTTTTCAGATGAGCAGTAGATCGTGGACATGGGAGCCGAGACGGACTCGATGGGCCATCAAGTTTTTATTTCTATAGATTATTTTCGATTTTCCTTTAAGTTTTGTTTTGGGAATATTTAGGTAATAAGGCCCCATAATTTATATTCACCTAAGTAGTTTTTTTAATATTTGCAACTTATGAATTTATGTCAGGGGTTTGTTTATACCAAATAATAATAATACAAGGTTTCTTTTCAAATGTCACTTATTTATTCAAATATTGCCTAATAACTTATGATTTTCTAAAACCAACTTAGCAAAAGATTTTAACGTTCAACCCGTAGCATACCAGATCTGGTCGAAACGTATGGGTCGGGTTTGGGGTGTTACATTATGGACAAGCCACCAGATTCTCAGAGTTTACATGGCATTACCATTTTTCATATTTGTGGCAGAGCCACCAGAATTTTGTAGCAAAGCTACTAGAACTTCTCTTCGTCAATATCCTATCCCATGCAATCTATGTATATAATGCATATTCATTTACAACAATTCTTTCTAATATTTATTACGAACAATAAGGCCCATTAAAACATTCATCACAATCTGGCTCATATCACAATCCGGCCCATATATCAAATATCACATTTGGCTTATATAACCAATATTACATTTGGCTCATATATCAAATATCACATTTGGCCCATATATCAAATATCCCATTTGGCCCATATATCAATTATCACATTTGTCCCATATATCAAATATCACATTTGGCCCATATATCAATTATCACATTTGGCCCATATATGAATTATCACATTTGGCCCATATAGTCACTTTATCGATTTGGCCCATTAAGGGTAATCTCGTAATTTTCACAGTCTTAATACCGATTTCACTAACATGTGATTTAATCAAGCGATTTATCATTAACACAATATAATTATCTAACCCATGAAATACGATGAGAGATTACACACCTGATTACGGTAAGCACTACATTTTCCTGATTGTCGACACCTAAAAATATTTTTAACGCTCGATTAGAACATAAACACTTATAGTAAATCTACTCTAAGATAAACGGTCTAGGTTTTTACCCTCGGAATCGCGAATAACTACTATTTGCCGGTTCTCCCCGGTTGACAGTCCACAACCCGGTAGAAAATCCCGAATCGTTGATGCCTCACAATTGCGAACAACTTCGAATAGTTGATTCTCACCGGATGAGGGTCCACAACCCGGTGGAAAGTCTCGAATCGCCGAAACAGTCCTTCGTTTGAATTTAGGAGTAGGGATCGTAAATTCGTTCCTTTTTCGATCACCAATCACTACCCCTTTTGATTTGATCTTGCTTGCCTCCATTGAAAATAAATATTAGTCCAAACTAATATTACATTGTTACAAGCGATTGATCTTAAGAGTGAAGTCGGCTTACCACAAAAATTCGTACGATCTCAAGATGAAAATCGAGCGATAAAGTCCCTATAATATTATCGATTAAACAACAATATCTTTAATGAATAAGAAGTAATAAAGAATCCTTGAAGAATCCTTACCTTGAACGATGAAATTCCTTTTTCACACAATCTTCCTATGGCTAGAGTGGATTAAACGATGTAGAAACAATTGGCACTCCACTATACCACTACAAAGAAGGAAGGGTTTTGTTTGAAAGAGAAAAGATGATGATTTCGGTCAAAAAGACCCTCCCAAGCCAACATATGGATTCGGCAATAGAAGAAAAATAAGAGAATTGAAGGGAGTGTTCTTACCGATTAATCAAAGTGTGAGTAGAAAAATGGTTGAGAAGAAAATATGTGGGAAGTGGAAGATTCGGCTATGGGGAGATGATTAATGACATTCGGTCATGGTGAAAATATTAGGGAGGGAGTGATGTTTGAGAGTTTTTGCAAGAAGAAAAGAAGAAGAAAAAGAAATAGGAGATAGGGTGTCTATGTTTCGGTTTTCAAGAATGAAAAATGAACAAAGAAAAAAGTCTTGAGGTTGGTGTGCATTTGGCAAAGAGAAGAAAAGAAAAGAAATGAAAATGCCCCTTCAAGGTTGTATAGTTTTGGCACAAGGAGGAAAAGAGTTTGGGGAAGAATGGAAGATGATACCAAAATGGTCAAAAAGAACTGGCCAAAACAAAACAAAAGTTTACCTATTGCTCATGACACATTCGGCTAGGGAGAAGAATTTTGGAGAGAAAAAATTTGATACACCAATTTGCTAATGAAAAAAATGACCAAAACTAGCACCTACCTACCAAAATGCTAGCAAAAATTCAGTTATCCCCCTTAGCCCCAAAAACAGTCCAAATGCATGGCCAATTGGTCAAAGTTTGGCCACCCAAACTTTCCAAAACATCACCCTTGGAATAAGCCTTATGTTCCCCCTACATGCCTTTTCCATTTGATTCCTTTCCCTAAGTTCAATCTTGCCTTTTTCTCTTAGCCATCTTGCCATAAAAAAAAATAAAGTCCAACTTACCATAAGCTCATCATTGACTGACACTATAAGGAAGGAAAGCAAAAAAAATAAAGTTCACACATGCACACAATGGGCTTCGAACTCCTTCCCTCAAGGTAACACACATGGCGCCATATCCCCATTACTAATTGCTCACTTATGCTAGCTTCTTACCACTTTATTACCTTAAGCTTTAAGTTCACTTATTCCATTACCTTAAAGTACTAAATGCCAAAATATTTTACTAATTCCAATAAATCCCGAGCCTTTTTAGGACTACCTAAACATACACATTGGATAGTTTAACTAGCTGAGCACCAAAATAATGCAACATATAAAAATTCATATTTTAGGATGTTACAACCCGAAAACCTCTGATATCAGTTTGTAAAAATTGAACGTCGATAATGGCAATATAGAACGATTGCAAAGCAAAAAAAAAGAAAGAAAAAAAAGAACACACAGATTTTACATGGAAACTCTTTCGGGAAAAACCACGGGTAGACTAGTTTTGAAATTCGAATGATACAAGAGGAGTTTAGACTACATCTATTTATAAGTTGAAAAATATTATTCTAATCAATGTAAAATAAAAGAAGTATAGTTTTATATAGATTTTACTTTTATTTCATTTTACCATTGTATTCTATTTTAACAAGATTTCGAGTCACTCAACTCTAACATAGGGTATAGTAAAAACATTTGAAAAAGAAGTATATAAAATAATGGAACACATGGCAAATTCATAACTCTACTTGTAGAGCTAAAAAAGTGAATAGTCAGTGTACCAAATACTCACCCTTAAAACATTGGTACATAACCAATTATAATAAGGAAAATTATTTGATACACCATCAATAGAGTTTTTTAGACTCCACAAGCAGGTTAAGGGTTTGACAAGTGTATTATAAGGTGTAGTAAAAAAATAAAAAAATTAATTATATAAATAAATGTGACACTTGTCACACCGTCAACCCACTTGTGGAGTCTAAAAAACTCCAATAAACATATCAAATAATGACCCTTATAATAAAATGGATTTTTATTTTAATAAAAATCAACATTTATAGAGTAACAATTAAATTGCAATTAAGATTCAGGAATAATATTTGGTAAACTGATAGTGGGTTTTTAGACTCCACAAATAGGGTCTAGGGATTGACAAGTGTCCCATAGAGGTATAGTAAAATATTAAAAAAAGAGACACATGACAATTTTTTAAAACTATTTGTGGAATAAAAAATTACACTATCAATGTATTAAATACTAACTTATAAATTTATACATAACCCATTATAAATTAATATAGAGAGATAAAAAGATAGAAACATTTAAATTTCAATTATATAAATTAATAAATGTATAATAAAATTAGAAATCTATTCATATTCCCAACATAAAAAGTATATATGCAATACAATAAAGAAATTATTATAAATTGATCCTGAATTTGCAAAATAAAAAAATCGAGACTCTTGACCGCACGCCAGTGTACGAACACTGAGTAGAGAATTAGCATGAAATATAAAAAACTAAAAGCGGCTTTTGTTGAAAAAATTCAATTTAGAAAATTTTAGAAAATGGTTTTCATTCATAGCGGAAACTTAAAATTTTAAAAATTGAGTCGGTTTGTAATATTTATAGTAATAAACTTTTCTCGAAAAATACATGTGCTTTGTGTGAGACGAATCCTAAACATTCTCAACTTTCAATATAACGACATTCTCTACTATTTTTGTACCACAAATTGCTCTGAAACAATCATGAAGCAAACACAGAACTATAAATGATTTATTACTTTCAGTAGGAAAGTAATTATCTCTTAATAAAAACCAGTAAAGTTGCAATTTCCAAGAAATAGATAAATTCTAACTATTTTCTCGAAGAATAAAAACATTTGAAACTTGTGTATAACTTCTGTAAATAGTTCTACAAGTGCTATCTATTTATAATGAGAGGTAAGAGAATTCTGATTGAATTAGTAAAACACAAATAGTATTTATTTAATAAAAAACAATATTATACTCTAAGTAGAATGGGACAGGCAGCACACCCTTGTAAATAATACTAGGGATGTCGTCCCTCTCTCTTATGATGAGAGAATTTGGACCTCTCCTGTTTGGGTCCAATTATATTTACTTCTTGGACTTTTAACCCAACACCTTTTAATTTCATCCAATCTAATACATGTTTTCTATTTCCAAAAATAAATATTAATTAATTTGCTCGACTCAATTCTAATTCCCTTAAAGTCATGGAAACTTTACCATAAAAGAATCTATGAGGAAAATATATTTAATTTCATATTCAATGGATTCACAATGACTAACTAATTTAATTCCATTGTCGAACTCCAATTATTTAATTAAATGATAATTTGAAAAACTTAAATTAATTCTCAAGTCATTTCTATACTTAGTGAGAAAACACATTCATTTGTGAATATGGCCCATTCCTCTAACTTAATTATTTTCATCCAATTATGTTCATTTGGTTCTACATGCAATTCATTTTTGGTTTCAACAAGCTAGTGGAGGGACTGATTGGACATATGTAGTTAGGACTCAAATTATTATTAAGTTCTATCTTTTCATCTATTATTTTTAAAATTATTTGGTCACAAAGTCATTCCATTATAGTATTGTGATTGAGCTCCCCCTAGTTACATACAATTACGAAAGCTACTCAATTAGTGCTTGTCCAATGACCTTGTCATCAGTGTGTTACTTTCCTAAGATATTCTTAATCTCTTTTGGATAAATTCATTATCCCAATATGATCCTATTTTTTCTCATGAAAAGTCAATTACTATCATATAGTAATTAAGTCATTTATCACAAAGACAAATAACTCATGGCCACGTTTACTTTTCATCTATCATGTAATGTCGATGAGAAGATATCATTTACCCATTAATTGGGCTATGAATTCCACTATTGTGAATGATGCTACATATTGTAGAACTCATATACTCAGCGCACCAGCTTTCAGTTACTTATCTATTTGAACTCAGATTTCTATTTACATCAAAACATATAATCAAAGTATACGAGTCATGCATACAGAGTCCATCATCCACTCAGGATTAAGGATGCCACAATGTGAACGTCACAAGTAAATAAATCCATAAATGGATCTAAGGTCTATTCTACTTGGGTCATGTATGATGTACAATCAGTCCAATCAGTCACATCTATGCCTCTATCTTCTAGGAGTCATTTGCTTCGATGCCCAAGACAAAACATATCCCCAATTGGGCTTGATAAATAACATATCAGTCTTTCAATCGGTTTGCTTATTTTTTATTAGAATAATGGCATGTTTAGGTCAATCTACTAATACAATCTATCTTTTCATATTATGATTTAACCACGTAATACCACTTAGTATTAGTTAAACATTAGACAACCAATGAGCCAATATTTTCTTCCATTTTGCTTTTCATGCAAAACAATTGAGAACAATATACAAAAAAGTATTAATGTAATTGATGAATATTATTATTAAACTAATTTTTTTGACTGTAAGTGTGATAGGTTAATTGTAATATTTGTAAGTGTACAATGCTTAGAGCATTCCAAGGATCGAACCCAAAGGAGACCGAATGATATGGTGAATTGAAAATTATCAAACATGCAATTAAGGAGTCTTGCTAGTTAATGACTAAATGGCATAGTGCTACAATCCATAAAGCGAGATGAATTAAGTTAGATTATATCTAAAGGACTAATTTGAATAAACCCCAAAATAAAAAAAAAATTACTAATAAGAGAAAATAGAGTAGTTGATTAATATCCATGTTGATAATTAACTCTCAGATTCGGGATCTAATTCGCTTAAACTCATAATTAGTCAAATTTTACCACTTGATCACCATTTTACCTAATTAGACAATTTAGTCCAATTTATCTCTTTACCTGTCATACCCCAAAATAGGCTAATTCGAATTTAAGGTGCTTGGGTGCGAAGTTGTCTGTTTTGGCTCACTTTGGTAGTTAGTTCGCCAAATTGAAAGCTTCTAAAGAATTAGTGTGTTAGAAAATTGAGTATTCGCTAATGGATGTATACCAGGATTTAGTTCTTGATGCGTTCTTCAATAGAAGAAAGAATTCGAGAAAAGAAAAGTAAGCCTTGTGTAGGTTACCGCCAAAGGTATAATATGTCTATTTTGCTCAAACACTGTAAAAAGCAGGTTTTGGTAACTAGATCTGGTTATAAACCAACTGAACTGACTGGTCAAATAGCATATGGACAAGACTCTCATTTATGTTTCTTCCGGATTCTATAGGCCATTAGGAAGGGCGCTTTTTGAATTTTCTTGACACTGGTCAAATTCCACTAAACAAAACTGAATTATATATACGTGTAATGAGGGTCTGTGAAAAGAATTTCTTCTTCCTTCAAGATGATTCTTTAATTCTTTATTTTTCTTAAATATTAAATTTTATTTGATGGTTGCTCTTCTTGTGTACATTGGAAGCTAAGGATTCTTGGAATAAATAGAGGATGTTCCATCTCCTAGTAAGTCTGGTAACTCTACATGTTGAAAGTAGAATGCTATGAAGTATATAGACAATAAGTTATGAATAAGAAGCCATGTATGGGAATTATCTATAGATGAACTGTTAGCAATATGACTGTAAATGGGTTTTAATGGTAAATTCATGTTCTTTAAGCAGTTGTTGCTGCTGGTTCGAACTGGATGTCTAAGTTTGAAGCTGGTAGTTGCAGTAAGTGAGTCTTTAATATCGACTTCTACAAGTCTTTCTAGACAAATCTTTTATGATCAGTGTTCTAGTATCGGTGAATAAGTACTTGAATGACTGTTGAAGATATGTATGTGCTTTTGATATAGCGTCCTCATGACTCCGGTATGTAATAGATTGCATACATGGATTTATATGATTCTATGAAGCAATTGTGTATGTGTGCGTGAGATGCATACTGTGAAACTAATCGTGTGATGTGTGTGTGAAATGTGTATTAGGCATGATTTGGTTAAGAAAATGAGTATAGCCTATTTGAATGTGTACTTATGATAGATATATGAGGTTTGATTGATAAAGATGAGGAAATAGGGTGTAACCGAGTGTTGAGAGGTTTTAAAATGTAAGTTTTGACACCATGGTGGTTTTCAATGAAGTTTGTCGAAACAATAAACACGAGTTGCGATATGATAATTCTGAAGAAATTACATGGCCATGGCACATTTTAGAAAGGGCAGATGAGCCGTATTTATCGATTAGGGTTTCTGCGTATCCTGGGCCAATGATGGGAAAACCTCACGTGATTGTGAGTTTATGCAAATCCATATCGCAAACACAGCAATTCACTTGGGATGCCTAGGTGGCACTCTATTGGGCCTTTTTGGCGTATTCAGTATGTTGCCTTTGTAGAGTACTATGATAGCCTTTGTGGCGTATTCAGTAGGTTTCCTTTGTGGAGTACTCTTATAACCTTTTGTGACGTATACTGTCTGGCCCTTGTGGCGTACTCTGATAAGTCTATGTTAAGGATCTGATTTGTCCTAAGTTATATGGTGTGAGAAGTGTTATGATGAAATATAACAAGTATTAAAGGAAGTTTTTTGAAAAAAATTATGAATTAGTCTGTTCAAAAAGGGTATCTACCGTAGTTATTTGTCGGTTTAGTATATGGGTGTATTCGGTATAAGAGTCCGTCAGTTTGAGATATTCGTGCTATTAAGGTATAATCCTGAGTTATCTAATATTCATTGTATTTGAATAGTATCATGTCTTGATCTGTGATCTAATGGAATTTGAGTTGTTCGCTATCATAGGGATCTCATGCCCTGTAGTAAAGTTGCGTGGAATTCTTCTGAATGATCTGGAGTGTTTCTCATCAGTATGAGTAAGTATTGGATGAAATCAGGATATGATTTTATTTTTAATTTGATTTAACAAGCTCAGTGTGGGAGCCCGTCGAAAGTATGAACAATAAGTGGTATTCATCAAGTATAATGCTTGCGATTAACTATGCTAGAATAACTATTAAAGGTTGTTTGAAGAGAAAAGGAAAAAGATAATATTGTCTGTTAAAATCTAGAGTCAACCGAGCAGTTAGATGAATGATGATATGTTAGGAATGATAAGTGGCATATATAACTAATAAGGTGAAGGTATCCGCCAAAGACAGATATAGAGAAATCCAAATATTCATGATGAAAAATTTATCAAGAAAGGTTAAAAGGGTATGTGGTGTTCAAAATTCACTAAGTTCCTCTGAACTTACTAGTGTCATGTTTATGTTTCAAGTATTGTTGTTTAAGAAAGTTTGCTAGGAGGGACAACGCCAAGAACGTGTCAAAGATGCGGTGTATGGAGATACTATGCATACAATGGATGTTTTGGAAAAACTGGCGTTTAGTAGGACTATGCCCTAAGAGTTTGTCTTTTGTAAACCTATGTGTTGTAATAATTTGTATTAAGTTTGATGTAATATGTATAAATTTTTAAATACTTTATTTTGTTCTTTAATATTGAGTCTTTCAATAAAATAATAAGAAAAATGTTTTTAAGTAAGGTACAATTGTTAATTGTTTTACAAATTTGTTAAGTGCTTTACATGGTAGCACCTAAGATTCGGACCGGGTGAATCGAGTCGGGTTTAGGGCATTACATGACCTCACTAGACCAAATCGGGAAAATCAAATTTGTTTCTAGTAGGATCTCTTCTCAGTCTCACTTATCTAAATGTTCCCTTTGATTCGACAATTCTAAGTTTCAAAGTTTATTCGATTTAGTCCAATTACTTACAATCTAATCCCTAAACCTAAAATTAATCATTCAACATTTTGACCAATCGACCACAACTTCCACCTATCATCAAAACATAAAGCCCATAAAATTTCATGTTTAAATGGATAATCAAATAATGAAAAAAAGTAAGGGTTAAGAAATGCTTAGTAAATCTTGAAGAGGTCCTTCATTAAATTGATGATAAGCAAGAAAATCCTCAAATCCATGGCCCAATTAATCTTTTTTGCAATTTTGGATAACCAAAACATTTAAATCTATTGAGTTCTAAAAAAAACTCAAAAGAATTCAAGACATTCTTGGACCTTTTTCAGTCTAAAGAGGAAAAAGTGTAGAAAATATTGAAAATGGTAAAAATAAAGTCTAACCTAGAAAAGGAAAAATCGAGGAATCTAAAATGATTGAGGGAATAAAGATGATGAAAGGAAGGTCTAGCTTTTTGTGTCATAAAGGGCTTTAAATAACCTGACACACTAAACTTAAAAATGACGAAAATTCCTTTTCAAATGTGGATGGTTTAAGCTTGATTGGACATAAAATTGCCCTTGCAAACTTTCACCTGTCAAGCTTCAACCACGACATCCATGATAGTTGGCACAAGAGAGGCTTTGAGGAGCTTCAGTTTCGTGACATTAGCTTGCGATGTCGCGACTTAGAACACAGTCCATTTGGCCTCATTCACTTTGATGTATGGTTTGGAGCTGCTACGTCGAGAGCTTGAAGTTGCAACCATAAGGTTCAGTGTCGCGACACCCTTGATAGTATACTTGAATTGTAGATTGGTGAAGTCCAAGTCCTCGAAGGGTGATATAAGTGTTGATGTCGCAACATCTAGGCTTTGGTGTCACGACATTGGCCACAATAGAGGCCCTCCTTATGTTTTTGCCTCAACCACTTCTCTACACAAGCTCAAGTCAACCATTAGACTTCCAATGGCACAATTTTGTCAATTTGATTCTCAAAAACATCAAAATGTAGCAAAAAATAACATTGAAACAAAAATCTAATAATTGGTAAAAAAGCATTAAAATGACTCTTAAACTACTTGAGAACAAGCTTATTAAGTATTTAAAAGAGCCTAATTTGACGTATCAAATTACGACAAATCTACTCTCAAAAGAATTAAATATTTATAATTAAAGCATTACACATTTAATTATAGAAATATTAAGTGCAGATTAAAATAGAGATGCATAACCCAACATGATAACTTTTTATTTTAGGGTAAACTATACAAATGGTCACCCAACTATTCTCATGTTCCAATTTTGGTCACCCAACTATTCTCATGTTCCAGTTTTGGTCACCCAACTTCAAAAAATTTCAATTTAGGCACTAACATTTGAATTCGTTCCTATTTTGGTCACCCGCCGTTAAATTGATAACAGAAAGCCTTTTTCTAACTAGTATAATAACACATTTAGTCCTCAATACTTAAATATTCTATCAATTTGATCCTCAAACTTCCTAACCAAAAGTTTCAACTTTTAAAATAGAGGCATTATGCATCTATCAATTGTTTTATTTATGGTTGAAATTATCCAATTCGATACATAACCCTTTTTGTTTATATTTTTAAGAAGTTGGTGTTATAAATTAACTAAACACCATTAAAAATAATAGAAAATATAAATTTTAAAAATTAATATATAATAAAATTATATAAATAATTTAATATTTGTAAAAAATAATTTTCACTCTGACTAGCATAATTTTAGTTTTTACTTAATTAGGTAAATGATCTGACACTAAATCAGATTATTAGTGATACATATTGCTTATTGTGGATTTAAAAATTAAAAATAAATAGAACACATAATAACCACTTAATCAGTTTATAAAAAAAAAATCATTATCAATGTAACAAAAGAAAGCTCAATTAATTTCTTTCACATTTTTTTCTTATGAAAAATTAAATGTTCATAATTTTTCTTATATAATTATTCATTGAACAATTGAATTTTTCAAAGCTATATTTTTTAACTCTTGATTTAATTTCCAATTTCAAAGACCAACTTCGAGTATTACTTCTATGTACCTTAAAAGAAATATCATATTGTTAACAACAATAGTAAATCTAAAGTGTTCTTTTTAAAGGTTTTCCCATTTTCTTTAGCCAATTTTGTATCAAGGGTTATGAAATATTATATTTAGAAGAAAGCTAATGAAAAAAAGAAATGAAAATAAAGTTTCAAGATAAACTCATTGGAACTAGGAATTGGCTCGAAAAACAGCTCATTAGTTGAGAAAAGTTTTTTTTTGGCGGGGGGTGGGGTGGGGTTTATAAATTTATAGATGTGGAATGTCTCTATTTTAAAAGTTAGAAGCTTTGGTTAGGAAGTTTGAGAATCAAACTGATAGAATTTGTAAATGTGAAAGGTTAAATTTATTGAATTATTTAGAATTAGGATAAAAGTGATCGAATATGTAAGTATTGAGGACTATATGTATTATTATACTTGTTAGA
This sequence comes from Gossypium australe, assembly GCA_005393395.2. Classification (NCBI taxonomy): domain Eukaryota; kingdom Viridiplantae; phylum Streptophyta; class Magnoliopsida; order Malvales; family Malvaceae; genus Gossypium; species Gossypium australe. The sequence continues at coordinate 105,774,603 of CM016614.1, forward strand.
AAAAGGCTTTTTGTTATCAATTTATCGACGAGTGACCAAAACATAAACAAATTCAAACTTTAGTGTCTAAATTGAAAAAAGTTAAAGTTGAGTGACCAAAACAAGAACGCGGGCATAGTTAGGTGACTATTTGTACAGTTTACCTTTTATTTTAATAAAATTAACATATATATATATATATATATATAAAGAGAGAGAAAATAGCATTTAAAGAGCAGTTAAATAAATACATTATATTATATTAATTTATTTATCGATACATAAAGAGGCATAAGCATTTTTAATTAAAATTAAATTAAATTAATTAATATGTGTAATAATAAAATTGAAAAACTTTCATATTCCAAGTTTTAAGAAAAACATTCTACTTAACATGTTGCAAGATTTTCTTTATATATATATATATATATATATATATATATATATATATATATCTGTTGTGCGTGTATATATATACATTTGCTGATGTAGAAGGTCCTTTAAAAGGAAAAAAAAAAGCATAAAAATTATTAAATGTAATATTACGCTCAACAATGCAAAATAGTATGGGATAAAATAATTTTTGGTTATTCAACTTAGTAACAAAGTTAACTTTGGTATTTATAAATTTTATTTATTTATTTTAGTATTTGAATTTGACAACTAGATATATTATAGTCTATAAATTTGGACTCCATTAAGATTTGATGATATGACAAGTGTTTTTAGAGCAAGATTAAATGGTACAGTTAGACTGAAAAATCGACTAGTATATTAGTCCGAACTAAGTGGTTAAACCGATAAAATCGAAAATTGCTCGAAACATGTTAAAATTGAAAACTATGGAAAAAACCAATAGTTGAATACGTTGAACCGGTTCAATATTTTTTAAAAAAATTTATATGAAATTTTAATTAATTAATTAATTAATTGTTGTTGGTCTAGCAGTTGTACCACATTACCATCTGGAAATTTATATACTTTTTTTTAAAATTTTCAAGTAATAATGCGATACAATCTCAGAGTGTCACGCCGTTAATCTTTTTTTTTATAATTTCAAGTTCAATGACTAAAATGAATCTAGTTGGCAAATTAATGTACCAAAGTAGATAAAAAAGTAAAAATGCCAAAATGAACCTACTTACCAAATTCAAGGACAAAAAATATATATATTTTCTCAAATATTATTGAACAAAAAACTGAAAAAGAAATTAATTAAACATTTATAATCACGATAAACTATGTGAAATATTAAAAGAAAATTAAGAATACTAAAATACAAACTTGATTCCGTAAAATATTAAAAAATAATAAAGATAAATAGAATAGATTATACTTAAAATTGAAAAAAAATATATTTTGAAAAATCTTGTGAAGACCATGTTAAAAAAAATTTAGAAATAAAATATTTATAAAAAATCAAAGAATATTATATAAAAAAACTTTTATAAATATTAAAAGCTAAAAATTGTATTGTTATACCACCATGGTAGACACATGGCATGTTTAGAAGGCTATAGGTGGATATCTGAGGATGATTCCTCACCTTTCATTCGTCAAGACATCCTTAGTTAATCTGATCTCCCGGATCAGCCAACCATCGTGGAACTACCCGTGGACAGATGAGATATCCTCCCCTCATGTGATCACCCGCTTACTATGGTCATGCTATCCGCTTTTTAGTGTGAATATTCTTCCAAGTGTGAATACTCTCTTCATGGACTAGTGGGGTTCACTTAAGGCGTAACAACCTCATATTGCTTAATGGAATAACAGAATGGACTCCACTATGCAAATCCTTCACATTCTCTATAATGACAATTGCCTTATCACGTCATGCAAGTAAACTAGAGAATCTCTTCTATAAATATTCTCCCAAATGATGAAAAAAGGTTCGTTCTCCCCTTAATCAATCCTTGAGCACTACTCTCCATAATCAAGCTTCCTTAACCCTCACAATCTTCTTATCTTTCTCCAACTCTCCACATGTTAAAGTGAACCGACCTCTTTTAGACCACCACAACATTCTTCTTATCTAACCCTTTATTTTATTTTGTATCAACATGTTTATTGTACAAAAAGTAAAAAAAAAAAAAGCTCATAAAAACAAATTAGTTATAAATATTGTATTTAAAGGTTTTAGTTAAAAATAAAAAAATTAATACAAATAATTTAATGATAAATGCAATATTTAATTTAAAAAATATTGCAATGAACAAATTAAAAAACGAAAAATAATGATAAAATATGAAATAACTAATTAACCTTTTTTTTCGAATTAAGGTATCTTTATTTTCATTTTTCCTATTAAATTTTTAAAAAAAAAATCACTATTTTTTAAGAATATTATATTCAAAATTTGAAGTAAAGTTATAATTACACTAAATTTTTATGGATAATATCTTTATTTTAATACTTAATTGATTAATTTTTTTTATTAGAATAACTGTTTAAAATCTGATTATCAAATAATTTTAATAATAAGAATAAAGGAATTGAGAGAGTTGTAAGGAAAAAGAATTGAAAGGAAGCTAAGGAGGAAATAGAGAAGAAGGAAGGATGAAACAAAGAAACATGAAGGAAAGAATGAAGAGTGACGTTTGTTTTGAAAAGTCCACAAGATTTAAAGCATTGGCTACAACCTTGGTCCTTTTTCTTGCCCACTCCACTAGTTTTCTAAAGCTCAATATTTTTATTATAATAAATACTTGCTTCAAGGCTCTAAACCTAAAAAAGGAAGTGAAGACTGAAACAGAGTTGGAAAGAAAGCTCAACCCCCCCCCCCCCCCGGTTCTTACCTTTTTCATGCTTCTCTCTCTTTCTTTCTCTCCATCACTTGAATACCATTATCCATTTCTCTTTGTTTTACTTCCATTTTCATGCAATCCCTCAAACCCACCCTCTTTCTCTTTGCTTTCTAACTCTTTTTCTTTTTCATCCAACCTTTTTTTTTTTTTTAATGGCTACCCATTCAAACTCCTCTCTTCTTTTGCAACTTGTTTAACACTACTTCACTCCACAGTTCCCCCTTTTTCTCCCTCTCCTTTTCACTCAAACTGCCAGTCCACAACTTCCCAAGATAAGATTCTTCCCCTCCTCTGCTAGATTTCTGGGATTCTCTCTAAGGTACCCTTTTAGCTTCGTTTTCTTTAACTGACCCTTTAATTTTTAGTATAGATTTCAAGTCACTTCATTCTATTTACTAATTGTTATGGTATAATTTCAAATGAAATGAAATTTAGATAATTCAGTGATAAAATATACCATCAAACAGTACAAAGGTCTTTAAATACAAATCTGTATAAAAATGGTAGGGTTCTTCTGTTAGAGCCTCTACACGTTGTACTGATATAATTATGTCACGAGTTAAAAAAAGAAACAAAGACCCATATGGAGTCTTCCCTTTCTCAGTCAATGAAAGTGGTGGTGCCAACTTGTGCTCAAACTCCAAAGAAAACGAAAATGTCTCTACTTTAGGAAACACCCTCTTTGAACAACAATTTTATATATATTACTACTAAATGAGCACAAGTTCTAGCTTCCATCATCCTTCATAAACATTTCCAATGATTAATGTAGTTTTTTTTTAAATCTCCAATTCGGATTATTTTCATCTGAAGAAAAAAAAAACTAATTTTGTGGTAATATTGGCCTTTTCATCCGTAAATATCTTCCATTTTTTTGTGGTTGGGCTGACTCTAATGATGTGACAGTGACATATGTATCGAGCATTCGATTACCATAAAAGTTTTTTATTACTATTATTATTTCTTTTTAGGGTATATTGCTATTATGTATTATTATTTTCCTTCATCTTTCTTCTTCTCTTTACATGTTACTTCTTGGATGCTAGAAGGAGTAGAGAAAGCTTCATTAGCTCTTATATATATTTTCCAAAAGCCACATCGTACGACAAATTTAAAAGTCAAACCAGGGCGAACTCTTTCCTAAAGTAAGTTCAATGTGAAATTTTGTTTAAGGAACATTACAATGTATGGAGTATTGGTGAATTTCATTAAGATATATACAATTCATTTCTACAATTAAACTTATCATAGCTAAATGTAATTAATTGTGAACTACCCTTCATTTGATATTTTAATGTATTAGCAAGCAAGTATTCTACTTCTGGAATTGTTGGTCGGATTCTGATTTTGTTCATGTGGAGAAAGGTGATGAGCGATGTTGCATCAATATTGAGCGGTTAAAGTCCAGAAGCTCTATAGGTGAATCAAGCTTGGCTTGGCATTTACGATTTGAGTTATTTTGAAGATATATATTCTAAGGGTGCTGGGGGTCCCTGTTGATTCATGGAACCATCATCATCTGCTCTGTTTAAAAGGGCTCGACCTCCTGGCAATCGAAACCAAGTACCTTCATGCTTAGTCGACGGTTGCACTGCAGACCTCAGCCAATGCAGGGACTACCATCGACGCCATAAAGTATGTGAAGTCCACTCTAAAACCCCAAAAGTTATTATAAGGGGTCAAGAACAACGGTTTTGCCAGCAATGCAGCAGGTAATTAAATAATTACAACAGCTTTAATGCTTGTGTTTTGATGTCTGATGTGTAATACCATTGGTGGATTGCAAGAGAAATGGAAATCAATTTCATAAAGTGCTCTTATCCTGCCTGCCCCTTGTGTTACATTCTTTTTTTATTGCATTTCATAATGATAAGTGATTAGTTTATGGTGAATGCAGGTTTCATTATTTGGTGGAGTTCGATGAAGGAAAACGAAGCTGCAGGAAGCGTCTCGATGGACATAACCGAAGACGGAGAAAACCTCAACCTCAACCTCAACCTCAACCTCAACCTAAACCTCATTCTCTATCTGTAAATCCAGGAAGTTATCTTTCCAATCTCCAAGGTTTGTCTGGATTTTGTAATGTTCAAATAAGAATCTTGTTTTCACCTTCTGATTCCCATGTACATGTAGTAGCTTTGCTTGTTCTGATATAAATTAATGAGGCTCTGCTGCAGGTTCTAGACATTTACCGTCCAGTAGTCCCCAAATATTTGCCACTACTGCCATAACCTCTTCTTGGTTGGGAACTGCCAAAATGGAACCTGATATAGGCTCGGAATCCAGCCGAAATGGTTTCTTCCGTGGATCCTTTCCACACAGCTACAAAAGGGAAGAACAGTTGTCATTATTACAAACCAATCATTCATCACTCCATGGAGTTTCTGTTTATCAGTTACCTTTATTAAGCAATGGTGTAGGCAGCAGCCGAAAAATGTTCTCAAATGCGATCGACTCCGATCGTGCTCTCTCTCTTCTGTCATCACAGCCGGCTGAGACTCGGGAGATTGGTTTGAAACCCATGGTGCAATCTGGTCCAACTTCATCACTGATCCCAAACATGCAGTATAATGGTGTAGCAATGGAGGGTGAGCATGTTTTGGCCACTGATGGCAATGGTAACACCAACATCGATGGACAAGAAATGTTTGGATCTGCAAACGGTACTTAGCAGAGACTATCCTTCTCATAGGAGTAATATGCCCCATTTCCATCCGTGTAGCATGAAATCGGTGGGGTCAAGTAATGCTTTTGATATTCAGAGCCTTTTTAAGCAATGGCAGATATATTTATGTAGTTTTGAAACCAGAGAGTAGTTTGGGTTTAAGATTATCCGGTGGAGTTCATCCATTCCACTCTTCGTAGTAATAATAATTGAATTAGAATCAAATGTTGCAATGAGTAGCCCAACAACAACACAATTGCTGAGCTCAGGTCGTGGTATATTCTTTAGCAAGTGATATATGATCTCAAGATGCCACCACCTACGGCCCTAAACATAACTTTTATATAAATTAGTGTTGCATTTGCCTCAAATATAAATACTATAAAATCAGTAAAGAATAAATACTATTAGCCTTAATCAATCCACCATATCTTATAAACAACTCAACTTATAAAATGGAATGTCATATGGGGAAGTAAATTGTCCAGCATAGAATAGCCACCGATCTTGAACAAATTGTGCTAAATTCAAACAGGAGGAACAAGGTCGTCAGCTTAATCAAATTCGAATGAGAGCTAGGCATCAAAGTTGAAAGCCCCAATATAATAGGCGAAGAATTTATCCATTTATCCAATTCCCCGCTCTGTCTGGGATGAATAAATTTGATTCTGATGGACGGGGTTTTCATGTTTATCATCAAAGCAACAAATTCAAATTTTATATATTTTTCAGTAAATTAAATAATGCATAAATGCTATTTTCTATTGGTTTCTTTACTCAATTATTGGTTCATTCTCGGAATTAGATGATGGAAAGGCACAACGTTCTCTCTATATACGGGCAGTTAAGTCATCCTTTCATCACCACTCAGCTTCTTCTGATTGGTGTTATTAGATAACTGAAATGGAGGCAACTCAAAAGAGGGGGTTCTTCAAAGGCAAGCTAGCCAAGTCTTTGTCTCAAGTTACGAAGGTGGTTCCTTGCTCACGGTTAGAATTAAGTGACCTGAATCCTTATTTAAATAAAATACAATGGTAAAATAAAATAAAAGAAGAATCCCTATAGAACTACACTTATTTTATTTTATTTTAAATAAGGTTTTTTAAACCTTATTAAACTCCATCTATTTGATATTGATTAGAATAAAGAGTTTCAATCTTACTACACTCCTATTAGAATATGACTTTACAAGCCTATAAATAGACATAGTTTATTCTTCTTGTAATTTGATTCGAATTCGACATAATGAATTTTATTCTCCTCTGCCCGTGGTTTTTTTTCCGAAAGGGTTTCCACGTAAAATCTGTGTGTTCTTTATTTTTATTTTTATTTTTTTGTGAAATATTTGTCATTACCGACGTTATATTTTTCACAGATTGGTATCAGAGCTTCCGGGTTTTTCATCTCGATCATGGTAATGGCGTCTTTGAAGTATGAAATTTCGCTGTTGGATCGCAACACCAGATTCGCGTTGTGGTAGATAAAGATGCAGGCAGTTCTTGCACAGATGGATCTAGAAGAAGCCCTACTAGGGGTAGATAAGATGCCTTCGACATTGACGGAGGAAGAGAAGAAGCGTAAGGATCGAAAGGCATTAACACAGTTACATCTGCATTTGTCTAACGAAATTTTGCAGGATGTGATGAAGGAGAAAACCGTCGCTGCATTATGGAAGAGGCTAGAATAAATATGTATGTCGAAAACTCTAACTAGCAAGTTGCATATGAAGCAACATTTTTATGCTCATCGTTTGGAGGAAGGTGCGTTTGTGCACGAACACTTAACAGTGGTTAAAGAAATTCTTTCAAACTTGGAGGCCATGGATGTAACACCCCTGTTACCCGAGACCGTTGCCGGAGTCGAGTGTGAGGCATTACTAGACTTGACTACTAATTCAAGGCATAAAAAAAATTTAAAAAATCTTCCAACTGAGTCTTATTAAAACGAGTTACAAAATTCGAAATTTAGATCATAACATCTTTACTTCATTTCATATAAACTCTATAAATATACCAAAATCAAATCAAACGAAATCATCAAGCCAAAATACAAATTCCAAGGATAATGAGATGGACAAGCCATTTTCGCATGGCTTATACAATATATACAATTTCAAAACTAGCAAAATCAAACTAGTCTATACATGCCACGTAACTAAATCTCCAATCATTTTTTACCGAAACAAAATTTGGATAGTGTGATGAGATCTCCTTCGACTTCCAACCCGAGCAAGTCTTCGAAACTCTATAAACATAGGAAAATTACACAAAGTAAGCTTTGAAAGCTTAGTAAGCCATAATCAAATAATTCACCATAGAAACGTATATAATTCAATTCAAAAAGGCCAAATTTAGTTAATCACATACACATATACATTCACTTTTCTCATATAATCCATGTTCCTCGTTAAGTAACTTCACTTACCTTATTTTTCATTTAACAATTAGATCTCATACGTACCTGAATCATTAAACTCAAATACACAGTCAGTCACCAATTGATTCATGAGATATCGTAATCACGCATATATTCCATCTCATAATTTATATCTAATTCACTTACTCATAATTTATCATCATTCATAAACTTTCACCTTCCATAGCCTTAAGGCCAAACACTCACACATTCAATAATAGATTCCACATCGATCTATAAATCACTTTCTCATCTCAAGACCAATACATATACATTTGTTCAAGTATATACATATTAACTACTAAATTTTCTTTCTTACCTTTCAATCCATATAATCCACATACATTATCCAATTGTATCACATATAACTAGTAACAAATATCAATTTACTAATTTACCTTATCTCCAATAACCAATAGACTTACACATACCTGAACATCGAACTCATTTACCGAAATTAAGTTCCACATCATCAAAAATCTATTTAAGCTTATACTTATAATAATTCACCGGCATAAAGCCTGCTAGGCATAAAGCCCGATATCTTTCACTGGCACAAGGCCTGCTAGGCTTAAAGCCCGATATTATCCACCGGCACAAAGCCTGCTAGGCTTAAAGCCCGAATATTATCCACCGGCACAAAGCCTGCTAGGCTTAAAGCCCGAATATTTTCACTAGCACGAGGCTTGCTAGGCTCAAAGCCCGATATTATCCACTGGCACAAAGCCTGCTAGGCTTAAGGCCCGAATAATTTCACCAGCACGAGGCTTACTAGGCTCAAAGCCTGAATATCATATTAAATTATACCTTTAAAATAACGATCCATCTAATCCACCCTTTAACATATATACTAGATTTCGAATGATAAGATTTCATAGTTTCACTTTACTGAATTCAACCCTTGAGATTACAATTGATTGCACACTTAGTGCACTTTAGCAAATTTAGCACACTTACTGCTCGATATAATAAAATTCGCACACACAGTGTTCATTAACAAATCTCCTCTTAAACATAACATATATATTCACATATTATAAATATGAACATACACAAATACACATTCAAACCAACTCTTTCTTCCCATAATTTACCATCACATTCGGTCACACTCAATTAAACACATATTTATTTATTCAATCACCACCATCACCTATTTCATATTCCACAATTAACTACTACTCAACTCATAATTATTTATCCAATCCAAACATATTAAAAATTTCATACTTAAGACAAATATACATTCGGCCAATACAAATATTTATATACTCACACATATCCGAATATTCTATTTCCATATATATATATATATATATATATATATATATATTATCCCTTATCCCAAGTGCACATATTTGGCCAACTCAATTATTCAATGGTTATAGATATATATATATGTATTTACTAATCCACATTCGGCTATCACATATAATAATTTCTATGCCTTATTCGGCAATTTGAAAATAAAATTTATTATGTCACTCGAACACGTACAATTTAATATAGAGATAATTCAAATTAATCCGATTGCTTAAAACTTACTCAAGTAGTTCTTTGAACATATCAATTACCATCCCTCACATTCGGTAATAGCAAATATAATTATAAACATTTCAATTCAGCATGAATAATTTACATTTATTTAAAATTAAGAACAACCATTTACTTATAGGCTTACCTCAATCCATAAACGATTATTCCCCGACCTTCTCTTTTCCCCGATTTATAATAGATCCTTTTATTTCAAAATCAAAGAATAATAATAAATCAATATACTAACTCACTCAAATATCAACTCAAATTCAAACTCAAACCATCCTATCATTTAATTACAATTAGTAAAAACATATTTATTCCTCACAATTGGTCAATACAAACACAACCATTATCCTATTCATTTAAAAATTGAACCACATGAATACAGTAGGAATTTATATTAGTTCAGACATCATTCAAATTTTGCATTTTAGTAACCCAAATAACCCACCAAATCACTTAAATAATAATTAACAATTAACTTATTAATGCAGTACATCTTAATTACCAATTACATTCTTCGATAGCTTAAATTTGGAATCAATTTAATTATCGTTAATTAACATTTCTACAACTATTTCTTCTGTTGTAATTAATTACCCATCGACAGCCCAAACAACATAAACATACAGCTATGGAACCAGCACATTAACTAACACTTAGACATAAATTCTGCAGCATTTACGTTGCTTTTAATACTCATTCAATAACTTCATAACTAGTTGCATTAACCCCTAAAAAAATCAGGTTTAAACACCATTAACCGCAACTAAATAAACATCATTAATTATTCATTTACAACTTCAAACATTATTACCATAATTTAAAGTCATTCAGACCACATTAATTAACATTTGAACAGCAATTTACTGCTGCTTTAATTCCAAACAGAAATCCATAAAATGGCATAAATATAATCACTTAGACAACATTAATTGACGCCTAAAACAAAAATTTTCTGTTGCATTAACACCACACAGCAATCCTTAAAGCAGCATAAATACACCACTCTCTTAACATCATTAACAATGCACTATTCGAACAGCATCAATACCAAAAATTAGACAGCATAAACAGGGCAGCAAGTAACAATACCAACGAGGTAAAAATCCGGACAGCAATTTAACCGTTTCAGTAATTATCAAACACAAGAGAATAAAAGTTCAAGGAAAACTCACTAAGGTTCCCAACACCGATTCTACCTATTCATTCGTTCTTTTCTTTTCTGTTATTCAACCCCAGAGTTACAGAAATGAGTATAACAACACAAGCATTCACTAAATTCTTTTAACACAAGTGAGAAACTCTTAATCTACTAGACATGCAACATTTACAACTAGAAAAGAAACTCTTCTCTTCTCCCTCACATTCGGTTAAGCTCAAATCAACAATGCAACTAGAATTTGTCAAAGAAAAGCTATGGGCGAAGGAGAGTTTAGAAGAGTTACCCTTCTACTTGAAGATTTTAGCTTCTAAGCAAACAAATTCCATGGTTTTTCACTACATGCAGCCGGCCTCTCCTCTCTAGCTTCATTCGAAAGAGACCAGGAAGCAAGATAGACCAAAAAAAAAATCATTAAAGTCTTTCTTTTTCTTACTTAATATCGGTTGAAGAGAATAATAGAAATATGAACACTAATATGGCTTTGTTTTATTATAATAAGTTTATAATATTTTATTTATTATTATGATAATAAACTTAACATATAAAATAAACATATAAATGCATAAAAAAAACATGTTGTCATCCACTACTCTTGTAATTATAAACTTAACATATAAAATAAACACATAAATGTATTATAAAAACATCATGCCGTCCACTACTCTTGTAAAAGGGTAATTTGCAACATAAAACCTCCTCATTATAAAAACACATTAATTTAACCACTCAATCAAGAAAATGACTACTTTCACCACTTATGCACTTTAGTCCTTTTTTTTCTTAAATCAAACACACAAACGGACAAGTTTGCCTACGAAATTTTAACACATGCTCAAACATATATAATTAACACGCAAAATAATATAAAAAAAATTTTCTAACTCGGATTCATGGTCCCGAAACCACCGTTCCGATTAGGGTCAAATTCAGACTGTTACAATGGAGGTTCAGTATGATAAGGAAGTTCTAGGGTTGGTTCTACTTTGTTCGTTGCCCCCGTCTTATTCAACCTTTAGATACACGGTTTTATATAGCCGCGAGTCTCTCACAGTTGATGAGGCTTATGATTCTTTGACCTCGTATGATAAGATGAAGCATCTTGTGGTTAAAACTGACTCTCAGGGAGAGGGTCTCATTATTCGTGTGAGACAAGATCGGAATGTTGATGATGATCGTGGAAGAACACAGGAACGGAATCCTCGCGGTAAATCTAAGGGTAGATCGAAGTCTTCAAACAAAGGTAAAACTTGTAACTTCTGCAAGAAGAAAGGGCACATTAAATCTGAGTGCTATAAGCTACAGAACAAGATTAAAAGGGAGGCTGCGAATCAAAAGGGAAAACAACCAGAAAATTCCGATGAAGTAGATGTTGTAGAAGACTACAGTGACAGTGAACTTCTAGTCACTTCTGTCAACAATTCTAAAGTGAGCGAGGAGTGGATACTTGATTCGGGTTGCACCTTCCACATGTGTCCCAATCGGGATTGGTTTACAAATTACGAAACAGTGTCTGAAGGTGTTGTTTTGATGGGAAATAATGCTTCGTGTAAAATCGCAGGTATTGGAACAATTAAAGTTAAGATGTTTGATGGAGTTGTCAGAATACTTAGTGACGTACGACATGTTCCAAAATTGAAGAGAAATTTAATTTCGTTAAGTACTCTTGATTCAAAAGGGTACAAATACACAGCTGAAAGTGGGATTTTAAATATTTCCAAAGGTTCCCTCGTTGTGATGAAAGGGCAGAGAAAGACTGCCAAGTTATATGTTTTGCAGGGCTTCCTCTTCCTTGTCAGATTAAGATATTACTAAACTTTGGCATATGCGCCTAGGGCATATGAGTGAGAATGGCATGGCAGAATTGAGCAAAAGAGGACTTCTTGAAGGGCAAGGAATTTGCAAACTGAAGTTCTGTGAGCACTGCGTTTTTGGGAAGCAAAAGAGAGTTTGATTCACCAGAGGAATCCATAACACGAAGGGAACGTTAGAGTATATTCATTCTGATCTGTGGGGGCCATCAAGAGTGCCTTCGAGAAGTGGAGCTAATTATATGCTAACTTTTATTGATGATTTTTCTAGAAAAGTTTAGGCATTCTTCCTGAAGTAGAAAAGTGATGTGTTTTCCGCATTTAAGTCTTAGAAAACTATGATTGAAAAACAGACGGGAAAACAAATAAAATACCTCCGCACAGACAATGGCTTAGAGTCTTGTTCTGATGAGTTCAATAAACTGTGCAAGTCAGAAGGGATCGTGAGACACTTGGCAGTTTGTCATACTCCACAGCAAAACGGCGTTGCAGAACGAATGAACAGAACGATCATGGAGAAGGTTCGATGTATGTTGTCAAATGCCAACTTACAAAAGTCGTTTTGGGCTGAAGCAGCCTCTACTGCATGTTTTTTGATCAACCGATCTCCATCCATTGCCATTGAGAAAAAGGCTCCACAAGAGGTATGGTCTGGTAATCCTGCTAATTGTTCTGATTTAAAGATCTTTGGATGTCCTACGTATGCTCATGTTGATAATGGAAAATTGGAATCGAGATCCATTAAATGTGTTTTTCTTGGTTATAAAGGTGGTGTAAAATGGTATAAGTTATGGTGTCCTGAAAATAGAAAAGTTGTGATTAGCAGAGATGTTGTTTTTGATGAAACTGCTATGATACCTAACTTATCTCTTAAAAGATCTTCCAATAAAGAAAATCAAAAGCAGGTGGAGCATCAGATTAATACAGAGTCGACTCCTCAAGCCAGTACAAAAATTGAGAATAGAGTTGCTTCTTCACCACAATACTCTATCACCAAAAACAAAACTAGAAGAGAAATCAAACCTCCAAAGAAGTATGCCGAGGCTGATCTAGTTGCTTATGCTCTAAATGTGGCTGAAGATATAGATGCAAACCAAGAGCCGTCTAATTATTCTGAGGTGATTAGCTATGAAGACTCAGAAAAGTGGATGTTTGCTATGTAAGAGGAGATGAAATCACTCCATAAAAACAGAACATGGAATCTTGTGAAACTTCCTAAAGGTAAAAAGGTTGTTCGTTGTAAATGGGTGCTTAAAAAGAAAGAAGAGACTCTAGGAGTTGAAGAACCCAGATATAAAGTAAGGCTTGTTGCAAAAGGTTACAGTCAAATTCCATGAGTGGTCTTCACAGATGTGTTTTCCCCAGTTGTAAAGCATAGTTCGATTCAAACTTTGCTTGGTATTGTGGCCATGCATGATTTGGAGCTTGAGCAGTTAGATGTAAAAACTGCATTTTTGCATGGAGAACTTGAAGAAGATATTTACATGCAACAACCAGAGGGTTTTACAGTCTCAGAAAAAGAGGACTATGTTTGCTTGTTGAAAAAGTCCCTTTATGGTTTGAAACAGTCACCAAGACAGTGGTACAAGAGGTTTGATTCTTTTATTACTTCTCATGATTTTAAAAGAAGTAGTTTTGATAGTTGTGTTTACTTTAAGAAAAACAGTGATGGTTCTTTTGTGTATCTACTTCTTTATGTTGATGACATGTTGATAGTAGCAAAAGATAAAGGAGAGATAAGAAAGGTCAAAGCCCAACTAAGTGAAGAATTTGAGATGAAAGATTTGGGACCAGCAAATAAGATACTTGGTATGGAGATTCTCAGAGATAGAAAAGCAAGTAAATTGTACCTAAGTCAGAAGGGGTACATTGAGAAAGTTCTTTGCAGGTTCAATATGCAAAGTGTTAAGCCTGTTAGTACTCCTTTAGCAGCCTATTTCAGACTTTCATCGGCTTTGTCTCCACAATCAGATGATGAGATTGAGTACATGTCACATGTTCCATACTCTAGTGCAGTGGGATCTCTCATGTATTCTATGGTTTGTTCACGTCCAGACTTATCATATACAGTCATTGCAGTTAGCAGATACATGGCGAATCCCGGTAAAGAACATTGGAAAGCAGTTCAGTGGATTTTAAGATACTTACGAGGTACTACTGATGTTTGCTTACAGTTTGGAAACTAGAGATGGAGTCATTGGATATGTTGATGCTGGTTTTGCTGGAGACCTTGATAGAAGAAGATCTCTCACTGGTTATGTCTTTACAATCGGAGGTTGTGCAAACAGTTGGAAAGCTACTTTGCAAACTACAGTCGCTTTGTCTACCACTCAAGTTGCGTACATGGTGATTACTGAGGCTTGTAAAGAAGCTATTTGGTTGAAGGGACTCTTTAGTGAGCTCAATGAAGACCTTCAAATCAGCACAGTATTTTGTGACAGTCAGAGTGCCATCTTCCTTACAAAAGATCAAATGTTTCATGAGAGAACAAAACACATTGATGTTCGGTATCATTTTGTTCGTGATATTATTGCTCGTGGTGATATTGTTGTGAGAAAAATTAGTACTCATGAAAATCCTGCAGATATGATGACTAAGTCACTTCCTATAACCAAGTTTGAGCATTGCTTAGACTTGGTTGGTGTTCATTGTTGAAGTTAAACCCTTAAGGGGTTTTATGGAAGAGGTGGAGAACTTGTTCGTTGAGAGTTCGCGATGAAGAACTTTTTTATTGAGAATTCATGATGAAGAACTTTTTTATTGAGAATTCGTGTCAAGGTGGAGATTGTTAGAATTAAGTGACCCGAATCCTTATTTAAATAAAATACAATGGTAAAATAAAATAAAAGAAGAATCCCTATAGAACTACATTTCTTTTATTTTATTTTAAATAAGGTTTTTTAAACCTTATTAAACTCCATCTATTTGATATTGATTAGAATAAAGAGTTTCAATCTTACTACACTCCTATTAGAATATGGCTTTACAAGCCTATAAATAGACATAGTTTATTCTTCTTGTAATTTGATTCGAATTCGACATAGTGAATTTTCTTCTCCTCTACCTGTGGTTTTTTTCCCGAAAGGGTTTCCACGTAAAATCTGTGTGTTCTTTATTTTTATTTTTATTTTTATTTTCTTTGCGAAATATTTGTCATTACCGACGTTATATTTTTCACACCCACCATCATCCATTCCAAGGGTGTCTAAGTATATTCATATGCTCTATTTCCAAGTAACAGCCAAGTCGTTTTCATGAACACAAGAGTGCTGCAAATCTTCCATCATCCATGCCCAAGGATTCTACTGCTAGTTACCACAACAGCTTGCCATTTGACGCTTTGGGCGACGAAAATGTGGACGCCAAGGCCACAAGCTTTATTTCTAATGTGTGGGAACGTTTTAAGCTTGACAGGAACTGACCTTTACAACATTAATCTCTAATAAGCCACAATTTATAAACAAGGTTTGGATTACCGAATTAGATAGGGATAATTCTCTATTGTTCAATGTAGATTATCCTCACCACTGTTTAATGAAATTGATTGAGGTATATTCTAAAGTTAGAAATGTAAAAATTTATTCGGAGTAATGTTATTTCACATAAAAACGACTTAAATTGGTATTAATCTCATTGAATGAATGAAGAAGAAATCAATATACTTCTAAACAAAGTGAAGCGAGTTGGGCAACATCCAATTTCATTTTATATCAAAATGGGCCAAGCCCGTCAGCTTAGAAGGATTAATAATTAACCCATTATCATCTAATATTTAAATGAATAATTTTTTTTAAAAATAATTCAAATTTTCACTTAAATGAAATTTTTATTTAATTAAAGTATAATAAAAATATATTTAATTTGTATATATGTTAATTAAGTTTTAACATATTTTACCCCTTCTTTAAACATTTATGTAAACTTTTATAAAATTTGAAAAATTAAAAATATATTTTAAAATATGCATGTTAAACAATTTTAAAATTTGTAACTTTTAATCTTTTTTAAAAGCAATTATTTAATTTTATAAAAGCATGATATTAAAAATTAAAAATGGAAATTACTTTTTTAAAACTTAATTTAAAATTTTGACCTTAAGGAAAGGAAGTATTTTGAAACTCTTAACATTTCCATTTTTGCTTTCGTGCATTCTTTTATAATATATATATATATATATATATGATTATTTTTTGAAAATATCCTGTAATTATATTTGATTGACATATTAAGATATATAAAACAAATAATAATTAATCGATAATGATATATTGTATTAGTTACAATTTTGAGCCATTTATATATCGTGATTATCATATGATGTTTAATACTCGTGTTGATTTTTTTTACCACTAATACCCTTGTTGATTAATGAGAACATTTTTTAAAAAGTAATTATAATTTTAATATATGATTTCATATATTATTAATAAAACAAATGTAATTATCATTATCGATTTATGTGTTAATACATAATCAATAAAAAATATAATTATCCCTTCATTTTATGCATTAAATTTACCTTGGTTTGAATCATTTTAGAAACAACTTTTTATTTAATTAGTTTGCTCTCTGTAGCACAAGTTTTGTCTTTGAGTGTTTAAGTTTTCTTGAGTATTCTTGGGTGGAAGTGACGTTTTACTATTGAATTGGCGCGAGTCTCAATCTTAAGGATGGGGAAGAGGAAGGTGTGCTTTTGCCAATATATCCAAAATTACAAAGTTCAACACATGAATACTACTTGGTAGTAGGTTTTCTGACGG
Organism: Gossypium australe; assembly: GCA_005393395.2. Lineage (NCBI taxonomy): Eukaryota > Viridiplantae > Streptophyta > Magnoliopsida > Malvales > Malvaceae > Gossypium > Gossypium australe. Next base: position 105,791,741 of record CM016614.1, read on the forward strand.
CAAGTGTAGTCCATTTTCCGACGATGAAAAACACAATGGCAAATCTGTGGCATCCCCTAAAGGGTGTTCAAATATTGAATCTTAGCGCAAGAAGATTTTTATTCAGATTTTCCATGAGATTGATATAGATCGGGTTGTAAAAGGGACTCCTTGGACATTTAACAATCACCTTTTAATCATACATCGGTTGAAGAATAGTGAAGATCCAATGCAAGTATCGTTGGTTTCAACAGCTTTTTGGGTACAAGTGCATGATTTACCCCCAAGTTTTTTCTTGGAGGCAGTGGCTAAACAATTGGGGAACTTTGTATGAATATTTCTGGAATATGACACGAAACTAATAAATAGAGCTTTAAAGAACCATCTCCAATTTCGTGTTGAGTGTCGTAACCATTTTTTGACAAAAACAGGAATCGAACTTGGGTTTTTAAAAATGAGTAAAAACGGGAGTCGCCACCGACCTTTTATTGGGTGTGATCGGATCACCTTTGTTTTAATAAAACATTTGATTTACTAAACAGTGTTTTAGGTCTACGAATATTCGAGAAAATAGGTTCGGGAGTCGGTTACGTGCGAGGAAGGACTAGCACCCTCGCAACGCCCAAAATTGGTACCAAATTGATTAATCGATGTCCTAACGTCAAAAAGTTGGAAATGATTTTGAAATCTTGCTCTTTTGATTGTTTTTAAACGACTTGATTAAACAATGATATTCCCTTGTTTCGAAGGAATAGAGTTTCACATCCAGCACGATTGGACGCGATAATCTAAGTCCTCGAATCCAAGATCATCTCCGAAATTCTCTAAGTACATATTTTTTGAAATTTTGTAAAGGGCATTTGCTCATTCGGTCATACGAGAGGAAACACACCCAGCACGATTGGGCGCGATCCTTCGAACTTCCAAACGCATAAATATCATCTTATTTAAAAATTGGAACAAAATTTAAAAGGTTATCCACTTGTTCGGTCAAACGAAAAGTCACACCCAGCACGATTGGGCACGAAGTTTTGAATTCCCAAACTCATGAATATTACCTTTATGAAAACTCATTTTTTTGAATAAAAACGAGAAAAAACAAAATAAAATAAAATAAAATAAAATAAAAGATAAAATGTTGAGTTAAGATGAAATAACGGAAATAAGAAATTGGCAAAACATGATAATAAAAGATGGCATGATAAACAAAAATAGAAAGATAACATTTAAAAAGAAATAGTGAATAAAAACAAAAAGATGTTAGTCATGGTAGTGACACTAGTAAATATAATAATAATAATAGTAATAATAATAATGATATAATAATAATAACGATATGAAGTATGTACAACATGACAATATAAACATAATAAATATAATAATGATAGTAAGTATATATGTACAAAATAGTAACATAAGTATGATAGTAATACTCATAATAGTGTAGCTACTATAATAACAATAACAATAACAACGACAATAGGAAATATGTGCAATATAATAATGATGTGATAGTAATAATAATAATATAATGTAAAATATATACAACATAATAACATATAGTAATAATAATAAGAATAGTGAGCATGATGATAATAATAATAATCATAATAATGCAAAAATATGTACAAGATAATAATAATAATAATAATAATAATAATATTAATAATATTAATAATAAAAATAAATATAGCAATAGTAACAATAATAATAATAATGGAAAATATAATAATAATAGTATAATAAAATACTAGAAATATTAAAAGTAACTAAAAGGGACCTAATTGCGTTTTAAAATGGGATTTGGGGGTAAATTCGAAATAAAACGAAAGAAAAAGGAGTTATTTGTAACGTGCGCGAAACCTGGATGGTCCAAAATAGAAATAAAACCTTTTATTGAAACGGTGCGTTGGGGGGAGGGACTTAATTTGAAGTCGTGGAAGATTATTGGGCCGAAATCGGGAAAATGAAAGACTTGATTGCGCAGTCACGAGAAGGAGGAGGGACCGAACGCGCAATTTCCCCCTAAAGGGGAGGACGCGCGGATCCTGGGTCGGATCCGGGTCAACGCGCGGATCCCCTCCCCTTGAAACGGCGCCGTTTTGGTTTTAGTATAAAATCAAGATTTTCCCCTTTTTTTCCATTTGTGCAGTTCATAAAAAAAAAATAATAACTTCTCCTCTCCTTTTTTTCTGTTTTCTGCTTAGCTTGGGCGATTTCCGTTCGCTTTCTCCACCGCCGAGCCGCCGTGCCGGCCACCGCGAGCGGTGGCCGGAAATCGCGAAAGGTATGTCTTTTTCTTCTTTTTTTCTTTTATTTTTATGCTTTATATTATATATTTATATATACATATTCGAAATAAAAATAAAAAAATACCAAAAAAAAGCGAAAAATGAGAATACTTTCGAAAAAAATACCTAGATAGATTTGTGTTCTAGATCTCGCATTTGGGGATCTCTATTGCGGTTTTTCGTGAGTATGTTTCCTTTCTCGATTCCCACTCAAAAAAAAGAAGAAGAAAAGTCCCCTTTTACAGTGTTCTTTCATTGGCTTTTATAGCCGATTTACACAATTTTTATATTATTCTCGTTTTGTTTTCTTCTGCTCCTGGATTGCTGTTGTGGCCGTCTTCTTTTTGCAGGTAGTGGGGCGGAGTGTGATGGTGCGCGTGGGTGCTGCGTGATGGTGGCCGACAGGGGGCGATGGGCGCACTAGGGGGCTGAGTGGTAGGCTCGTGCGGCGCCTAGGGGGCTAGGGTTTCAGAAACCCTAGCCAAAAATTTAAAAATTTTGGGCCTATTGGGCTCTTTGTAACTGGTTTGGGCCTGAATTTATTTTTTTGTTTTTTTTTGGTTTTGGGCTTTATCAGACTTTGTAATGGGCTTAATGGACTGTAAACGGACATTTGGACTGTTAAATTTATTTTGTTTATTTTTTTGTTTTATTTAATTTTTGGTTTTGCAATTGGGCTCGGGTTTGTTGGGTTTTGGGCCGGGCAAATTTGGTTATTACAGCTGCCCCTCTTTGCTCATTGTCGTGAAATGACAATAGAGCAAAGATAATAGAAGAACCAATTTTGCCCGGTCTTGACCAGGTATAGATTCTTCAAACATCTTCAAACCCTGTTGCTTTGATCCATTCCACCACTGTTTCCGCGTGACATGACCCGTAGCTTCGATCTGTTTTTCCTTAATCTCGTTCATTCTTGAACTTGCTCATCTTCCCGGAAACTCCGATCTTCATTCTACTCCACTGCTATTTCAGAAAGATATAGTCTGTGGCTTCATTTTGCTCTTGCTCAATCTTCCTTATCCACTGGAACTTCTTCAATCTTCCATCTGTAAGTACCTTCGCATGTGCCCCCGAGGCTCGAACTCACAATATGAGTTGTTTTTTTTTTTTTTTCTTGTAATATGAGCTAATTTTTGCAAGCAGGAATTGAAAGAAAAATAGAAATTACAAGGCAGAAATTGAAAATACCTCAGCATGTGACTCGATGAATCAACTCATCTTTCTCTGAATATGAGTTGATATTTTGGAAAGAAATTAAAAGACACCTCAGGGTGTGGCCCGAGGCTCAACCCACTTCTCTCTGACACGAGTTGATATTTTGAAAAGAAATTAAAAAGACACCTCAGGGTGTGACCCGAGGCTCAACCCACTTCTCTCTGATATGAGTTGATATTTTGAAAAGAAATTAAAAGACACCTCAGGGTGTGACCCGAGGCTCAACTCACTTCTCTCTGATATGAGTTGATATTCTGAAAGGAAATTAAAAGACACCTCAGGGTGTGACCCGAGGCTCAACCCACTTCTCTCTGACACGAGTTGATATTTTGAAAAGAAATTAAAAGACACCTCAGGGTGTGACCCGAGGCTCAACTCACTTCTCTCTGATATGAGTTGATATTCTAAAAGGAAATTAAAAGACACCTCAGGGTGTGACCCGAGGCTCAACCCACTTCTCTCTGACACGAGTTGATATTTTGAAAAGAAATTAAAAAGACACCTCAGGGTGTGACCCGAGGCTCAACTCACTTCTCTCTGATATGAGTTGATATTCTGAAAGGAAATTAAAAGACACCTCAGGGTGTGACCCGAGGCTCAACTCACTTCTCTCTGACACGAGTTGATATTTTGAAAAGAAATTAAAAAGACACCTCGGGGTGTGACCCGAGGCTCAACTCACTTCTCTCTGATATGAGTTGATATTTTGAAAGGAAATCTCAAAATATATCGTCTGGTGGGGCTCGAATGTCTTCTTTTTCTTTGGTTTGGTGCAACAATTGTCAAGACTTCTCGCTTTACTGGTGTGCCTGTATGTGTCATGCGTGATGATGTCATGATATGCATGTGTTTGTCCTAAATGCCTACATGATTATGCCATGTGTCTCGGGCTTGTTTGTCCTGTATCTCTCTCCGTTACGACTTTCACGGTAGCCTGTGTTCGTTGTTTCGACTCTTGACTTTCTTCAGGCTTGATACCCGCCCTCGGGTTCTACAAGTGATTCGTGTCTCGTCTTTTTTTTTTTTTTTTTTTTGCCCCATGTTGAACTTTGTCCTTGCTTTGAAGCTCCTACCCAATTCTCCTCCAGGTAATGCTCCATATTCTTTTCGTTTAGAGTGTGTAATTTTACTATTCATCTTCAAAATGAAACATAAGAAAAATGCATGAAAATTGCAAAGTAGGCATGGAAGGTGTTCCTCATATTTATTTCAGAAGCAACAAGAAAATTGACAAGGAATGACTCGATTAAGAAAGCATTATAAAAGGAAAACAAGTTTAGTTGTAATGAGTGCTCTAGATATCCGACGTATGAACTTCTCCATGTTTCTTCGTCCTGAATCTTTCCGAGCAAGATTCTTCGTGTAAAAGATTCTTGAGCTTCAGAGTCCGCTTCAATACTATGATCTCACCGTTTGACTCTTCGTTCAATCCCATTCCTGCTTTCTCAGACCAAATTTACTTCTTTAGGATGCCCTTTCGGGTTTTCATCCTAAGCCTTCTCTGTTTATCAGGATGCCTTTTCGGTTTTTTTTTTTTTTTTAGGCGTAATATTTCTTCACGGCATCTGAGTTCACCAGATTTGGTAACTCCTTTCCATCCATTTCAGTGAGAATCAGAGCTCCACCTGAGAAAGCTCTCTTGACGACGTAAGGTCCTTCCCAATTCGGTGCCCATTTCCCTCGAAAGTCCTTTTGTATAGGGAGAATCTTCCTCAGCACGAGTTCTCCTTCGCGAAATTCCCTTGGCCGCACTTTCTTGTCATGGGCTGCGATCATTCTCCTCTGGTACATCTGTCCGTGACAAATTGCTTTCAAGCGTTTTTCTTCAATCAGGTTCAGTTGGTCATATCGAGCCTGAACCCATTCAGATTCTTCTAGCTTTGACTCCATTAAAATTCGCAGGGAGGGGATTTCCACCTCAATGGGCAGCACAGCTTCCATTCCATAGACTAGAGAGAAAGGAGTTGCCCCCGTAGAGGTACACACAAACGTGCGATACGCGTATAGAGCGAATGGTAGTTTCTCGTGCCAATCTTTATACGTCTCAGTCATCTTCCCAATGATCTTCTTGATATTCTTGTTAGCGGCTTCTACTGCTCCGTTCATCTTTGGACGATAGGGTGAGGAATTATGATGCCTTATTTGAAACTGCTCGCACACTTCCTTCATCATTTTGTTGTTCAGATTCAAAGCATTATCTGAAATAATTCTTTCCGGCAAGCCATATCGGCATATGATCTCCTTTTTTAAGAATCTGCACACTGCTTGTCACATTAGCAAACGAAGCAGCTTCTATCCATTTTGTGAAATAGTCTATGACCACAAAAATGAATCGGTGTCCATTAGAAGCTTTCGGGGAGATTGGCCCTATAACATCCATGCCCCACATAGAAAAGGGCCACGGGGAAGTCATGACATGAAGGGGTGAAGGTGCTGCATGAATTTTATCGCCATAGACTTGACATTTGTGACACCTTCGTGCGTAACTAATGCAGTCACTTTCCATTGTCAACCAGTAATAACCGAGCCTCATAATTTGCCTGGCCATAGTGAAGCCATTGGCGTGCATTCCACAAACTCCTTCATGGACCTCTTCGAGTATCTTTCTGGCTTCGACAGTATCCACACATCTCAGGAGGACTTGATCCTTCCCTTTTTTGTACAGGATGTCCCTATCGAGAACGAATCCCGCTGCCAATCTCCTGATCGTTCTTTTGTCGTTCTCATTTACTCGCTCGGGATATCTTTGATTCTTGACATATTCTAAGATATCATGGAACCATGGTTGCTCGTCTACCTCGTCGTCAATGCTAAAACAATGCGCCGGGGCCTCGTATATGCTCATCTGGAGAGGCATTATTTCCGTTTCTCGGTTTGCTTTGAACATTGAAGCCAGAGTGGCCAGGGCGTCAGCCAACTGGTTTTCCTCTCGTGGGAAATAATTAAAAGTCACTTCTTCGAATTCTTCGACCAGTTCTATAACGAGATCGCGATATTTAACCAACTTCGAGTCCCTTACTTCCCAAACTCCACGGATTTGGTAAATCACCAATGCCGAGTCCCCGGAGACTGTCAAGACCTTAACGTTCTGCTCGATAGCTGCGCGAAGTCCCATGATGCAAGCCTCATATTCTGCTATGTTGTTGGTACAGAAGAAATTTAATCTGGCAGTAAAGGGGTAATGGTACCCTTCTGGTGACACTAAGACTGCTCCAATCTCGTGCCCCAACGCGTTTGATGCGCCATCAAAACTCATCTTCCATGATTTCTCTTTTGACGATTCACACTCTTTTTCCGTAACGCATATCAAGTCTTCGTCTGGGAAGTCAAATCTCAATGGCTCGTACTCCTCTGTTGTCCGAGTTGCTAAGAAATCAGCTATTGCGCTCCCTTTAATCGATTTCTGGCTTACGTATACGATGTCATACTCTGATAGTAGGATCTGCCATCGTGCCATTCTTCCTGAGAGTGCAGGCGACTCCATCATGTACTTTATTGGGTCTAGCTTCGAAATCAGCCACGTCGTATGATACAGCACATATTGCCTAAGCCTCCGAGTTGCCCAGACCAGAGCACAACAGAATTTTTCGATTGTCGGATATCTTGTCTCACACTCCGTGAATTTCTTACTGAGATAATAGATCGCCTGTTCTCTTTTTCCAGACTCATCATGTTGCCCCAAGACGCAACCCATTGAGTTTTCGGACACAGTCAGATATAGTATTAGTGGCCTTCCGGGGGTTGGCGGTACTAGCACCGGAGGACTAGATAAATACTGCTTTATCTTGTCAAAGGCCTCTTGGCATTCTTTGTCCCATTCTCCAGAATTGTGTTTTCGAAGGAGTCGAAAAATTGGATCACACTGCTTGGTGAGTTGAGCAATGAATCGAGCAATGTAATTCAATCTCCCTAGAAATCCTCTGACTTCCTTTTGTGTGCGCGGCGGCGGTATTCTTGTATGGCCTTTATTTTATCCGGATCAACCTCGATACCCTTCTCGCTGACGATGAATCCCAATAATTTTCCCGAGGTAGCCCCAAAGGTACATTTGGCGGGATTAAGCTTTAGTTGGAATTTTCTCAGTCTTTCGAACAGCTTCCGGAGGTTCTCAACATGCTCTTTTTCTCCTCGAGATTTGGCGATCATATCGTCGACATAGACTTCTATTTCCTTATGCATCATATCGTGGAACAGTGTCACCATGGCTCTTTGATATGTTGCCCCGGCATTCTTTAAACCGAACGGCATCACTTTGTAGCAGAATGTTCCCCACATTGTTGTGAACGTAGTTTTCTCCATATCCTCGGGAGCCATCTTGATTTGGTTGTAGCCCGAAAATCCATCCATGAAGGAGAACAACGAATTCTTCGCCGTGTTATCTACCAATGTATCAATGTGTGGCAGCGGGAAATTATCTTTAGGGCTGGCTCGATTCAAATCACGGTAATCCACACACATTCGTACTTTGCCATCTTTCTTCGGTACCGGGACTATATTAGCTACCCATTCTGGATATCTAGAGACTTGCAGGAATCCAGCATCAAATTGTTTCTTTACTTCTTCCTTTATCTTTAAGAGCATTTCTGGCCTCATCCGCCTTAACTTCTGCTGGATAGGCTTGCATTCAGGTTTCAGTGGGAGTCTATGGACCGCTACATCTTCGTTCAGACCTGGCATATCTTGATACGACCATGCGAACACGTCTTTGTACTCATGAAGCAAGGTGATTAAATCATGTTTGGTGTCTTCAGATATGGAGGTCCCGACTTTTACCTCTTGCTTCTTTTCTTTACTTCCTAAATTCACTGTCTCGATCGATTCTTGATAGGGCAAAATCTGTTTATCCTCTTGTTCTACCATTTTCAGTAGGTCTGGGGAAGAGGCATAATCTTCGGCGTCTTCTTTAGCCTCGAATTCTCCTACACAAATAGCCTTCTCGAAGTCGATTTTAGGACTCGTAACAGGATTGTTCATGTCGTTGATATCCGAGCACCTGAAAAGTAAAAAAGAAGACTATAGAGGGACATCGAGGTACCGGGTCCTATAAACGTGACATGATGATATGAGATATATAGGTAAAGAAAGAAGTGAATGTGGAACCGATGAGAATGAAAGAACGCGACAAAATGCATCTTTATTCATGTTTCATTTTAAAAGCTAGATAGACAAAATAAACTCTCACAACATATTCCCCTACGGTTTAGGGGTATACAAAAAGTTAATACTGAGCATTACTCCGGAGGGGATTTGGAAACTACAAGGAGATCCACAGCAGTCCAATTGTTCAAAGTGAATCCTGGAGGACAAGGGCGTATCATCGAAGAGTTTCCAATCGCATTATTCCCTTTGCCAATGACATTTATGCTGAAGTCCTGTAGACCCTTTTCCACCCATGACACCATACTCCGTGGGTCCTCTTCTCCCGGGAATATAATTCCGGCCGAGATAAATGTTTTCGACAAAGGCGGATATGTTATGGGTTCCCACTCTAATTCTCGACCTGTGACTCTTGCGATCCTTCTTTCTTGCTCCCTTTGCAATTGTTTCCTTCTTTGCTGCATGTCAGGCTTAAATCCTAAGCCGTATCGAGCCTTGTGGGGTACCGGTTTTAGTGCTCTAGCCATCCCTTGCTGGTATTTCCCCAAGCCTTTCCTTGCTCGGGCCCCTTTTCCAACCGTTAGTTTGATTCCCATCCTGGTATTCTTTGATAACTTGGGCGTGGGAGCTTTACTCCTTCAGCGACGAAAGTAGCATTGATGAATTCAAAGGAGCGGAAGGAACATTCTACTGCATCTTTGTTTACTTCGATGTAGGGTGCATCAGCGGAGATAGACGCGACGATGTCTTCCTCACCAGCGACTGTGATCAAGCGATCATCCATGATAAACTTCATTTTCTGGTGGAGAGATGAGGGACTGCCCCAGCAGAATGGATCCAAGGTCTCCCTAAGAGGCAATTGTATGAAGGTGCAATGTCCATGACCTGGAATTCAATATTGTATGTGCATGGGCCCACTTCTAGAGGGATCTCTATCTTTCCCATGACCTCTCGTCGCGTCCCATCAAACGCTCTTACCTTGGAATGACAAGGTCTCAAATAAGACATATCCACCGGCATTCTGGACAGTGTCGCTAAAGGCATGACGTTAAGCGCAGACCCGTTATCAATGAGTACACTTGGTACTATGTAACCTTTGCAATAGGCCGTGATATGTAGTGCCTTGACGGAGCCCCTTCCATTCGGTGGTATTTCATCATCGCTGAAGGAGATGAAATTATCTGCGTTTAGGTTGTTTGCCCACCTATCAAGTTTTTCCACGGGTACATTACTCGGTACATACGCTTGGTTTAGCACACTCAATAGAGCATTTCGGTGTGGTTCGGAATTTAACAGCAGAGATAACACTGAGATCTTCGCTGGTTGCTTGCTCAATTGCTCCACAACGTTATACTCGCTGTGCTTGATAAACCTCAAAAATTCGTGTGCTTCGTCCTCACTTACAGGCCTTTTAGATTCTTGTCCAGATTGTACTTCAACCTCCGCCTCGGTTTCATGCATCGGCGCTTTCCCCTTTTGACTCGCGTTTACGACTCTCTTTTCCGGTTCGACCATCTTGGGAGAATAACACCTCCCGCTACGGGTGAAATGCCCCACCTCGCTAATGTCACTAGTAGCAGCTTCGGGCATGGTAATGCCTACATCATACTTCCATGGCACCGCCTTGCTTTCCTTGTAAGGGAAGGGAGAAGGCATTTTGATTATCATATTCGGTTTTACCTCTTCCCTTTTTGCCTCGTAGTAGATTATCAAAGGTCGGTCGGCACTATAAGGGGGTCCTGATGATTGATCTCCGGATGCACATACATCTTTTTCGCTGATCTCTTCCTTTTTATCATAGACCTCAAACTCCTTATTGTTCATCATCTCTTGGAGCAATTCTTTAAATTTCTCACAAGATTGGATGCGGTGCCCTTCTATGCCATGAAAGACACAAAAACTTTGGCCTTCTGTATCTTCCTCCTTGGAACTTTTGTCAAGCGGACCAAGCAAACCCTTTTTCATCATTATTTCCCATATTTTCCACAATGGCGTCTTTATTTCTGAGACACGACTTCTAGCTCGCCGGCCATCTTCATTTGTCACCATGTTGACGTTCCCTTCAGTATGGTTAGGGAGCGGATTTCTGGCCACCGTACTGATCCCATCAAAACGTAGAATGCCCGCATCAATTAGACTCTGAACCTTTCTTTTAAAGGCTAGGCAATTATCCGTGGAATGTCCCCGGTTTCCGGCATGGTACATGCAGCTAGCATTAGGATCGTACCATTTGGGTAGGGAGGTTTCAAAGGTGCTATGTAATGTGGTGCTATTAATTGTTTCTCTAGCAACTTTGGGCACAGTTCCCCGTATGTCATGGGAATAGGGGCAAACTGAGGTTTTTCGGGGTTGGGTCTCTGGCCTTGGTTCATTTCTGGGTTGGCTCGGAGCGGCTGTGGTATTTGGTGAGAAGATGGTGAGTGGTCTTTGGGCATCAGCGGTATAGACGGGATAAGGGGGAGGGGTTTGATAATAGAGGTTCTGAGGAGGAAAGTAGAGGTTTGGAGTTGGGCGGAATTGAGGTCGAGGTTGGATAGGGTATGGATTAGGGTGTAGTGATTCTCGGTCCTACCATATGGTTTCTGGCTCCTTCTTCTTAAATGGCCTTTTAGAGCTTCAGACCCTTCCATCCTCCCGTTCCTGATGCCGTTTTCGATGAGCTCTCCAGATATTACGACATGCGAAATCCTTTGTGGCATTCCCCACCAGTTTGTCATAGAATGGCGCTCTTAAAGTGTTAATAAAAAGGACTGTGATCTCCGTCTTGGTTAGTGGAGGTTCCACTTGAACCGAGACGTCTCTCCACCTTTGAGCATATTGCCTAAAGGTCTCAGATGGCTTCTTTTCCATCATCTGCAATGTTAGGCGATCAGGCGCTATGTCGGAGACGTGTTTATATTGTTCACAGAATGCTGCAGCTAAGTCATCCCATGATTGGATCTTTTCTCTTCCTAGTTGATTGTACCATCGGAGAGCTGACCCTATCAAGCTTTCTTGAAAGCAGTGTATCAGCAACTTGTCTTCGTCCTCATAACCAGCCATTTTCCGACAAAACATGATGAGATGCGCCTTTGGGCACTTTGTTCCATCGTATTTCTCAAAATCTGGTGCCTTAAATTTTGGGGGCAAGACCAGACCAGGAACCAAACTGAGCTTTTTGACGCTCATTGCGGAAGAGGCCTAGTTCCCTCACTGCCCTGAGTCTTTCTTCCAGATCTTTAAACTTGGCTTGAGCACCCTGATCCTTCATTCTTAACTTAGCTAGTTCCACAGGGTCATCCAAATCTGGGACAATAGGGTCAGTTGGGTTAGTTCCGTGGCTTGATGCAAATACTCCTTGCCCTAGATGGGCAGGTGGGAGTACAGGTGGGTGTTCTAGGCCTGTAAATTCATGGGTGGAGTAAATCCTGGAGGATGGCCTTCGCTTTCTTTCCCGGTACTAGTTGTAGGGTCTTTTCCTTTGTTTGTTATCCCACTCATTAATTGAGTCATTTGGGCCACCATATCCTTTTGAGCCTTTTCCATCTGGTCTTTCAATTCTTTCTGAAACTTCTTCATTTGGTCTTCCATGTCCTTCTGGAATTGTTCGTATCTTTGGTCCATTGCTTTTGCCTTACGACGAGTGTTGTAGTAATGCGATAGGTTGATCCTCGTCGGTTTCCAGGGTAACTTCTGTCACATTTTTAACCAATTAGGCTCCCTTTTATGCAAATGGTGTGATGCATGCGAATGGATGAATGCGAATGCGTGAAATGAATGCAAAAGGCGTCGATTCTCATTCAATTCCTTATAGAAAGCTTGTTTAAGAAACAGAATCTTTTACATAAAATTGAGTCATATAAGCGACCTAGCCCTTATGCCTAGAATTTTAATTTTCTCGAGGAGTGAGGCTAACTCTCGACCCCGGTCTGACTTCGATTCATACAGTATACTTAATACACCGGCTTGGACCGCTAAGGATTGTAGATGTTCAGCCACTTCTCGTATCTGTGTTACTGCTTCACCCATGACGTAATCCCTTTCCTTGACCTGATTCTGAGATTGTTGGAACCGGAACTCACTATTCTCTAGTGCCATTTCGAGCTCTACTAATTTCCCTTTTAACTCTTCAATCTGGTTTAGGCTTGACTTTAGCTTCACCGTAGAGTCGTGTCTTTGGTCAAACGTCTTTTCTTGTTCTATTAATCGAGCTTTCAGTGTCTCATTCTCCCTTCGATTCTCACTTGCAGCTTCTTTAGAACATCCCTTTGTGCTTGAACCTCTTGGAACTTTTCCCTCCACTGATCAACCTTGGCTTTCTCTCTCGAATTTCTTGACGCCACTGTTCTGAAGTTTTACCCAATCCGGCAGTCCTCATTGACAGGCGCAGCTTTCTATAATCCGTCTTCAGGCTCTCTAGATCTTCTTCGGCCTTTCTCTTTCCTTTCTTCAATCTCTCAACCTCCGAATTTGGACATCCATATCCAACATCAAATACATCTTTTCTTCTTCTAGCTGATCTATCCTCTTTTTCAACTCTGAATTTTTATTTTCAAAATCTTGCTTCATAATCTCCGTCTCGGAAGGGACTACTTGTAAGTACTTTCTCTATCGGTTGAGTATCATCGTGTGTCGGTTCAGGGACGTTATCGTTTATTCTTTTACTCCGCCAGGCATTATACTCGAGGGTTACCATTGGACCTACAGCAATTCTTTTCATCCGGCAAACTTGTTTCCAAGCATCGGCGATCTCCCGAACCTTCTTCTTGGAATTATTCCCTTTATACGAAAACTCAAACTGAGCTAGGCCGTAAGTCGTTGGTATAAACTGTCTTGAGTAGTATTGCCTTAGTACAAGCAAAGGAGCATACCCAATGGCTCCCCAAATTCCTAGCAGAGGAACCCAATCATAACTCCCACAACGGTAGATAATTTCATCGGGAACAAACCAAGGGGCTTTCCATTCAATGTCTTTTTCTTGAAGATTTTGAAGGAGTGCGATCCAATTTTCTTCTGATATGTCGTCTCTCTTGGGCTTATCCACCAACTCCTTTAACGGGGAATAATTTTCATAGTGAACTCGACAAGAAGCTCTCTCTATTTTCCAGAAATGGCTATGGAACCAAACTAGTAATAGTTGCGCGCATCCCATGAATCTACCCTCGCCCGCTCTCGGCACGCATTTAAAGATCTAAACGTTTCGGCAAGAATGGCTGGTACTGGCGTAACTCCTTTGTCAAGACGATCGAATAAGTCAACAACGCTTCGTCCACATGCCTCAAAGCTCTCGGGAAAATTACTAGGCCATAGATACTTAAGGCGAAGATGTCGACCTTCCTCTTGGCATCGGGATGTGTAATATCAAGTCCCTTAAGTTTACCCATGGAATGCATTTCCCTTCACCTTTCTGCTGAATACGTGCCACGACCCATTGTTCGCTCATTCCAGTGATATTCATCAGTTTCTTTACCAAGGTTGGTGCATTGCCGGCCCTAAAGTAGACTTTATCAACCTGAGCCCTTCGATTGCGCAGTAAAGCCGTGTATTCTTCTATGGTAGGTACCAGATCCACTTTCCCGAATGTGAAGCAGCTATATGCGGGATTCCAATATTGGGTTATGGCCCGAAACAAGTGTTTGTCCACTCTGATGTCAAGCAAATAGGGTAGATCGCCATAATTAAGGTAGAAAAGCTGCTTAGTCCCCTCATCCCAATGAGCCCACATATCTTTTAATTCTTGTAACTCATTCTGTGTCATACTGATGCGAGTAAAGTCTCCTAATCTGATGTACATCCCTCGGCTAGACTATCCCTTTCTCGAGTTGTATCTTCTCTGACCATATACGCACGGCCGCGTTATCCTCTACTTTATCAAGGAATCCGTCCCCCATAACAAGCTTCTATCTTAGTAACCGAACGGAGATCGACACCTTTTAATGTGAATATGACATGCAATGCAATCAAAACAAGAGAAAATGTTAATGCAAGAGAAGATAAGCGGAAAAAAATTAGTATAAGAGAAATAAGCAAACACTTATTGGGTGACTACTATGGGTTTAGCGGTTCTGTCCAAGATGGGTTCCTAGGTTTCTCTACATGTGGTTTAGTTCTAAAGAGAGGTACCCGAACCGGCAGATTCCTCAATCCTCACCCATTATAGGCTCATACAGATCGAGTTCAGTTCGGGGGAATACATTTCCCTATGGCCATGCGGAGGTGAAAACCTCACGAAACCATAGGTACGGATGTATTCCGGAAGCGGTCCCCTAGCCCATGCGGAGGTGAAAACCTCACGAAGGCATAGCTTCTCGCTCCCACTTAAGGGTGTGACACAACGGTCATGCAAAGATGAATGCAGAGACATCCTAGGAGACTCGACATATTACAATCATAGTACCAACAGATGCGTCAAAAGAAACATGATTTTTCAAATGATTTTCCAAATCTTGACAAAAGGACAAAGAATAATCAATTTTCGGCCTGACTCTCAAAAGGTCCCCAGTGGAGTCGCCAAGCTGTCGTAACCATTTTTTGACAAAACGGAATCGAACTTGGGTTTTGAAAATGTAAAAAACGGGAGTCGCCACCGACCTTTATTAGGTGTGATCGGATCACCTTTGTTTTAATAAAACATTTGTTTACTAAAACGGTTTTTGGTCTACGAATATTCGAGAAAATAGGTTCGGGAGTCGGTTACGTGCGAGGAAGGATAGCACCCTCGCAACGCCCAAAATTGGTACCAAATTGATTAATCGATGTCCTAACGTCGAAAAGTTGAAATGATTTTTGAAATCTTGCTCTTTTTATTGTTTTTAAACGACTTGATCGAAATGATATTCCCTTGTTTCGAAGGAATAGAATTTCACATCCAGCACGATTGGACGCGATAATCTAAGTCCTTGAATCCAAGATCATCTCCGAAATTCTCCAAGTACATATTTTTGAAATTTTGGAAAGGGCATTTGCTCATTGGTCATACGAAAGAAAACACACCCAGCACGATTGGGCGCGATCCTTCGAACTTCCAAACGTAAATATCACCCCATTTGAAAATGGAAAAAATTTGAAAATATCCACTTGTTCGGTCAAACAAAAAGTCACACCCAGCACGATTGGGCAGAAGTTTTGAATTCCCAACTCATGAATATTACTTTCATGAAAACTCCTTTTTTGAATAAAAACGAGAAAAAAATATTAAAATGATAAAATGTTGATTAAGATGAAAAACGAAATAAGAACAAAACATGATAATAAAATGGCAATGATAAACAAATTAAAGATAACATTAAAAAGAA